>JAEIFK010000454.1:11682500-12075000 GCA_018901825.1 Drosophila funebris | reverse complement strand
TATTTGCACCTTTGCAACTAAATAGTGGAAAAGAGAGAGAGACAGGCAGAGAAAGAGAGAGAGAGGGAGACAGAAAGAGAGAGAGAGAGAGAGAGAGAGAGGGTAGAGAGAGGGGAGTAAGTTTTGAAAATGAATTGAATGTAATGAATGAAAGTTGAAGCTTCTGGATGAGGCATCCAAATGGCCATCGACATTTGCGCTGTCCGAAAAGGTAGTGGGAGGCGTGTGTGGCGAGATAGGCGTGGCAGCGGGTAATGCGAGGGTTGGCGCAAGAGTTATGCTGCACGAATCGCTTGGCAAGTTTGTTCGCTGTGCAATTAACTGTGAAAATGCTGTCACAATATTTCAAACTTTTAATTGTTTGTTCAATTGCGAAATGCAACTGGCAGCTGGCAACAGCAACAGCAACAGCAACAGCAACAGCAACAACAGCTTGCAACATTGTGGCGCCTGCTTGGCATTGTTGCTTAAAGTCGCAACTTAAAGGGGCAAGCAAAAGTGTCGCTGCCCCAACTCAGCTTAACTTGCCTCGCCTCGTCTTGACTCGGCTCGCCAGCCACATCCGCATTCACATCCGCATCCGCATTCGCATTCGCATTCGCATTCGCAACCGCGTTGAGTCTCTCGTCGTTCTCGTTTTTTGTAAAAATAATTTAACATGAATATATCGCATTTCATGGAGTCATACATCACACAGCGGCATGCAACATGCGGCCGTGCCGCACACGGGCTGCATTGGGGCGTGGCATGTTGCACTGGGGGCAGCAAGCAGCAAGCAGCAAGCGGCAAGTGACAGCACTAACATAAACCACAATAATATCCAAAGTCATGAAGGAAGTAACCAAGTGTGAATTTTCGGTTTATGCCTCGCGAACCACAGCGCTGCCAGCGTCGCTGTCGACGTCGCGAAGTCGCGACGATTCGCTACTAACTGCAAATGTGCACCCTACAAAGCTTAGACAAAAGCTACACACACTCTCCAAGTTCGATTGCTACATACAACAACGTGATCAGTTGTGAGTCAGTGTTGAATTATGTGCAGCAACTCAGTTGCAATCCGATGCAGGGTATCTGTTAGTCGTGCTAGTGCTAGTGCTGTCAGCCAAGATCACAGTTCACTTAAAGCTTTTTGAAAACTAGAGCTTTTTACAGCTTGCTTAAGCCATAAGAAAGCTTAAGCTTTGAGTATGCATAAAATTCATATTTAAGTTTGTCGAAAAGCTTTAAAGCTCTTTTTTCCCATTGTTTTGTTTCTCTATTCTTTTATTTGCACTTGTAAAGCTCATTTTTAACAAATGTACATTAATTTACGCTAGTTTAGCAAATCCAAAGGCGTTTGCTCAATATATTGCGATTAAAGGAAAAAGCTTTTGTCACTATAAAAGCTAAAGAGTTCTTGTGTTACCAAAAAGAGCTTTTATGCTTTGTTTTATGAAGAAATATTAGTCAATTAAAGAAGTAAGAATAGAAAAAATAAAGCTTACTCTGTGAACACAGTAAAAGCTTTAAGCTTTCACAGGTTAACATGACTGATGACTGATTGATCAAACAGAAAGAGCTTTTGCAGTATAAACAGTGTTTGGATAGAGATAAGAAGAGACATAAGGAATGTTTGATTGATGAACCACAGCACAAGACAATTGGTTATCGCTTATTACAATCGATCTCCTACACTCAACACAGCAAGGAGTTTAAATACAAACTTTAGCTTGAGTAAAAGCTCTTTTGTAATGCAATTATATGTTGTACAAGTATATACTTGTAATTATTATTTAATATTTCCTAATCATAGCGCCTTGTTGAGCTCCTGTTGGCCGGTCTGTGTCTGTGTCTGTGTCTTCTTCTTGCTACCACTGCTGCTGTCTGCAGTGTGATATTTTGACTCGTTGAGGCGCCTCGTGCAGCTTCTCTTGTTTTTATACCCTGTACAGGGATATATTAACTTTGTGAAAAAATTTTTAACAGGCAGAAGGAGTCATCTCCGACCCTATAAAGTATATATATTCTTGATCAGCATCAACAGCCGAGTCGATTGAGCCATGTCCGTCTGTCTGTCCGTCCGTCTGTCCGTCTGTATGAACGCGTCGATCTCAGCAACTATAAGAGCTAGAGACACCAAATTTGGCATCAAGGTTCCTGTATACCATACGCAGATCAAGTTTATTTTAAATTTTGGATACCTCCCCCCTTCCCCCAGCAAATCGAAAAAAACGAATAATAGCCACATTTTTCAACGTAGACACTTCTAACTTAACAGGTGCGTTAAGAATGATATATAGAAGGATCGCTGAAAGTTTCATCAAGATCGGTTTGTAAATAAGACAGATAATCAGCAATAAATGTTATTTTTCCACGGAATCGTAGAGCAGCAGGCAGCACATGTGTGCGAGCGAGACAGCGAACGACTGTGACACATGCGTCTGCTTACCATGTGTGCATATTTGTGCGAGCGAGATAGGGAACTACTGCGACACAAGCATAAGTAAACTAAGTGTCGTAACACTCAGCTTTTGATTGAATATGTATAAATATGTGACAGTTAGCTGCTATAAGCAAGCAAAGAATTCATATGCAAAATGAGAGTTTCAAAGGGGTTTTCTTTAAACACCTGTTATGTTCTTACTTTTATTTTAATCAAAGTATCTATTATCAAAATACTCTTAATATAGAAGCCTGTACAGGGTATTATACTGTCGAATGCGGTCGACTGTAGCCTTTTCGACTGGTTTTTTTGTTTTTTTTTTTTTTGTTTAGTTGCTGCTTCCGTTACACGGACAGTTTGCTTTGCTGCTTTTTCTACTTATGTGATTCTTTGACTACACTCACTGACTGACTGTGTGAGAGGGAGTGCCAGAGAGTGGGTGAAAGAGAGAGAGAGAGAGAGAGGGAGAGGGAGGGAGCGAGGGTAGGGAGGTAGTAAGAGTGGCAGCAAGGGAGGCAACGAGTGTGGCACACAAAAAAATGTTGCAACAAAACATTTACGACGTCATCGTTTCACAATTTTCGTCCAGTTGTATCTTAAAATAAAAATGATTGTTGTTGCTGTGTCCCAGTGGGGCAGAGAGCGAGAGAGCGAGAGAGTGAGAGAGAGAGAGCGAGAGAGAGAGAGAGAATGTGAAAAAAGCAAAGCAAAAGAAGAAAACAAAATCTCGTGTCATTTATCATGCATTTCCACTTTTGGTTTCCGTCGGCCGGGACATGCCCCAAAACACAGACGAATGCACGAAACGGACACAGAGGCGAGTCGGCGAGTCGGCGAGTCGATTGTGGCAGGGGAGGGGTTGATATGGGGACACGGGGCAGGGAGAGGGGACAGGGACAGGGAGAGGGACAGGGACAGGGACAGCTGAAATGATGTGTGCGCTGCCTTTGCCGCAGGGCAACAACTACGAAAAAAAAAAACGCAGAGAATACAAAAAAAGACAAAGACAATGACAATGAGAAAGAGAAAGAGACAGAGAAAGAGTCAGAGAGAGAGAGACAGAGAAATACTCGTAAAAGAAAGAAACAGACGAAACACATTTCAGTGTCAGTTTTGTTGTTGTTGTTGTTGTTGTTGTTGCAGCAACTGCAACTTCAACTCTAGACAAGGCAGACAACACCCAACTCTTTCCCTCTCCAACTCTATTCTCATCCTCCTCCCCCCCACCCCCTCCCCTATCTATACCCACTCTACAACACTTCAGCTTCAGCTTCAGCCACGAGCTGAACATGTCGTCTTGTGTTATCTCTCGTGTCACGATCAGTGCACGATACAAGCACGATAAGTTCGTGCTTAAGTTGCACATTTCTTGTACTATATTTAGTATTTTTTGCAGTATTATTCATCAGTCATATTGTCTGCAGCAGTGTCAAATACAAGTAAAACTTAAATATTTAACATGAAATACATTTTTAATTGCTAGTATTTTAGTATTTATTCCGCTGATGTAGAAATTGTATGTTTAGTATTTAATACCAATTCACTTCTAAGCACATAACTGTATAAATAAAATGCAATTAAGCAAATATCAATAATGTGGTCGACTGTACTTGATTAAAGTCATTGCATACTCCTTGCTCTGGTCACACTATTTATTGACAATAATACCAGAAATCTGAAACAAACTTAACCATATTTCTAGTATTTAGAGTATTTTTTTTTTAATCTCATTAATTCAGAATAGATGAATTATTTTTTTGGGGCAGTATATTTTAGTATTTTATCATTTTGGTCAGACATTTTTTTATATATACGAATTGAAATATAAACGTTTTTCTCTTAATAAATAGACTATTTCATTTTCTAGTATTTTCTAAATGTATAGTATTTTCTAGTTGTTTAGTATTTTCTATAGTATATTTTAAAAGTTATGGTCATACAATTTTTCTAAAATAAGAACATCTCTCAAAATATATTTTTTCAATATATATAAAGTTTTTTTTTAGTATTTTTTAATTTTTTATTGCAATTATCAGCTATTTGTGGTCACGCATTATCTAGTATTTTTTTTAGTATTTTTCATATTAATTTTATAATCAAATTTTAGGTTCACACTGTTAATTATTCAATTAGTTTGTCTAGTATATTGCAGTATTTTAGTATTTATCAAGATCAACAGGGAAATTTAGTTATCTAGTATTTTGTAGTGTTTTCATAGAATTTCTAGGCTTTTGCAATACTTTGTAGTGCTTAAGTAGTCTACTATTCATATGGTGTCGTGTCGTGACACGCGTCCATCTCTAGCAGGCGTCTCTTCAGTTGCAGCTGCAACACGGCCGGCGGCATCTGTCAGAGGCTGCGGCATCCAATTCATGTTCATTTTATAGAGCCGCCGTCGAACCGCATCCGAGGATGTGAATGGGATTGCAATTGTGGATGGGGGAAGGGACAAGGGAAGGGCATGGAGTTGGTGTTGGTATTCGGAGGGGGGAGTGAGAGAGATAGAGCGGTGGGGAGGGGGTGTGGCGAGGGGCAGGGAATTTGGGACGCATTCTGTGGGACAAATGAAGCAGCGCACAAATCATCGGCAGACGCCCAATTTATGCGTTTTCATTTGCGTTTCCAGCAATTCGGTTGTTTTTCATTTTCATTTTCATTTCCTGTGCAAAGTCCCCCCCCTTCGTCGCACGAATCATCACTCCTTCTCTTTCTACTGTCTCTCTCTCTCTCTCTATTTCTCTCACTCTCTTTGCACGTTATATAAAATTAATAAAATGAAAAAGTAAAATTGGAAAAAATGTTCTTCAATTAATTTCCTTCGAGGGCTAAGCAACATTTTGTTTCGCCTTCCTCCCCCTTCCATTCCCCATCTCTTACTACATCCAACCCCCCCTTTCCCCTCCCCCCACCCCTTTAAAAGCAAAGGCAACAACAGCAAATGAAAACTTGCCTCGTCATTTCTGCGGCAATTTGAATATGGAAATGGAGCTTGAAGGCACAAATTCGCCACTCCCTCCCCCGCTGCCCACATCAGTTTGCATTCCTCATTCCCCCCGTTAGTCGCTCCCCATCCACATTGCCATTTGGCCAAGTTCCGAGCGTGGCCCGAAATTATGAAAAAGTTCTTTAAATTGTTTGCTTTTGAAATGTGGCACATTTGTCGAGTGCCATTCAATTCGATGTGCCACATGTTGAACGGCAAAAGCTTCACAGCAATAGGCAATTGCATGCCTCACCTTCTCAACCCCTAACCCCCCCCTCCCCCACGCGTTCCCCTCTCCACCCATCACTCATTTCCATGGACTTACCCTCAACACAGCAATGAGTTGCACATTCTTCAGTCATTCAATCATATTGGAAATTTTGTTTGCTAATCTTAAAGGTATGCTCTGGCATTTTCCAACACTGCTTTCAGGAGTGTTTGCAAATTGCGCCAAGACGCAGCTTTGACTGAACTGTTGAATATTGAATTTATAGCTTCAGAGAATTGGAAAATGTAACTCTAGAAGAGCAGAAGAAAGCACAACTAAGAAATTTGCTTTGCTTTACCTGCTTAATACTTCGATTTTGATCAAGTTTATATAGAAACTTGTAAACAAGTTTATTGAAACATGTTTGCCGTTAACTTCCTTCTTGAAGAGGGAGTTTTTCTAATTTTCGTCTAGTCAATCAGCTACACGAAAGTCCTAAGTCTGCCAATCAGTAAGTTAATCAATAAGTCAATTTGTGTATGAATCAGTCGATGAGCCAGTCAATCAGTCTGCCCATCAGTCTGCCAATCATTCTGTCAAACAGTTTATCAATCAGTCAGTCAGTCAAACACCAATCACCAACTCAGTTAGTCAATCTGTCTATCAATCAGCCAGTTAATCAATCTGTCAGTGAATTAGTAAGTAACAACGGTTATCAATCAGTCTATCAATCAGAAAATCAGTCAGTCAGCTAGTCGAGCTATCAATCAGTTCATCAGTCAGTCTATCAAACAGGCAGTCCATCAGTCTATCACTCAGACAGTCCATCAATGCGTCAATCAATCAGTAAGTCAGTCAATCAGTCAGTCAGTCAATCAGTCAATCATGGAACACAAGGTTAGACGTTATGCAATGCATGTTTATCACTTGCTTATCAATGTGTTTATAACACAACTATTGTTGTCTTTGGGGCAAGCAATAAAGATTTGCGGCTGGGTGGGCGGGGTCTGCATGCCGCATGCCGCATGCCCCATGCCACATGCCACATGCCCCGCAGGCCACTCGACACTTTGACACTTAAAACAACAAATGTGAATGGCGCAGCAGCTGCCACATTTGCTTGGGGCAGCAACAGCAGAGGCGGTTTTTGGGGGGCGTGCCACATGCGGCACGTAAAGTAAAGTCAAGTGAAAGGAAGTAAACGAAGTGACGTGCGGGTGGAAAGGGGCGGAAGGGGGATGGGGAGGGGAAGGGGAAGGGATAGGAAAACTGCGCCAAACAAATGCGTCGCCATTTGGTCTGCCTGGTGTGGCACAGTCTGGCGTCTGCCACGCCGTCTGACGCAAATAACCGCAATGAACTTGAGCCCAGCTGTCAATGTGATAAATAAACTTGGCTTTGGCAATAGTCCTTATAGTCCTGGCTCCCATTTACCGTTTGTCATTCTTATAAATAAATAATATATGAAGACAAGTTTATATAACACTCTCTCTCTCTCTCTCTCTCTCTCTCTCTCTCGTCTCTGTCTCTCTTTGCAGCAACAACAACAAGGAATAGAAGGCTAAGAAGAAGAAGAAGAGCAGCGTCTGCAAATCGAGTCGAGCTTTTACACTTGAAACAACTAGATGATAATGGGCGTGGCACGCCTTAGTCTAATGCTGCTGCTTGCGGCATTGCTGCAACTTCAGCATGTGGATGCATATTCCAGTACGTATACGTCATATAGCGCTATCTCACTCTCTCTCTCTCTCTCTCTCTCTGTCTCTCTCTATTTATGTATGTGTCTCGCTCTCTATTTGTATATTGTTGTCCTTGTTGTCTCCCTGCAATTTTGGAGTATTCGCTCTCCCCCCCCCACCCCCCTTTCTATATATATATCTCTCTCTCTGTATTTCTTTGTTTCTCTTTTTCTCACTGACTTGTAAATGTACTGTGTAATGTTTAAAATGCATTCATGATCATCAATCAACATCAATCAACATCAATCCACATCAATCAACATCAATCAACATCAATCAACATCAATCATCATCATTATGATCGATATCGTGTATCATCGCTCCACAATTTGACTTTATGATTTTGATATTATTTTGATTTTTCCCTCTCTATCAAACAACAACAACAACAACCATAACAACAACAACAACAACAACAACAACAATTACAATTACAATACCACAACACCAACACAACAATATGACTCTATATATCCGTCTCGCTCTTGTGTGGTGAACGCCTTTGATACCGTTATGTTGGAATACGTTAAGAATATGGACGCGGCTGCGGCGACATCGGTTGCCTGCCCACCGAGGAGTGTGTGATCACCAGCGACTCTTGCAGTTATAATCAACGTGATGGCAAGGATTGTGGCAGCTATCCGACCTGTAAACGTAAGAGCGGCTCCAACAGCAACCAGGCAAATCCCTCGTCCTCCTCGTCGTCGTCGGTTAATCCGTCAGGTATTTAAGTTTTATGATTATTATTTCTCATTATTTCTGTTTCATTTTCATTTGTGATTCTTTCTCCTTGCGGGGCGAGCTTTTATCAAAGAACAAATCTCGACGCGACAGACGTTCTAACAGTTGAAGTGGGGAAATCTGTGTAATTGAAAAACTTGCCGTTATTATGCGTTGCTTTTCATTTGCTTGAATTTTTCCATGTTTTTTCTATCTTTGTTTGTTTTTTTTTTTTTTTTTTTTTTTCGTATATAATAGAACCACTTTCAACTACAACTACAATTAATAATAATATTTAATGAAATATAACACACACACACACACTCTCACATATGCTCTGCTTAACATACCTTTACACCATATCTATATAATTATATACATATATATATGTCTCTCTCTGTCTCTCTCGCTCATTGGATTCTTTTTGGTTATGTTGTTCACATACGCACTCTCATTCTCGCTCGCTCATTCATTCCCTCATTGAGCAGCCTCAAAGCTGTAATGCACATATATATGTATACATACACATACACATGCTTTTGCTAGCTCGCTCTCTTTGACACGGCACACTCAAACACACATATGCATACATATGCACTTGCTGCGACTGCTGCCTAACTATGACTATGTTATTAACAGCGCTGGTCTATGTTATTAACATAACATGCGATCTAAAATGGAGCAGGCTTATATTGTTAACATAATATTTGAATCACAGTGCTGCTTAACTTAGTCTGAGCACTTGCTGCTAAGTGAAGACCACGTTATTAACTGCACTGTCTTCTGTTATTAAGATATTATGACACTCATAACACGTTCGGTTTTGTGTTATTAATACATGAGATCAACAGCGCTGCTTAATATTGTGTGTGCTATTATATATTAACATAAGATGAGATATGCAATAGTCTCCATCTCAGTCTTATGCTATTAACAGAGTAAAGTGAGATCCACAGCGCTGCTTAACATAGTCTGCCAACTTTAGCACTACTAAGACTATGTTATTAACTGCGCTGACTGATGATATTAACATAAGCTGACACACAACAGTCGGAGTCAAAGTCTCCAGTCGTATGTTATTAACAGAGTAAAGTGCGATCCACAGCGCTGTTTAACATTATCCGTGCTCAACAAGAGAGCGCCAATTGGCAGGAAAGCCTGGGAGAGCCTGAAAGCGTGTCTGCATGTCGGCACACGCAGTTTAAATCTCTCTCTCTCTGTCTCTCACACGTTCAGCAGTCGCCGCTTTGTGCGTTTTGTGCAGCTTTCAATGCAAACTAACCGTAATATGTTCCATTTTTCTCTCTCTTTCTCTCTCGCTCTCTCATACACACGCTCTCACGATTTGACATTGGACATTGAATATTTACTAATAGGATCCAGTTTGAATACGGGACCAGAAAATAATATATTTGCGCCCGCCTCATCGAATCCCACACTTAACACCTATACATACTTCAATCACAATAATAATAACAACAATAACAATGCACATCAATCACATGGCAATCAGCCTCAATCATCGCTGGGTGGCCAAATGAATGGCGGCCCAGGTGGGCTACAGAATGGTGGCCAAGGAGGAGGCGGAGTGGGTGGCGGCGGACATGGAGGAATTGGAGGTGGTGGTGGCGGCTCACAGAATGCCAATGGTGATGGCAGCAATGTGGGTGCAGCCGGCGCCTCTGCCACCGGCATCGATCCGCATTATGTGTTTGGGGCAAAGCATCATATGCCCATAATACCCAATATGCCAATCTTTCCATACAATTCACCAACGCAAGCACCATCGTTTCAACAGTTTCCCCAACCCAATCATCCAGGTAGCGTCCTCAATCCGGGCTATCCCATGCATGGCCTGCAGCCGGTGAATCCCTACAATCCACCGTTCGTATTTGGTCAATTGCCGTTCTATTCGGGACCCGCCGGCACTGGCGGACCACCTGGCGGCGGTGGCGGCGCTGGCGTCGGTATGCCCAGCTCCAGCATGGGCATCCTTGGCGGCGGCGGCGGCGGCCTGGCGCCATATGGCAGCAACTATCAGGGCTATCAGACCCATCATCAGAATGCGAACATGTACAATAAACCGCCGCCACAGTATCAAAACCAGAACCAACAGAATCCCTTCAATCGCCAAACCCAAGCGCATCCTTCGGCAGCGGGGCGACTCGGTGGCAGCCTCAACACTGGACTCATCAATCTCTTTGCCGTCTTGCTCGTCTTGCTGTTGGCCAACAGCGGTAGCACGTAATAAGATGCAGCAATCGCAGCGGCAGCAATTAACCCAACAGATCCCTTAAATCCTTCTCCTGCAACACGACAACGACGATCAATATGTGCAAATCCTTTGCTTTGCTTTTAATTTCATTTAATTACGTATTTAATTATCTCACTCTCTCTCATTCTATTTGTGTTTCTCTCTGCATTTCTTCTTTTTGGTTATCTGGGCAACAACAGCAGCAACGACAACAGATAACAGCAACAGTAACAGCAACAGTAACAGCAACAGCAACAGCAACAACAACGTTTAACGCAGTCAAACTTCTCACTTATTTCAATTGGTCGCCGCTCAAGCGTCTGATCACGCGTGTGAGACAGAGACGCACAGCGTTTTGCTAGTGTATACTATTATGTTAGCTCCACTTGCTTGCCGTCTCGCTTGCACAAATGACAATTATAGCAAGCAGAAATATAATTGGTCAAGTTGAAATAACAAACTGAAAACAAACTTTGTGCTCTAAATAAATGCTTGTTGAGCTTAAATTGTATACAATAAACGAGTATTACGTGCATTTGTTGTAGTAGCTAAGTATTTGCTGCAATTTCTTTTTTGAAATACTTGGCCTGCCACACACACAGGCAGACAAAGGCACACACACATCGAGGAGAGACAGGTCATAAGCGTAATTTCAATTTAATATTGTGTTCGCTTTGTGTGTGTCCATGAGTCTGTGTATGCGTGTGTTTGTGTGTGTGTGTGTGTGTGTGTGTGTGTGTGTGTGTGTGTTAGTTCATTTGTGTGGTCTAACTATCAGTCCAAAGCTTCTCTCTGGCTGCACTGCTCTCTGTTTTTTGCAGCTCAATTAAATTGGAATTTAATTTCGGGCTTAGTCCAGTGCCTGTTACCAGCCACAGACCTTGGTCGAGGCCAGACACACACACACACACACAAAACACACACACACACACAAACGCATAGACATACACATGTCTATGTTCTGGTTAGATAACAGCTTTGATGTTGATGTTAATTTCATTTTTGTTGATGTTGATGCTACGAATTTTGTGGTAAACTCAGCGCAAGCATTTCGTTGCAGTTGTTGTTGTTGTTCTTGTTGTTGTTGCCGTTGTTGCTGCTGCTGATGGCCCACTCAGCGTTGTTGTAGATACAAACAAATATACATATAGACGCATGTCAATCAAAGTGCATAACAAGTTGCTTTTTAGACTGCAAAAAAATTAAAAAAAAAAATACAAAAATACAACAAAAAAATCCCCTAAAAATGCGAAAGAAAATGACAAAAAAAAATATTTAGAAATCTGAGCTGTGCACAAAGTGCACAACTAAACATAATAATAACTATAACTGTATTTTTTTTTAAATATATATATAATATATATATATATAAATATCGAAACTAACAAAAGGAGTTAAGAGAACAAATTGTTTGCGCTTAGAAATATGCAATAGTTTTTAATCAACAAACTGAAGACACAAACAACTCGATGTCAGGCAACAATAAACATGTATAAAACAAAACAAAACATTGTTTATAAACTTAAGTATCAGCTGCCAGCAAAAGTAAAATTTCAAAATGTGAAAATACCGAGAAAACTATTTGAAAAGCCAAAGTGTCAATGTCAATGTATGTAAACTCAATTCAAATCAGATTTACTCAAAACCAACATATTGCATACCACAATACACACACACACACACACACACACACTCACACACACTTACACACACTGCAAAAAAGTGAACAGTTAATTATTTTGTATTTCTTCTCAATTGCTTTGTGCTTTTATTTGTGAAATGAAAACTTTTATTAAAGAATTTATATATTTTTGTATACTTTGTATATACCCTGTACATAGGTAAGAGCAGCTCATAAATGACTTTGCAATACTCTCGCTCAACTTCAGAGTTCTTTTGTCTGTTTTGTCTAACTCTGCAACATAAGTTACTTAACTTTTGGCCCAAACACAAATGCAGGCTTAACTTCTGTTGCGCCGCTAGTTTATTATATTAGGCAACTAACTTGCAAAATTCCCCAACATTAAAAGAACAATATTGAAACGTGTCTGTACTTCATCATTTGTCTGTTTGAAACTTGTGTACAGGGTATCGCCAAGTCGAGCACAATCGACTACAGCACTACAGCTACTTGTTTAATTAATTCGTTCTTAAATGTATTTTTATTATTTTCAACATGAATTTATTTGTGCATAAATAAATAAACTTTAAACAGAGAGGAAACAAAAAACAAAAAAAAAAAACAAAAAAAAAAAAAAAAAAAAAAAAAACCGAAGATATTTACTCCGTCCGAAAACATTGAGAGCATTGTTGTTATTATTTATTCGATAACAAAGAAAAGAAAACAATTATTTCAACACACTCACAGACACATCTCACACTCACATTCACACTCACATTCACAGTCACATTCACATTCACATTAATTTGAATGGAACCCAACTAAAACTGCCATTTGAACAGTATTAAACAAATAACTAACTAAAGCATTTTTTTAACGAATAAACTGCCGCAATGAGATGAATGTAATGCATGCTAGCAATAATACTAAAACATACTTATTCGATAGTCCTAGTGGTATTCAAAGGTACATATACATATATATATAAATATATTATGTATTTAACAACAAAAATGGTATTCATCAGCGAGTACTCAACAAGCAGCAACAAGTCTTAAGTCTAAATGCATACAGAATTACGTATACACACTCTTAACTCTGATGATAACTCGGCGTTGTACATAGCATTCGCATTTACTATAAGTATATAATATGATATATATACATGCATACATACATACATACATATATATATATATATAGTATATATACTCTATATACATGCATAACATTACTGATATACTATTACTTATATAATTATAAACATTTCAAGACATTTACTAATAATCCAAACGGCAGAGAAGACTTATAACAACTAAGCGATACAAAAGAAACAAAAAACCAAAACCAAAAAACAAAAAGCAAAAAACAAAATCAAACTCAAAGTTGTGTAGAATTTAAATGTTGCAATAACTAAACGATAACGATAACGATAACGATACCGATAACAATTACGCTAACGTTAGCAACTATGATAACGATAACGATAACGATAACGATAACGATAACGATAACGATAACAATAACATTACATGTTACGATAAATACATACGATAAATTACATGACGATAAATATATCGAAAAGCGACAGGTTATCGATAACGATCATGATATACGTATGCAACAATAATCAAATGTCGATCATAATAAATGTATCGATATATTTGCGATAACAATACAAAAACCAAAACAGTGGAATCTCTAATGCTGCTGCTATTACTTATAATGTCTGTATTGCTGTAGTTATCGAACAATTGATCGATAATATTTCTAAAGAAACAATATATACACACATACATACATAGATGTCGTAAACCATATTATTTATTTACATCGATAACGATAACAACAATAATCGATACTTATCGATAACGTGTTGGCAATAATAAATATTTCGATAAAGACAGCGTTAATAGTAAGCGCTAGAGCCGATAATAACTAACAGCGATAACTCGATCAATTTATCGATAGTAGGCATACGCTAATCAAAATCAAACGAGCAACTGTAATGAAACTTAAGCTAAGTAAACGAACCCAAATCAAAACAAAGCCCCGCCCCCAGTCCACCCCTAACTGCACTTGTCCCTCTCATCCCCTCTTCCCCTCTCCCACTCACCCCCCGCTCTCCTTTGTCACCTTGCCAAGCATTTTGTGCTTGAATTTCATCTTCGTCTTGTTATTTTGTATGTGTATTATTTTTATGCTTTGTTTTCTAAATGCTTTCTGTGTCTTTGTTTTTTTTTTTCTCCTTCCGCCTTTTGATTGTTTATCAATTGCTTTTTTGTGGCTAACATACGTCTGCTTGCTGCCAACTGCGCTGCAACTGCGCTGCTGCTGTGCTGCAACTGCGAATGCAACTGCAACTGCAACGTGATGACAACAGTGAGCAGCGGCAACACCCACAACTCGTATGCTCCAAATGCGCCGCTGCCGGAGGCAGATGGCAGCCAGGGTGGTGCAGCTGGTGGTGCACAGGGTGGTTACGGTGGCGGTGCTGGTGGATATGGTAATGGCTTCTCGGCTGGCGGTCATAGTCTCTATCCTTCGCTTCCCAACAACAACAACAATGGTGGTGCAGGCGGTGGTGCTGGCTACAATCCATATGGCGGCTACAATCCACAAGGCGGCTACAATCCACAGGGTGGCTACAATCCACAGGGTGGCTACAATCCACAGGGTGGCTATCAACCAGCTCCTGGTGGCTATCAACCCTCGCCCGGTTATACACCGCCCGCCCCTGGCTATGAAAATGGTGGTGGTGGTGGTGGTGGTGCTCAGAAGCCCAAGGATAAACAGGGCGGCTTCTTCTCCAACTTCTTCTCCAATCCGGCGGTGAGTCAAGCTGTCTCTGGCATCATTGCAGGACAAATTGCCAAGCAGCTGCAAGGCGGTGGCGCCAACGGTGGTGGTGGCAACAGCAACAACAATGGCGGCAATGCACCCTATCAGCCCAGCGGTGGTTATTCCGCCGGTGGTGGCGGTGGTGCAACCAGTGGGTCATCTTCGGGCAGCAATATACTTGGTGGTTTGCTGGGCTCGGTGCTGTCTGGCGGTGGTGCTGGTGGCAATAGTGCTGGTGGTGGAGGCGGAGCCAGCAGCTTCCTTGGCAGCCTGCTCAGCGGTGGTGGTGCCGGTGGTGGCGCCTCAAGCGGCGGTGCCAGCGGCCTCGGCGAGATCTTCAACTCGAAGAACTTTGGCGGACTGTTCAGCGAGAATTCATCTTCATCACGTGGTGGTGGTGCTTCCAGCGGTGGTGGTGGCTATCCCACCCAAGCACCGTATGGCAAATAATGGAGTTGACAATGGGCCCAAAGCCAAATTGGAGTCCACAATGGAATTCCACAATGGAATCCACAATGGCATCCACAATGGCAACCACAATGGAGTCCACAATGAAATCCACAATTTGCAATTGTTTCCATATTTTATATTTTATCTATCTATCAATTGGAGGCATTTCAATTAAGTAACCACAACAACAACAATCAAAACAACATCCACATATACATATACAACAACAACAACAACAACAACAACAAATACAACTACATATACAATTATTATAACAGTAATAATACAGTTCATAATTATAACATTAATTAATTAAATCAAAACTGAAATTGTGAAAACAAAACAAAATTCTACAGCAATTCAATAAAATGTGTAAATAGAAATACGTAAGAATTGAAAGCCAGTCTACAAAGTCTTTTCTTTCTTCTTCTTCTTCTTCTTCTTCTTTTTGGATTCATTCAGCTGAAGATCATGCGTAAGTAAGTAATAGTTTATTTTAAGATTATTATTATTTGTATAATATAATAATTTATATTTGACAGTCTTGCAGAGAGAAGCAAAGTTGTTTACATAATCATTGTAATGAAAGCAAAAAGATTGATTTATTTTTGAATTAAAGCAATTATTAGATAGTTATGGCAAATGTCATACCTTAGAGTGGAAAATGTTTGCAGAATTTTAGCTTGAAATATTTGTAGTCTTTTTTTTCCGCCTTCAACTTAAATCTTTTGATTCTCAGCTGATATTATGAAAAGGAGAAATAACACCCCCTAGAGTGGAAATTATTTGTGTAATTAGTATTATATTCAACAGTCCCCCCAATAGGGTATGACTTTCAAACGCTTTGTAGTGGAAAAATTCCCCTTAAGGTGGAATATAAAAGGTCGTAACCGTAAAAGCAATATAAATGCAGACGAAATCTTTGCAAATATGCCCCCCTTCGGTGGGCAAGGTGGGTGGAGAAGGCGTGCTTAAAGTACAGAGAGAAAACTGTGAATTTTCCTCTTCAATTTCCATACAATTTCCATCGATCACAGAGCGTAATCTACTTAAAATGGTATTCAATAAAACGATTCGCATAGCTGCGATAGTTAACCAACACTGGCCTCGGCACTTGTTGTACTTGTACACGGGGCCAGTGCTCGAAAGTGGGGCAGCATTGTTGTCATTGTGGCAGCAGCAGCAGCAGCAGCAGCAGCAGCAACAGCAGCAACAACGACAACAAAGTGAGAGTGCTGCCCCCACGTTGCAACAACTAACAACAATATATTATGCGCTAAGATCCTTTAGCAAGGACAACAACCACGGGGCAAACGGTAAAAGGCAACGGCACATGGAGCGGGCAACGTGCAACGTGCAGCGTGCAGCGTGCAGTGTACAACGTGCAACGTGCTGGCTATTTGGCTTTGGTTAACCAACAACCATTTTGTAATTTATTTAAGTAATAAAATAAATATACGAGGTATGTGCATTGTGCAGGCAGCGCAGAAGTGCCACCTGCATGTGGGAAGCACAAGTGAGGAGCGAGCAAAGAGAGAGAGAGAGAGAGAGAAAGAGAGAGGTGTGGAGCAATGTGTGCGGAGAGGAAGAAGTGGGAAAAAGTGGTACAAGACTGAGCTTGAGTCTGTCTGCTTCCCACATGCAGCTGCCACATACCCCCTCTCCCCTGCACTGACTGCTCTTGTGGGTGGTGCTAAGCGCTTCTTCTGCTTGTTGTTGTCGTTGTTGTTGTTGTTGTTGTTGGCCTAGTTGCTGTTGTTGCTGTTGTTGTTATTGCCAAGCGAAAGTGCGCTTCAAGTGCACAGAGCACCTACTTGGCCAAAGTGAATTTAGTGTCAAGTGCAGGAAAATGTGAAAAGCGGCAACGAGTTAGTTTTTCATATTTAAGCAGCACTCCACAAGGCAACAGCAACGCTAGTCGAGTGTGCCACACTCAGAGATACCCTGCATTCAGCTCTAGGATGCCCTAGCACACACATATTTACATAACAATGGCCTACAAATACCCGCCAACTAAATTGTTTATAACTTTTCAACTAACGGTCTGATTGTGTTCAAATAAATTTCATTATGTAAATTGATTATTTCTTAATGAAACACTATAGTTGGTTGGTTTTAAAGTTTGTGCTTGTATTTTTAATAGATTTTATTTTAAAACATTTTAAAACACAGTCGAGTGTGCTGGACTTTGAGAGACCCGGTAATCGTGTTTGCGCTTGCATATATTACTTACCAATGATCGACCAACTTGCTAATCTGTATTGCACGACTGCAATATACCCTGTGTATTTGTAGCATCAGTATTCACCATCTCACTCTTCTTCTTTCCTTGGCCTGTTGCTATCAGAAATTGATTCCTTAATGACTTTCAAGTTTATTCTCTGATTGTGATGAAATTCTCAGAACAGATCTAGACTAGAGAACGTATGCATAATGAAGAAACTCAAGGCGATAGCTTTCAAGGTGGGTGTGTAAACACCCACTGGAATATTAACAGTCGGAGAACAGACTGAAGATAGACAAGATGCTGATCAAGCACATATAAATACTTTATTCCTTCATCTGTTACATACATAAGCATATAGCTGTCATGCTCAGCTATGCCTATGATTACAGGGTATAACAACCTTTGCCAGCTTGCACCCTGCACAAGCAGAGGCCACCGCATTGCGTGTTGCAATTGCTGTTGTTGCCACTTCGCTGAGTGTGTGTGTTCGAGTGTGTTTGTGTTTGTGTGTGTGTGTGTGTGTGTGTGTTGCCTGCTCAACGGCAAAACAATGAGGCGCCGCATTTAGGAACAAAAGCTGAAACTGAAGCTGAAGTCGAAGCCGAAGCTGAAGCTGAAGCTGCCGCCAGCGTCGGATGTCGTTGACTTTTCAAGTCGCATTAGGCGTCCAGAGGCAACAACAACAAGACGTGACACAGGGGAGGGTCAGAGGGTCAGAGGGACAGGAGGGACAGCGGGGTAGCTGTGTGTGCGTGTGTGGAGACTTGAAGTGGCAGCTTGGCATGATGATGATTGGAACGAGGTGCGCATAAAAATACATGTAAGAGGCTTTCAGCTTATTGTTTGCCACAGTCGCTGTCGCGTTTTATGATTACAGCGTGTCCCCGCTCACCCGTCCTCCGTCCGCCGTCCGCCGTCTGCCCACCAATCTGCTATAGCCTCTTATCAGTGCACACCTCTCTCTCTTTCTCTCTCTCGCCTGACACTTTAGGTCTTCCAAGCCCATCGGCTTAATTTTATTGATATTACGCGTACTTGTCACAGTCGACAACAGTCGACACAGGTCGACAACATAATGCCCCTCCAGCCGTGCACTCCTCTGCACGGCCATGCCTACTGTGGGACGCCCCCTTGTGGCAGCCTATTAATGTTTATGGCGCATGGCGATTTTTATAAACAGTTGATCAAGTTTTATGCCCACATCTGGGTGCCTTCAATCCAATTACAGTCCATAATCAAGCCGAAGTCAAAACTCAAGCTCAACCTCAACTCAATCCCAACAAGTGCTTCATTTTTACGAGACAACTGGCAACTGGCAACTGGCAGCTGACAGCTGACAACAGGCAACTGAAGAAGGTGAAGAAGGAAATGTGCAATTTGCTGGAAATGAGTTTAGTGTAAAGTCAACGCACAGTGTCTCATATCTCTCACATTTAATGATGATATTTCTTGAATTTGAGAAACAACAAACTTACAAATGCGTTTGCTTTCTAAAAGTGTTAAAACTGTGTATATCTGTCCACAGGGGGCGTGGCATTATAGTGCAGAAATTTAACTGTTCTATTTAAAAACAAAAATAAATTAAAACTTTTTATTTTTGTACAAATTTTATGGAATGCACACTTAGCAAGCTCAAACCAGGGCCACAACAGGGTCTTAACAGGATCAGAATATGGTCATAACAGTGTCATAGCAGGGTCATAACAAAGCAGAGCTCAGGGACTGTGGCTCGGCAGCGGACAAGAGAAATGTCCCAACTAGACAATGGCAAAGTATCTCAAGCATCAACTTCAGTTATTAAGTTATTTGTGGAGCTCGACATAGACAGTTCTAAATATATTTCCAAATGTCAAAGTATTCTCAGTTACATATCTAATAAATGCAGCTCTGTTTTCGCTGCATTAACAGATATTATTGAAAGATATCGAGCAATTTGTGTGGATTCTGCAAATTTGTAAAGTAAAGACAATTGTGAGTCGCAATTGATGTCAAAGTATCTCAAGCTTCAGCTGCATTAACACAACAATCATATACGGGATTTGGCTCTCAGTTAAGTATCTAAGTATCTATTAGATACTTTTGTATCTCACTTTCATGTGCAGTTATGAATGACGAATATATATATCTATCTCTGAGATACATTTGCATCTTAGAGATATATCTAAACTTTATTAGTATGTTTGCACCACATACAAAGATACATTTACAGATACATTTTGTAGCACACAGTTCATAGCTTATAAACAACAGGCAAGCAAAAGATATTTTTGTATCTTTGTATCGCAGTCGCTGACAAATGTTCGACGTACTTTTTAATCTCTTAGTTACTTTAATATCTCACAGATACATTGTAGACTTAGTCTTCGTCAATTTATATGAATATGTGCAACTGCAGTGTTTGTTTGGATCTTAAACTATATGTTGTATCTCAGCAATGTATGCAATAGATGCTTTTGTATCTCAGATATTAGAGTATATAGAGCGTGACTTAAAGATACTTTTGTATCTCGCTCAAGTGAAGTACATTTTCCAAGTTTGTATGTTATAACTACTTTAGTATCTCGGACATTAGGAGTTGCTTTATTCACTTCACAGATTTGTATCTTAAAGATACATGACAGCCACACTGCTATTTGCCAGATACATTTTCACTTTTAGTTACAAATTGCCTTCAATCCTGCTCGCCACGTTCCCCAAAAACGTTCACAATAGATAAGGATACTTCTAGCCTGAGATACAATTACTTCGCATCCTCTGAAGGACATTGTACGAAGGATACTCCCAGCACTTTAAGCTCTATTTTGTTGGTTGTTGTTAGTTGCTGTACCCGGTACCCGGTACCCGCAGAGTGCCAGAGTGTTATTAGTCAGTGGCAGTGCATGTAACAAGCGGAAGTTGGAATATACACATACACACATACATACACATAAAATATATCATTTATTTATTATATATTTCTATCTTTTTTTTATTATTGTTTATTTAACTTACGCATTTTATTTTTCAGTATAATTTTAAGTGTTTTATGTGTTCTTTATTTTCGTTCTTGTATTTTTAGCTTCTTCTTTAATTTGTAGTATTGTTTACTTAACTTATTTATATTATTTTAAATTTACATAATATTTTTTTCTCTATATATTACTTCTATTATTACTTATTTAATATATTATTCATTTAAATTACAAGTGTTTTATATTTCATATATTTTATTTATTTATTTTAATCTTTTACTAATTTATTTATTTTATTTTGAGAACTATTTATTTTATTTTTAAATATTATTTTTTTCACTTTCTTAATTTATTTTATTATATTATTATTAGTTTATTAATATTAACTTTTAAAGTAATTATCGTTTTATTCATTTGCTCATTTAATTTAAACTTTGTACTGCGTATTTAATTTTGTAATTATAGTATTATTTACATAAATATTTATTTAGTTTATTTTTCATAATTTTATTATTTCTTTTATTAGTTTTATTATTTCGAAAATGTATTTTATTTTCCGAAATTCTTATTTTATGCATTTATAATTTGCGGCTCATTTATTTTTCTTTTTTTTTTCTTTATTTACTTTAACTTAAGTTAACTTAATTTGCTGTCTTTAATTAACTTAACTTAATATAATACGCTTCTTGTGATCAATTAACTTACCGAAAGATAAAGATCACTGGGTAACTGATTTTCGAGCATACTCGACTGTAGGGCTCATAGCAGATGTTGTTGTTGCGATAGCTGCTTTCCATGCTCAGCTCTTTGCATGAACAACAACAACAACAACAACAGCGCAAGCAACAACTATTTGTATGAGAAGCGTGTGTAAAGCTTGTTGTTAGTTGTTGTTGCTGTTGTTGTTGTTGTTGTGCAATAAAAGCGTTACAACTTAATTAATTAAGTGCAAATGATAAAAATGACCAAGCGGCACGAACTCGGACCAACTCGAACCAACAGCAACAACAGCAGCAGCAACAACAACAAGATTTCAGCGTCAACTGCAACAAACAAAAGAAAAAACTAATTAAGTTTTATGTGCAATTTTCGTGGCTGAAAAGTTTTGCCGCTTTCGCTGCTGCTGCTGCCACAGTCCCGGCGACATTCGCTGCCTCAGCTGTTGGTGTTGTTGTTTGTTGTTGTTGTTGTTGTTGTTCGTTGTTGTGGTGAATGCGTTGCTTTACGTGCTTCGCCAACATTATGTTATTTATGCCACACAGTTGCTCAGTGTGTGCGTGTGTCTCTCTCTCTCTCTCTCTCACTCTCTGTGTGTGTGTGTGTGTGTGTCAAATCAGTGCGCTGACATTTGCGGCGATTAATGAACGCCATGACAACAGCAACAACAACAACAACAACTCGGGCAAAGTCTTTAATTTGCGGACATTAAGAATAAGAGAGCAAAAAACAATGAACAAAAACTATTGCCTACTTATGTGGGCCCATTGCCAAGTGACCCTTTAATTGGCCTATACGTTCTAGCCAATGCCCAAAAATGGGACAGCAGTTGTGGCAGTTGTGGCAGACGCATGTGTCGCCGTCGCCGTTGCCGTCGCTTGTTAACATGCGTTTGGCGCGTGGGCCAAATAAATCAAGGCCAACCGCAGAGGGCCAACAACAAGAGCAGAGAATAGCAAAGAACAACAACAATAACAACAACAGAACAACAAAAGCTGGCAGAACAACTGCAGTTACTGTGATTTAGTCAGCGAAAAGACAGAGAGAAATTTGCTAAACAAACAAACTTGCAGCAAGCCCTTCAAGCCAGGCTCGTCTCTTGTCTCTCTCTCTCTCTCTCTCTCGCTGTTTTTGCACTCTGCTCCTTTTGCTGCCTCGGTCTTCTGACTTGGTCTTCCGTCCCGTGCCTCACTGTGTCTCCCTTTTGTGCTGTGATTCTCCGTGGTGCTGCACGTAAATTTAGTTGCATGCCACCGACACGTAAAAGCAGCCAACGACAGAGGCAAACGGCAACTGCCACGCCGCAAGCAATGCAACTGAATCTTCATCTTCATCGCTGACTTCCCTCTCTCTATGTCTCTCTCTCTCTCACTCTTTCTCTCTCTTTATCTCTCTATCTCTCTCTCTCTCTCTCTGTCTCACTCTGCCCCTCTCTTTCTTCATAGAACACTTCCCTTCCATCTGCAATGTTGCATTTACTGCTATTGAGAAGTTGTTGCAAAATATTTATCGTACGCAACGAAATGCAATAACGCTGCCAGGCGACAAAAATGTCAGCAGCAAATGACGCGACTTGGCAACAAATGTAACATTTTTGTAATAGTTTTTTGCATTTATTTAACTGCAATTATTATATTATTAATTAATATCATTAATTTATTATTATATGTTATTACATTATTATACTATTATATTATTATAACTGTTATACTATTATATTGTTATACTATTATATTATTACATCGTTATACAATTATATTGTTATACTATTACATTCGTATACTGTTATACTATTATATTGTTATAATATTATATTATTACATTGTTATACTATTATATTGTTACACTATTATATTATTATAACTGTTATACTATTATATTGTTATACTATTATATTATTACATTGTTATACTATTATATTGTTATACTATTATATTATTACATTGTTATACTATTATATTGTTATACTATTACATTATTACATCGTTATACAATTATATTGTTATACTCTTACATTCTTATACTGTTATACTTTTATATTGTTATAATATTATATTATTACATTGTTATACTATTATATTGTTACACTATTATATTATTATAACTGTTATACTATTATATTGTTATACTATTATATTGTTATACTATTATATTATTACATTGTTATACTATTATATTGTTATACTATTATATTATTACATTGTTATACTATTATATTGTTATACTATTACATTATTACATCGTTATACAATTATATTGTTATACTCTTACATTCTTATACTGTTATACTATTATATTGTTATAATATTATATTATTACATTGTTATACTATTATATTGTTACACTATTATATTATTATAACTGTCATACTATTATATTGTTATACTATTATATTGTTATACTATTATATTATTACATTGTTATACTATTATATTGTTATACTATTATATTATTACATTGTTATACTATTATATTGTTATACTATTACATTATTACATCGTTATACAATTATATTGTTATACTCTTACATTCTTATACTGTTATACTATTATATTGTTATAATATTATATTATTACATTGTTATACTATTATATTGTTAAAATATTATATTATTACATTGTTATACTATTATTGTTACACTATTATATTATTATACTGTTATACTATTATATTGTTATACTATTATATTATTACATTGTTATACTATTATATTGTTATACTATTACATTATTACATCGTTATACAATTATATTGTTATACTCTTACATTCTTATACTGTTATACTATTATATTGTTATAATATTATATTATTACATTGTTATACTATTATATTGTTACACTATTATATTATTATAACTGTTATACTATTATATTGTTATACTATTATATTGTTATACTATTATATTATTACATTGTTATACTATTATATTGTTATACTATTATATTATTACATTGTTATACTATTATATTGTTATACTATTACATTATTACATCGTTATACAATTATATTGTTATACTCTTACATTCTTATACTGTTATACTATTATATTGTTATAATATTATATTATTACATTGTTATACTATTATATTGTTACACTATTATATTATTATAACTGTTATACTATTATATTGTTATACTATTATATTATTACATTGTTATACTATTATATTGTTATACTATTATATTATTACATTGTTATACTATTATATTGTTATACTATTACATTATTACATCGTTATACAATTATATTGTTATACTCTTACATTCTTATACTGTTATACTATTATATTGTTATAATATTATATTATTACATTGTTATACTATTATTGTTACACTATTATATTATTATACTGTTATACTATTATATTGTTATACTATTATATTATTACATTGTTATACTATTATATTGTTATACTATTACATTATTACATCGTTATACAATTATATTGTTATACTCTTACATTCTTATACTGTTATACTATTATATTGTTATACTATTATATTATTATACTGTTATACTATTATATTGTTATACTATTATATTATTACATTGTTATACTATTATATTGTTATACTATTATATTATTACATTGTTATACTATTATATTATTGCATTGTTATACTATTATATTATTATACTGTTATACTATTATATTGTCATATTATTACATTATTATATTATTATACTGTTATACTATTATATTGTTATATTATTATAATCAACTTACTTTCTGCTATCTTTCGTATCATTCTCTCTCTTCATATCTCTCTCCCTAGCATTCTCTCCCCAATATCTCTCTCTCCCTCTCTCTTGTAATCTCTAACTATATCTGCCCATCTCTCTTTCTCTCTCTCTCTCTCTTCAGAAGTGACGCCACCTACCGCTGTATTCGCACACATAATGTGCGATTTAACAGCTAACTACAGGGCATACCTCAGTCAAGCACACTCCATACGTAACATGTTTGTATATTCAAACATTTTGCACAGTTTTGTCGGTTGTGCGACATGCGTAAGAGTGAATGATTATGTGTGTGTATTGCAGTGTGTGTGTGTGTGTGTGTTAGTTCATAGTTCGCATCTTGAGCGGGAAAACTTTTAACTTTGCAACACAACTTACCTCAACTTCTGCTGTTGTAAAAATTTGTCAACTTTGGGCCTCCCCTTAATGTTTGCCTACCTCACATCCTTCCTCCCGCTCCCCTCCCTCTCCCAGCACACAGCCTGGCTGACTGACTAGAGTTGAGTTCAGTTACAACGTCGGCAATGGTGCAACTTTCAGTTGCAGTTGCAACAAAGTTCAGACCCGTAATTGATGCACTCAAAGGCGGCATGCAAAAAAAAAGAAGAAGAAGAAGAAGAGGAAGAAGAAGAAAGCAACTTGCAACTGGCAACTTGCAACTTTTGCGTGTCCAGTCGAAGATGCACGTTTCGCAGGTGATAAATTTTGGGCTGTCATGCGAGAGGAAGTGAGAGATCCCCATCTCTGGTGGTAATTTAATTGATTTGAAGCATTGCAATTAAACGAGTACCCATTAAATATTCACACACTCGAACAGCTGCCATTTGAATCATGTTCAAATATTGCCCAAAAGCAGCGACATGTGAATTGCAATTAAAAATTAAGGTGGGAGGAAGTGGAAGGGGAAGGGCGAATTCCGGGTGTCATTGTTGCACCAAAGGAGCAACGAGCATGTTGTGTGGCATGGCAAGAAGAAGCAGCAGCAGCAGAGAAAGAGGAAGAAGTGAGAGAGAAACAGAGGAAGAAATTGTAGAAGGCTGCAAACTCAAATATGAAAAGACAAACGCCAGACAATGTACAGACACAGACAGGCAAACCAAATACGTTGAGCGGCAGCGGCAGTTGCACGTGTGATAGAGGGAGGGAGAGTGAGCGACAGTGCGAGAGGGAGAGCAAGAGATAGAGAGAGGGGTGCTCGCTTTGGGGTATGAATAAATTTGGTAGCAGTTGAAATGTTGAACTGAGCGAGTTTTGCTTTGTTTTGGCGGCTCTGCTTATGCCACATAAAACAAGCGAGTATGCTCGACTAGCTGGTTACCCTGTAGCCAGCTGTGAGTTAGGCGTAGATATAGTAGAGAAGTGAGAGAAAAAGACAGATGTAGAGCAGGGTAGGAGCAGATAAAAGAGATTAGAGAAAGGTGACAGCGGAGCAGACGAGGGAAATAACGAATGAGAGAGAGGGAGAGAGATAAAGAGTGGGAATAATAGACAGACAGGAACAGAGAACAGGAAAAGTGAAACGGACCGAGAAATAGCGAGAGAGATGAGATACACGATGTGAGAAATAAAGAAACAATCGAGATGTATACAAAAAGTGACAGTAGAGAGACGGGGGAATGAGAGAGAGAGACAGACAAGAAGAGAACTGCAGTGAAATATATATAAAAAGATGGCCCAAACTAGATCTCCCTCTCTCTCTCTCTCTCTCTCTCTCTCTCTCTCTCTCTCTCTCTCTATTTACTTCTCTGTCTGTCACAAAGAAATCCATAGAATTAGTATACCCTGTGTTGAGAAGTACAGGGCATCCAAATGATCAGGACAAGAAAAGCAGGCAGCCAGAGGAGCATCAACGGTGGCAGTTGCAACTTGCAATAGTCGGAGCTGCATGCGGTTTGCGGTGGCATTTTACTTGCTGCATAGTTTTGCCTGCAAAACGGACGACTTTTGTGGCAAGAGGGGAAGGGGATAGTGCAGAGAAAGAGAGAGAGAGAGAGAGAGAGAGAGAGAGAGAGAGAGAGAGAGAGAGAGAGAGGACGGGATGCTCAACTTGCGCTACAAAACCCACAAAAATAAAGTGAGGCTGGGAAAGACGACAACAACGACGACGACGACGACAAAGCATGGCAACAATGCATAACTTTTAGCCAGTTTCTAACATGTGTGTCTCCTCCTGTCTCTGTCTGTGTGTGTGTGTGTGTGTGTGTGCGTGTGTGTGTGTGTGTGTGTGCGAAAAATTAGAACCGCAAATCATTTTGAAAACAATGCATATGCCATGTCATATATGAGGCTGGCAAATGGCTAAGGACATGCTCCCCTCTCTGTCACCCGCTTCTCTTACTCTCTTTCTCAATTTCGCAGCTTCTCTCTTTCTGTTTCTCACTTGCTCCCACAAACTGTCTCCGGCAGAACACAGTATTTGTCTTCAACATTGTCCTTGGGAAAACATTTGAGATTTGTATCTGTATCTCTGTATCTTTGTATCTCTGTATCTCTGTATCTTTGTATCTCTGTATCTCTGTCTCTCTATATCTCTGTATCTCTGTATCTCTGTCTCTCTGTATCTTTGTATCTCTGTATCTCTGTATCTCTGTCTCTCTGTATCTCTGTATCTCTGTCTCTCTGTATCTCTGTATCTGTGTCTCCCTGTATCTTTGTATCTCTGTATCTCTGTATCTCTGTCTCTCTGTATCTTTGTATCTCTGTATCTCTGTATCTCTGTCTCTCTGTATCTCTGTCTCTCTGTATCTCTGTATCTCTGTCTCTCTGTATCTCTGTATCTGTGTCTCCCTGTATCTTTGTATCTCTGTATCTCTGTATCTCTGTCTCTCTGTATCTTTGTATCTCTGTATCTCTGTATCTCTGTCTCTCTGTATCTCTGTATCTCTGTCTCTCTGTATCTCTGTATCTGTGTCTCCCTGTATCTTTGTATCTCTGTATCTCTGTATCTCTGTCTCTCTGTATCTCTGTATCTCTGTATCTCTGTCTCTCTATATCTCTGTATCTGTGTCTCCCTGTATCTCTGTATCTCTGTATCTCTGTATCTTTGTATTTCTGTATCTTTGTATCTGTATCTGTATCTGCTTCATAGCTTATCTTATTATCGACTCTTATTACTCTTTCCCAGTAACTTTTCTCTTGAGTCCTACTTCTTATACTTCTCTCTTCATTTAAGAACTCTGCGTGCAACAAAATTTCCGAGTTTCCCTTCATTTCCTCTTTAGTTTCTCAGTGCAATATGGCACATACATATGTAAAGGCAGGTTAAGCTTCTGTTACCTCAGTCTCCCCCTCTTTGCTTTCTCTCCTTGTTCTCCCCCCTCGTTTTGTTGCCCGTTTCGTTGGCTGCTTTGCAATTTAATATTCATTTTTGAAAAAGCCCATTTACATTTGCGCTTTTGTGGCACCTTTGCGTGTGCTTCAACCTCGCACTCCCCACTCCCAACTCGCAGCTCGCAGCTCGCAACTCGCCACTCGACAACGTCAGCGTCAGCGTCAGCGTCTACGTCGTTACTCGCAACTTGCAACTCGGACGTGCAACACGGCGTATGCGTAATCTAAGCAAAGCTGCTTCACTTTTGTTTGACTTAATTCAACCGCAAGGCAACTTAGGGCACCCCAACCTCTCAGGCAGGGCTGCAGTTGAGCTGGAAGTGCTATTCAACCCACCACCCACCCCCTTCCTACTCACACTGCACCACTACTTACCCCTCACCATCTTGTTGGGGTATACCAAAAATATGCAGCTGTTGATTTATAGACACAATGACGTCCTTGTCCGGCCGTCTAAAGTTGGGAGTTGGCAGTTGGCAGTTGGCAGTTGGCAGCTGGGAGTTGGGTGCAATCGTCAAAGCTGTTGATGTGCCATAAGCAGCTGTCCATGTCCATGAATCAACGTGACTCCCCTGCTCTCTCCCCTGACGTCTTTCACAGCCAATGGCAACAACCTGCAATCGGCAATCGGCAATTGCAACCCCTTTTCGAATGCCAGGCATTTGCCACTTGCCACTTGCCACTTGCCACATGGCTGACATTTGGCCTGATTGGAGCAGACAGCGCCGGTGGTGTAGTGGCGAGCATGGTTGTATCCCAAACAGCAGATCCGGGTTCGATTCCCGGCCGGCGCACTTCATGTATTTGTGGTTTTTACTGCGTGAAAGGAAAATCCCTTTATACTTTTCTTTTGCGTGTGTTTGCTTTTTGTGCGAAGCGCATTAAAGCTACTGTGTGAGCTTAATTGAAATCAATAGTGTAAAGTGAGAGACCAACTTTACGCTTGCTTGCTCTCCCACGCATTCCGACATTTTTAATGAGCTTTTTAAGGCTCTCCTTAAAGCTTTTGCGTGAGCTTAACTGCAATCACTGTAGTAAAGTACGAGATCCCCTTTACTTTTAGAGCGCATTAAAGCTTTTGTGTGCGTTTAATTGCAATCATTCGCCAGCTTGCATATTTTATGGCATTTTTAGGAAGCTTTCAAAGCGCCTTAAAGTGATTAATTGCAATCACTTAAGTAATGCGAGAGCTCAACTTTATGTTTTCATTCATTTGCATGTGGTCGGACATTTTTAACGAGCTTCTGAGGCTCCTTACGACAATCAGTTGAAGATGAAACTAAAGATAAGGGCTTCCCTCAATAGAGTTGCAATGCAGACAACGACTTGAACTGCCCTCGCACAAATTCTTAACAACAAAAACTTAATATGCTTATGACTATCAACAATTATTAGTTAAAGTTGTCACTGAGGTTGAGAAAGAATTGAATTGAGAAACATCTGTAGCAACCCTCGCACTCATGCTTAGCCGAAATATCACTACATTTCACTTGGGCAACGAGTGCTTACAACTTTTAGTTGAGAGTAAAGCTAAAGCTAAATTGTATTGCACAAACAACTTGAACTGCCCTCGCACTGCATGCAATTGGCATTGCATGTGATAAAATGTTCATTACGTGCCGCGATGTAAATGGAATTTATGCATAATCACATAACGCATTCAGCATTCAGCATTCAGCGAAGCCTCATCCGCAATTTGACAGTTGACAGCCCCAAAAAGGGGGGGAGGAGTTTGAAAGGAGGATAATGAGGCAGAGGGACGGGGGGATGGGCAACAGTCATTGCCACTGGCCATTGAAATGCAGCGCAGACAAAGCGATGAAAACTAGCGGAAACTAGTGAAATTCGTCTGCTTGCGACCACAGCACAGGGCAGGGAACAAAGCAGCCTATAGCACCCTGCAGCACCCTATACGCACCCTTTAACATCCCATGCCACCCTAACGAGTTGCGCGGCCAGAGTTCTTTCACTAAAGCGAATGAACTTCATACAAAGGAGACGCATTCAAAAGGCGTAGCAATGCAGGTGTGGAGACCGGGAGATGTGGAGATCTGAAGACCTGGAGATGTGGAGATGTGGAGACCAGGAGACCCGGGAGATGTGGAAATGTTCTCTTGTATTTTTGGTTGAAATTTTTAATAACGTTCCCCCTGTTTCTTCCTCTTTATTTGACTTTTTTTGCTGGCACCCTACTTTGCTTTTCAGCAGCCTCCTTGCCTCCTTGCCTGCCTTGCCACCATTCACCAGGCAGGATGCCACACCTCATGTGTTTCAGGCATGCCGGCTGTGCTCACGTCGGAGTCGATGTCCATAGGTGTGAGCACAGAGGCGATATGAGTCGAGGAATCGATCCATGCAGAGATTGATGCAGCTCTGCTCGGTACCGCTGAGATGATCTCGGGGCTTGGCAACACATTTCTCAAAGCATTTGCATGTGATGTTGGCCAACAGCTCTTGGGCATTGGCCATCGCAATTTGATGTTTCAATTGTCGCATTATCTGCGCCGTCTCCTCCCCTTGCGATTCGCGTTCCATCTCCCCCGTCTGGTGCACTTGAAACTTCACTTGAAATTTAGGTTGAACCGAATTTTGGATCTTTGGTTTCTTGTTGATTCTTTTTTTTGTTTTTTTTTTTTGGAAACAAAACTATCTTGACAATAATTTGGTATGCTACTTTTCTCGAAAGTTGAGTACTTTTGCCTTTTCATGATTCTTTCTCTAGAGAACTTATTGCTTTCCCGACTTTCTTTGCGTTTCGTGGTCGATACCCTTTTCCAGCTCGTGTTGCAAGCGATTGCCGTAGGCTCTTGCCACCACGTTGAACGAATCCACATACCTGTCCATGCACATTGTGATGCACCTCTCCTCGCTCCCATTCAACGACTCCTTCGGCCTTGCCACACACTTGCGGAAACACTGCGCCGACAACTTGCTCAGCAAATGTTGCACGGCTGCAAGCGTCGATGCCTGTTTGAATCTCCGCTTCATCTCCGCTTCTTCTTTTGCCCCCATCCCATTCTCCGTCATCAATGTGCACTAAAACTAAAACTACAAGTACAACTACAGCTACAACAACAACTACAACTACAACTAATGTTAGTACGCAGTAAAAACGAAAAGAGTTTTATCATTAATTTAAAATGATTTTGAATTTCCTAATTTTTAATTTGAATTTTTCCTTTTTATACATATCAATTCGCTCTCCTACTTATCGGGCTATGCCTACTTTTGTTGATACTTCTACTTCTACTTCTACTTCTACTTCTACTTCTACTTCTACTTCTACTTCTACTTCTGCTTCTACTTCTACTTCTACTTCTGCTTCTGCTTCTGCTTCTACTTCTGCTTCTACTTCTGCTTCTGCTTCTGCTTCTGCTTCTGCTTCTGCTTCTGCTTCTGCTTCTGCTTCTGGTTTTGCTTCTGCTTCTACTTCTGCTTCTGCTTCTACTTCTGCTTCTGCTTCTACTTCTGCTTCTGCTTCTACTTCTACTTCTGCTTCTGCTTCTGCTTCTGCTTCTGCTTCTGCTTCTGCTTCTACTTCTGCTTCTGCTTCTGCTTCTGCTTCTGCTTCTGCTTCTGCTTCTGCTTCTGCTTCTGCTTCTGCTTCTGCTTCTGCTTCTGCTTCTGCTTCTGCTTCTGCTTCTGCTTCTGCTTCTGCTTCTGCTTCTGCTTCTGCTTCTGCTTCTGCTTCTGCTTCTGCTTCTGCTTCTGCTTCTTCTGCTTCTACTTCTGCTTCTGCTTCTGCTTCTGCTTCTGCTTCTGCTTCTGCTTCTGCTTCTGGTTTTACTTCTGCTTCTGCTTCTGCTTCTGCTTCTGCTTCTGCTTCTGCTTCTGCTTCTGCTTCTGCTTCTGCTTCTGCTTCTGCTTCTGCTTCTGCTTCTGCTTCTGCTTCTGCTTCTGCTTCTGCTTCTGCTTCTGCTTCTGCTTCTGCTTCTGCTTCTGCTTCTGCTTCTGCTTCTGCTTCTGCTTCTGCTTCTGCTTCTGCTTCTGCTTCTGCTTCTGCTTCTGCTTCTGCTTCTGCTTCTGCTTCTGCTTCTGCTTCTGCTTCTGCTTCTGCTTCTGCTTCTGCTTCTGCTTCTGCTTCTGCTTCTGCTTCTGCTTCTGCTTCTGCTTCTGCTTCTGCTTCTGCTTCTCTGCTTCTGCTTCTGCTTCTGCTTCTGCTTCTGCTTCTGCTTCTGCTTCTGCTTCTGCTTCTGCTTCTGGTTTTACTTCTGCTTCTGCTTCTGCTTCTGCTTCTGCTTCTGCTTCTGCTTCTGCTTCTGCTTCTGCTTCTGCTTCTGCTTCTACTTCTGCTTCTGCTTCTGCTTCTGCTTCTGCTTCTGCTTCTGCTTCTGCTTCTGCTTCTGCTTCTGCTTCTGCTTCTGCTTCTGCTTCTGCTTCTGCTTCTGCTTCTGCTTCTGCTTCTGCTTCTGCTTCTGCTTCTGCTTCTGCTTCTGCTTCTGCTTCTACTTCTACTTCTACTTCTGCTTCTACTTCTGCTTCTACTTCTGCTTCTACTTCTACTTCTACTTCTACTTCCACTTCTAGTTCTACTTCTACTTCTACTTCTAGTTTTACTTCTACTTCTACTTCTACTTCTACATTCACTACTCCCATTTCTACCATTACTTCAACTCCTCCTAATGTGAACTTGCTGGGCAAGGTGTAGTAGATTAGGTGAGTGGAGAGGGGAGGTGTATCCTTTATCCTAATGCTCTTATCTCCTTTTGCCGCCCACAGTTGTCTGTTCTGGTCAGCTGAGCTTTAAGCAGTTAAACCGCTTACCAAATGAGCCACTAACTGAGATTTGTTGAAGGCTTTAAAAGGAAAGAAGTGAGAAAGAGACGGCCAACGAAAGAAGGAGAGACAGAGAGAACGAGAGAGAGATAGAGAGAGAGAAAGACCGCCTACATCTACATTGAATGCAGATGCTAAAAAGCCCGTTCTGTCACGTTTTATATTGATATTTAAAAAAGCAGCAACCACAACAACAACAACAACAACAATAGCATTCAGCCAACAACAGTAATAATAACAACAACATTAAGCAAGCAACAACCAAGCAACAACTAACAACTAACAACAAATGGTTGAACAAATTTCTGCGCATTTCCCATTTGCCACTCGCGTCGTACGTGCCACAAGTCGCGGTACAGTGGGGCAAACCTGTCATTTCATGTGTAAAGAAATGAAAGATTTTTAGTTAAAAGTACTCGATTTGCAGTCTAGAAATATGTACGCTAGGTGGCGCGAACGCTATGAAAACGTGTTTCTTCCATTACTCTTGGATTATTTCCACTGAGAAATAGGAATTTGTAAGCGCTAGTTACAGTTTTAGACCCTGTACATGAAAAGTTAACGGGTATATTAAGTCGGTTAAAAGAGAAATAAGGTTAAAAAGCGGAAGAAGGCGGGAGAGATCACCATGTTCATGTCCATGTAAAGCCATGTCCGTCTGTATGAACACTAGAGACAACAAAACTGCATATACAGAATATCCAAAGCAGATTAAGTTGACTTTAGTATTTTGCTATAATTAGTAACATATTTTTCTAAAGTCCACTGAAAGTTTTATCGAGATCGCATAATAAACTCGAAAGTTATTTAAGAATCAAGTAAGTAAAAGGAAAGAAGAAGAGATTGTATGTAACGCAACGTAACATTGTGTATTTGTTGTTTGTCATAATTTACTTTTTCACAAATTATGTACAGGGTCTCACACAGTCAGGTTCACTCAACTGCCGCTTACTCTACTAGTTCATGTATCAGTATAACACGCCACGCCGTTCAAGCACTTGCCCCACTGTGCAGCCAGGTGGCACTCCAGAGAAGCTAGTACCGGGATCTGGATCGGGTTTGGGACTGGGACTGGGATTGGAATCAGGTGCAAAGCTATTGGCAGGCGGATGCAGATGGCAACGTTCACGTAGCAATGGAAATGGCATTGGCAACAGGGCACGGAAATTGCAATTGAGTGCAAATTGCTGGCCAAGGTAGGGAGGGAGCAGTGTGGAGGGGCGAAATGACAACTTGAGTGGGTCAACCGGATAGGAGGGGAACCTTTGTTGCTACCATACACCGAATAAAAGTACTCTCTAAATATTTCATAGGCTGCAACTCGTAACTCGCCACGGTGTATGAATAAATCTCGGCGAGATTTCCGTGACTGGGACACCGCGAGTGCGTATAATACGGGAGTGCCATCAACCAGGCTGGGCAGGGAGAGGGATGGGAGAGGGAAGTGAGAGGGAAGGGATAGGGAACTCAGCATTCAGGCCGATAAGCAGACTGCCTGACAGCCTTTGGCTTGCGACTTTGATACTCACAAAAGGTAAACAAGTGTGTCGTTATGCCCTCCTCCCTGCTTTCCTCCCCACTTTCCACCCCACTTTCCTCTTCACTTCCTCATCTTTCCCTGACCCCCCCCTGCATCATTCTTAGTCACAGAGCTTCATTGGCCCAAACGCACGCACAATAACAAAACGACAAGCAGGCTTCAGTTAATGCCAGGCTCTCGACTCTCCCCTCTCTCTCCTCTTCAGTCGCCTCTCCTCCCTCTCCCCGCCCCACAGTGCCTGCCTCTGCCTTTGTTTGCACTCGACGTTGTGTCGATTGTCACGTTCGCGGCGCGATTTTTATCGCGTGCAAAACGCTTAAAACGCAACTTTAATTTAAGTTACTGCAAAAACCATGTGCAGCTGCTGCCACATTTCAAATAGAGTACCAGCTAATGTAGTAGACCGAAATGTTGAAGTGAATGAATGAGTGAAAGCTTGAGGAAATGATTGGGGAAAGTATTGAGGAAACGAACAACTGTAGACTGTAGGAATTGGGTAACTGAATCATGTTGAGTTCAGTGTAAGTCATAAGTAGAAGCTGAGATGTTAGGAAGAAAATGAAAGGATATATGATTGAGCAAATGATTGAGTGAAGGATTGAGGGCATGCAGGAACATAGAAACGAGGAATTGATTGACTCCCGACATTGGGATACAGATAACTCAATTCTCTTCTTGACAACTCCCAACAATTTTATAGCATATGATGTACTAAAAGACTGAGCAACTGATTGAGTGAATGATTGGCGAAAGAATTGAGTGATTGACGCTTGATAGTTACTTGAGGAACTGAAGGATTTGAACAGGAAAATCTTCTAATCTTTCCTCCTTCCGAATTGAACTCTATTAATGATTGAAGGAAACTTAGGGGGAAACTGCTGTAAAAATTTATTATGCTCCTTATTCAAACAGTTTCCAACTCATTTTCTAAGATTGTTAGGAATCTTTTCAAGAATTTCAAAAATGTCACCCCCCGAGGTGGAAATTGTATGTTGTTAGTTTTCTCCTAAACATGAAGAGTTTGATTGTTTGTTAAATGAGCAAAGCAATTCGAAGAATGCAATTCACGTTTGCAAAATTCGTCAAAATATTTGTGCCAATTTAATAGAAAACAAAGTTAATATGTCCCTGTACAGGGTATAATTATGACACAAGCTGCAATCTAACCTCACTTTGGCTAAACTGATAAAGTACACAAGGACAATTGAAGTAATTAATCCTTTGTTTGACATTTCATTACAGTCATCTGTCTGCCGAGCATCATATTTGTATACCCTATAAAAGTGCTCAAGTGAAGAAGTTGTATGTGCGGCAGATTTGCCTAAAATTGAAAATTACTAAAGAAAAATGGAAATTATTATAGAAAACTGAGAGCTTTTATGCAGGGTATCTTCAAGTAACTTTATAATATTCTGCTATTTGTGAAAGTACATATTCGATTAAGTCGTTAAGTAAATACACGATTGTTCTACTTCTGAATTTATATAGGGTATCCTATAGTCTCAGTTTAATTGGTTATTATTGTACACAGGGTATCATGTAGTCTCGGCATTTACTTTTCTATATTCTGTATTCTGTATTGTATACAGGGTATTTAATAGTCTCTATGATTATATTTGTATTTCTCTATAGGGCTGTTCCACGTTCGAAGTTATCAATTAGTCTTAGTCTTGTCTTATCTGTAGCGTGTTGATATCACTACTATTGTTTACAGGGTATATTCTAGTCTAAATCTTTACTGCTCTGCTTGATTGTCCGCCTTTGTCACAGACTTATCAACTAAATTGGACGTCAGAGTTAACAGAATGTCCTTGTTCGTGTCCACGTTGTCGTCCTTGTCATTCTGGTTTTTCTTAAATGTTTTAATTGGAATTTACAAAGTGACAAAACTGAAATGACAATGCGACAATGCGACAATGCGACAATGCGACAATACGACAATATTCACAACGATTGTATGGTGGTTGACTTAAACGATATTCGAATTACGATTTACGATACGATACGATACGATATGAATGTGAATGCGTGTGTGTGTGTGTGTGTGTGTGGACATAACAGGATGAATAATGTTTTGATTGTGAATGCGATTGTGAATGTGAATATAAAGGTGAATGTGAATGTGAATGTGAATGTAAATGTGATTGCCAAGGTGAAGTTAAGCTTAAATATCTGCAAATTGAGAGACGATTGCAATGCCCAGCTCAATTGCATGCAATGTTATGTTATGCTTTCAATCGTATCGATTATCATTTCAATTTGCACTTTTGCCGAGTGAACGGCTAGCAGATACCCTGTACGCATAATGGAGCAACACAAATATGCAGAGACAGCAGCTGGTCTTATGTGAGTGAGTGCATTGAGCTGTAGCTTACAGAGGAAACTAAGTGTTAGGCTTTGGAGGAGAACGACTGAGAAATACCCTGTATGCAGGTTTTATTTAGCAGGATAAATATGGAACAGATGTAGCGATGCCCAGGCGGTGTAATTAAGTGAAGACACATCCACGTTGACTGACAAAGAAAGGCTATTCATATGAAATTGAAAAGAGATTGACTAGGAGATACCCTGTACACAGATCTAATAGTCAGAATGCGCATGCTTAACTAAGATATACTGTAGAGCTGCAATCAATTAAGAAAGTACGCAACTGCACTTTAAATTGCAGTGAGAACGACTGATAGATACCCTGCATGCATTTCAAATGCAGAGCATACAAATATGTGAGTATTTATCGTGTTATTCTCATGTCTTAGCGTCAGCACAAGATACCCCAGTTGCGCATGACTTTTAATGAGAGTAAAGTAAGGAGTATATGTGCATGTGTATACATTTACATGTCTGTGTGTGTGTGGATGTGTGTGTGCAGCAATAACTGTAAATGACAAACAAATGCACACATTAAATACATTGATTAAAATCAGAACAAAAACAAAAATAAGCAAAAGAAGAGAAGAGAATGCTGAAGGATTAAAGGCAAACAGAGAACAAAAGGGACAAAGGAGAGAGAGGAGAGAGAGGAGATAAAGGGAGAGAGACAGAGAGTAGGAGAGAGGAAGAGAAGAGAGCAAAGTTAGGGGAAGCAGCAGAAATGAGAAGCAGGACATTCAGTCTATCGAACCGACTCGAAACACATGCATTGCGTCATTTATGCGGGCCAAAACACAAACACACACAACACACACACACACACATCTGGACAGGTAAATAAACTGCACTTTAGAGCAAACAAACAACAACAACAACAGTACACACACACGCAGTGCACCACATGGAAGCAGGAACCCAAACTGGAATCGTGTCCAATCTCATCAACGAGATTCGTAGGCTCAGAAACCAACACAAATGTCGTTCGTCTCATCAACTTGTACACTGCAAATGTGTGTGTGTGTGTGTGTGTGTGTGTGTGCATGTGATTGTAAATGTGAGAAGGCGGCGAGCGGGTGGGTGGTTAGGGCAATCAGGCAGACATAGAAAAATATTTTAATAACTACTCGTACTCCATTTGCCGACCAAATGTTTTCATTAGCCAACAAAAAGAGCAGCGTCAGATGATGTGGTCAACAAGCTGGTCAGTTAAGTTAACAGACCACAGAGAGAGAGAGAGAGAGAGAGAGAGAGAGAGAGAGAGAGAGAGAGATGGAGGAATAGTGGAATGGGGAGAAAGGAAGAAACGGAGAAAGAGCGAGGGGCTTGAAGAGGGTAGTATTAATGGCAATCGATTGTGTTTGCCGAAAGTGTTCATGGTACTTAGTATACCCTGTAAAATGCAGAAACAAATAGGCTAATATCAATTGAAGGTGCTTTAAATAAAGAGACAGCGAGTTGAAAAAGAGTAGTGAGAGAGGAAGAAAGGGAGTGAAAAGAGATAGACAGAGAGAGCTAGAGAGAGAGAGAGAGAGAGAGAGAAAGAGAGAGAGAGAGAGAGAGAGAGATAGAGAGAGAGAGGGAAAGAGATAAAAAGAGAGGGAAAGAAAGAGTGAGAGCTAGAGAGATAGAGAAAGATACAGATAACAATACAAAGATTCACTGATTGGGGCACAAATCCATGGGAAGTCGGAAACTAAACGTATTTGAGAAGCTTTCAAAGCTCATGAAAGTTGCAAGCTTACACAATTAGCAGTTCCGATCTACATTTAAGCTATTAAAGCATTAAAATTGTGCGCTTTCAAAACGTAGAAGCTTAAAGCTAGATTAGATTGATAACGGGGAAATCTCAACAAAAGCAATCAAAGAAAACTGCTTTTATGAATGTACTTTGGGAAATGTGCTTTAAATAAGGAGCTTTGAAGAAAAAGCTTTGAAGCAAGAGCTTTGAAGCAAGATGCTTAAGTCCAACTGCCCCATTGTGGAATGTATTGCCATTGTCATTGTCAACATAGCCTAAAATGCGAGTCCCACTGTCTGTTGTCTGTTGTCCCGTTGTGCAATGTCCCGTTGTCCGATCCAAACAACATTGTTATTATTTTTAAAAGCGATTTTCGCGTTCTCCACGCAGCTGTGCTCGTTAAAAGCACAAACAAAAGCAGACAGGCAGCATGCAGGAAGAGCGACTGGACCACGGCCTGGATCGGGGTCTGAGTCTGAGTCTGAGTCTGGGTCTGGGTCTCTGGGCTTTGGCTCTGAATCTATGGACAGCATAGCGCACCACATAAGCGATTGGCTATGTGCTGACCCCCAGCTGACTCATTGATGGGCTGCCCCATATGCCACATGCCACAGATACACACACACACACTCACACACACACACACACACTCACATGAGGCAGGCAACCAGGCAGCGTCTCTCTCTCTCTTTCTCCCCACGTTAACTGCCGCGTTGTAAGTCATTTATTGAAAATCCCACTGCAGTGGCGTCGACGGGCAGCAGGGGGAGAGGTATGGGTGAGCAGGGTAGGGAGGGGGTAGCAGTAGGAGGATGGGCGCTCCAAGTATGACAAACAATAGCCAAATGGGTTTTTCCTACAACAACAATTTTTCAATATGCTCAAACAAAATGACCAAAAAAAAAGTATTGGCCCCGCATGTGGAAGGTGGCTGAGGGCAGGGGTAGGGGTAGGCAGTGGGGGTGTGGGGGTGTGAAGGGGAATGAAGGGGATAAAGGGGGTAGATTGGGTCACAGCCATATGAATTGCTGTTGCTGTTGTTGTTGTTGTTGTTCTCGTTATTGTTTTTATTATTGCGCATTGTGTCGGCTGTTCGATTCTCCGCTCGATTCTCTGCTCGGCCATGGCCAACGATTTTGGCCGCTGTTGGCCAAGGCTAAGAACATTCGGTTGGTCGATTGTCGCTGCCATTAAGTGTGCATAAATGTGACAACAACAACAACAACAACAACAACAACAATAACGATGCGGAAAGCGCAAACAACGCTGAGCCTTCCCTCGCTTCCCTGGACTCCTCTTGGTCTCTTTGGTTCCTCTTGACATCCCGTGCCTGCTCTTCCCTGACTTTGATCCTCTCCTGTTCGTTTCGCTGTATGTTTGTTTTAACTGTTTGTGCTGCTCCCCCTTCTTACACTTCTTTCTGTTGGTTCATTTAGCTGCTTCTTCTGCTGCTGTTAGTCCCTCTTGCTGATGCTGCTCCTGAGAGATGCTACTCTTCGTTCCGCTGCTTACTTCTTATGACGCTGCTCCTATTGCTGTACATCCAGCCGTGTCACATGCTCATGGCTGTTCACCTCCACCTCCAGCTTCTCTTCCTTATCATGATACTCCACCTCCTGCTGCTCTTGTTCCTGTTCCACATCCTCTCCGTCCTTAGTCCTCTCCTACTTCTCCCACTTCTGCTATTGATTCTCTTCCTCCTGCTCCATCGCATCCCCTGGCGGTTGATGCTCCTGCTACAGATCCTCCTGCATTTGAATCTCTTGTTGTTGATCCTCCTGCTAAACCTCCTTCTACTTAACCTCCTCCTGCTGCTCTTGACCCTCTCGTTGTTGATCCTCCTGCTTTTCAACACTGTTCCTTATCCTGCGGATGTTCCGCTTCCTGCTGCTCTTCCACCTCCTGCAGTTCCACATACAGCTGCTCCTTTTCCTTCTGCTTCCCAAGCCACCGCTTTATCTTCTTGCTAGTGTTACTTCTCTTTTTTTACCTTAGCTTCTACATGTTCCCGTTGTTGCTGTTACTCCAGTTATTCCTCCTTGGGAAGTACCTTCTCAAACTGCTACTCCTCCTAGTCCAGCTCCACATTCTCCGTGATATTCATCCCACTAGCTGCTCGCTCTTGTACTGCTCTTCTTCCCCCGTCCAGTTCCGCTTACAATTGTTCCTCCTTCTGCCTCTTGCTACCCCTCCCACTCTCCCTCCGCCTTCACCAATCACTGCGAGACCTTTAAATAAAAATTGTCAGAAAATAAATTGTAATTTGTGACGTTGGCCAGTTTGCAAGCAGTTTGTTGGCCAACTGCAATTGCAACAGCAACTGCAACCGATTTGAATGGGAAAAATGTGAAAATGGGAAATGGAAAAAGGCGACTGGTGACAGGCGAAAGGGAAATGGGAAACGGGAAACGGGAATTGAGGATTGGGTTAAAATGGGATTGATGTCAGCTTTATGTCTCGTTACGCCATAACGTTATGCTCGTGCTGCGTTAACGTTAACGTTAACGTTATTGTGACACATTTGAACTTTCAGTCTCAACACCAAACGATGCCATGCGATGCGATGTCGATTACAATAACGATAACGATAACGATAACGATGTCGATGTCCGTTTCAATTTCATGAACTCAGCAGTCACAATGTTCGGACTTACGTTACATTAAATGTATATACATATATACATATGAAGCTTAAATCAAAGCAAAGTAATCGATTAATACTCAAAGTTATCGATGACAGTTTTTTTGATAGTCAAGTTATAGTTATTTTATACTTCCATTGCTGCCATATCAAACCTATTTTAATCTTCTCCATGCGAAAGCAAGGTCTTCGATAAGTACTTGGAGTTATCGATAACGTGTATATTTTACAGTTATATTAATTAATTAAATGAATGCTTTCTATGTATTACATGGCGATTGGTGCAAATCACATAATTTTATATGCCACAGCCATCGATGAAAACCTTTAGTTATCGATAACATATTAATTTCACAACTAGTTAAACAATTTAATGCTTCCATATGAAATCTATTTAAATGCATTCAAATCGAAAATAAATAAACTAATCGATAAATACCTACAGATATCGATTACGTGGTAATTTAATAGTTAAGTTAAATTAATTGATGTTCCCATTGAATCACTTCAATGCTTTCCCATAATTTAAATGCCTAAGAATGTAAATTTCAGCTCAAGGCATAATTTCTATATTTTCGGTGCATATCAAGTGGAAATTCGCACAAACACACATATAAGTGTACACACACACACACACACACAAACACACGCGTGCATATATGTATGTATATGTATGTATGTACATGTAGTTTTGGAAAGAGAGTCAGAGTTGAACAGATTGCATGCATAACTGCAGTTTGGTATGTAAATCAAATAAATTCAGTATTATATTCCATTATGCGTTGCTTGGGGGCACTAAGAGAAGTTTTGGGTTTACCGAGGGAATAGTAACGTGTAAGGAGGGCGCAAAGAGAGGGGCAAGGGACAGTGAGAGCGGCAGCACAATTGCACGTTGCATTTTGCGTGCTAAACACAAACGGCACAAACTTAAAGCCAAGCAAACATTGAGGATTTTAGAAGGCATGAGACGTGCAGTGAAGCGTGCAGTGAAGAAAGAGGAGGAAGTCGGGAAGTGAGGTAGGGAGGTGGGGAGTCAAAGTCGAAGTCGCAGGAAAAAGCACATTAAACATAATCATGGCCACATAAATATGAGAGTAGTTACGTCCTGGTTGAGCAACTTTATTGATATTTGATTAAAGGCAACAGCCAGAGCCAAAGTTTGCATGGCAAACAACCTGCACTTCTTGGGCAAGCCTCAGTCAATGTATACAAACTACTTCCCCATTCCCTCTCCCCCCCTCCTTCTTACAACCCTCTTCACATCTGAAGCTTGAGCTATGCTCACTTCGTGGCACTGATAAATCAATAATTTGCCTTGCACCTCATTATAATCAATAAATAAGTTCACAAAGTGTCGAGTAGCGATACCCTGTAATATCGATTACACTTGTTTCTGTGTCTAGCTGTAAGTCCTGGTACAGTGAGACCAGACTCTGTGCATAAGCTACAGCACAGCATGCTAAGCGAGTTATCGATAGTTTTCGACTGGCATGAAGATCATCGATATGCTGTATTGTTAATCAAGTTGAGTCTGCTCAAAATGGTCGAAATCTATTTTATTTAAATATCAGTTAATTCGTTCACTTTTTATATAACTATAATTAATTATATTTTAAATTTTATTAAATTTCATTTTTAACATTTTATTTTACAAATGTATTTTTCTAATTTTATTTTACTTAAATTTTTAAATCCATACCCTGCAAAAACATGAATGAATATAAATTATTTCAGCACTTTAAAATTTACTTAACTTTTTTTTTATTTATGTTTTCATTTCTCTATTTTCTGGATTGCCTTGCTTTCAATTCTCAGAACTTTCAGCTCTTATATATGTATAAATATATATGAAGTATAAAAAATACATTTAAATAGAAAACAACAAACCATAGAATACTCAATATACTATTTATACTTTGCACAACAAATTGAAGCGAAGTTGTCTCTCTAGAATTGTGCTTAGAAAATTCATGTTCATTCTTTTTACTAGTCATTTCTATTATTTGTACTTCTTCAAAGTAAATGCAGAAATATTTAAATACATGCTTAAGGATGCCCAATGACATTTTAAGTCAATAAAAGAAAAATGAGGAAAAAAACAAAATGAATTAATTGAAGTGCTGTAATTAAATTGCATATTGTGGGATAAATTGTGAAGGTCTAAAGACTTAAAAGGATTTCAAAGCCACAAACTCGAGGGCGACAAATAGAAGTTAACACAAAGAAGCATCAAAATTAATTTAGTTTGTAATTGAAGAGGGAATTTAATTGAAATTGGCTCGAAAACACTTGAACTGTCAAATTGAAATGGGAATGTTATAAAATATCAATAAAGCACAAAATTTATAGCGAGTGTTCAACTTATGTGTGGCTTCTTAAACGAGAGAAACGTATGTGTGTGTGTATGTGTTAATGTATGTGTATCTGTGCATCCCGCAGGCATTTACATATGTAAGTCCATTGCGACCGAGAGAATCCTTTGCAAAATACTCGTAAATAAAATTTGCCTCTGACAAGCGCAAACGATGACGAGCTGACGATGTCCTTGCAAATACCATAAAGAAATTGTTGTCGTTGTCGTTGTCCTATTTGTTGTTATTGTTGTTGTTGTTGTTGTTGTTCTTGTACTGGGAGAGTCGAGTCGACAATCGTTGTCCTCAACGACAGCCATAGCAATGCTTGCGGCCAGCAACTGCCAGGAAGCCCTATGAAATGTTATTTATTGGAATTGTGAAATAAATGTGACCAAAAAGTGCACAAGACATGCACGAAATGCACCCTACAACATCCAACCAGTTACCAGTCACCAGTCACCAGTCACCAGTCACCTTATAGCCTACAGCAGTACCCAGCACACACATCCTTCCGTTTAGCTCCTTGAATCCGTCCAACTTCCACTTTTGCATGCTCAGTCTTTTGTCTGTACGTCCGTCCCTCAGTCCGTCCGTCCCACTGTCCGCTATCCGCCTTGGGCTGATAATCCTTATAGGCATATATTTTGATTTTCTTTAATATAATTTGCATAAATACTTGATTGTTTTGCTTTAATCTCATTTCATAGTTATATTTTTTTTACACAATCCTCAATAACTTCAATCAGTTTTGACTGAAGTTCATTTTCTTTAGCTTACTATAAGTTTACTTTAACTATAAACTAAGTATACTATGATTCTAATTATACCAATGAAATCAAGCCCAAATTACTATGGATTTAGTTGAGTTTATCTTTTCATCATATATACCTATATTATAAATTCAAAGTTTGTTTAATTTGGTCTCAGTTTCTACACATTTATTAATATTATTACAATTGAAATTTGTTGATAAATGTATATATTAGAAATATGCAAAACGTGGAGAAATGTATATAAACTTCTTGGTGGTTTCTTAAATATTATGCAAATATAAAATTAATAATTAATTGCTTAAAACTTTAACATATTATGTAAAACTGAATTTCATTTAATTTTTAAAATTAGTAATTTTAGTATATTATGCTATAATTTATATAATAAAAATTATAACTTTTATATCCCAGCTTTGCAGTAACAGCTTCAATTTATAATTATCCAAAATTATTAATATATAAATATATTTAATTTAATTCGATTTATTTATTTAAATGGTAATAGAGCTCTAGCATTATACTACCACTAATTAGCGTGTATTTATTTTTTTTTATAATTAAGTTTTTAATTGTTTCCTTCCTTATATTTCTACATATAAAATTCCTTTGAATAATTCTTAGAGTGCTTTTCTATTTGATTCGTTTATGACTGACATATCTAGTAATTAATTAGCTAAAGTTTGTGGCAAGTCGATAGCTATACCGATGTGTCATCTCCACATTGCATATACTCCCATTCCTGAGTATAGCCATTCAATAGCTATCTCGCTTTGCCTGTATAGAATGAGTATAGCCAACGAGATAGTGTTCTCGCTCTCGCAGTGTGGCATGAATCAGATAATTTGCGGAAGGAGTCAGTTGATGTATAGCAAGTAAATAAAGAAGACGAGTTGCGATAAATACTAACAATGTATTTCATTCTATTGCCGATAACATATTTCCATTAAATATACATTTATTTGTACTTATGAATAATTAAATACAATATGTTTAAATCCTAGATATGCTTGCTATAAATATTAAATAAATATCTATTATATATATTAGTTAAAAAGTTGAAAATTGAAAATACATTTAATTGATATTTAGAATTAGTTCGTGTAGTTTGTTTCAGTCTTCTCTTATTAATTATTAATTATTTTAATTTGAATTAATTAAGCGACTTCTATTCGCTTCATTCACTTGTCGGCGTTTAGCTTTCTTTCTTTTACCATATCAATTGCTTGCGTATTTCTCGTATTTCTCGTATTTTCATGATTCAACTTTGGAGTTGCATAAAGCGATTCATCAATTTGCAGTTATTGATAGTTATGAGCACAGAATGCCAAGGCTTAAGCCTCAAAGCTGATCGCTCATTTAGCCCAAAATGACACTCGGAGTGCTTCAAGTCGTCACAATTTATGTCAGCAAACCCGACACGGACTCCTGCACTCACGGCTGGGCTGAAACAAGCAAGAAAACACTTAGCTAAACCGACCAAACCGACCCTCAACCTTACACTTAACCCTCTCTCTCTCTCTCTCTCTCTGTCTCGCTTACACTCCTTCTCGCTCAGTCTCTTAGCTTTGAGGACACCCTCGATTGGTGTATACGTTATCCCGTTATACCGTTATCCCTGTGCCTAACTGTATGTAGACGGTAGGTTCTTAGGTTGACAAAACGGAAACAGGTCCTTTGAGCACCGACGCTTTGACTTTGCCTCCGCATGTGGCATGTGGCAAGTGGCAAGTGGCAAGCAGCAAGTGACAAGCGCACGTATGCAGCAGGACACTACTCACACACACACACACACACACACACACACACACACACACAGATACAGATAGAGATAGAAAGACAGTTCTCAACTGTAGTGTGTGTATGAGTAGAGGTTGTAGTGTAGTGTAGTGTGTAGTGTGTAGTGTGTATGTTGTGTGTAGTGCAGTGTGGTGTATGTTACCGTTGGGACTTTGAGCGTTTGCCTTTCTACCGAAAATTTCCCATCGATTTGATTTATATGCAAAATATTTAAATTTTATTGCCAGTTTGCATATGGCCCATGTGCCTGTGTCTGGGCTTAAGTGAGATCGATAGTTGTAGGTTCTGTTTAAAAGGCAATCCAATACACACACCCACAGCACATAACACACATAACACACAGAACACACAGAACACACGATTGAGGTCGGATTCACAACGGAGGGTGGCGTGTCGGAGAGGGGGCGAGGGGGCGAGGGGGCAACAAACAGGGGGAACTTCCTTTTAAAGAAGCAGCTGAGCCAAGCAACATAAATTATGCAATCGAAATCGAAATCGAAATTGCAGCGGCCAGAGAAAGTGTTGTCCAGTGTACCAGTGTAGAAGTGGTCATCTGTCCCCATCTGGGCATCTGGGTATCTGGGCAACCCGTACAGGTCGGACACCTGTGTACGCTCTTTATTTATGTTTATGTTTATATCTATATCTATATATTCATGTTTATGTTTATTTTTATTTGTATATTCATTTGCAGTTTTAGGTTTATGTGCCATAATGTTTATGCTACCAGGCAGATTAAGCCAAGTTCACATGTGCCAGATATCTGGCTAAATATTTGGCACAACATTTAGGCCAAGTTTGTATGGGTCAGTTAACTGGCAAACAGCTTAAGTATCAGATTAAAGCTAAAATATTTATCTTAGCCTTTGACTGACAATACTCTTGTCAGATGTCTGGCATGCTTAGTTCACATGTGCCAGACATCTGGCACAAGTTGTGTCAAAAACAAATATGATTAACAATTATTATTATAATAAAAAAATAATACAATTTAAGTGATAAATAAATGTTGCCATGTCGAACAAATTGTTAGACCCTGTAATTAAATATTGCACAGGGTTCATTAGTTTTGTTGAAGTGAAAAGTCTATATTATAACTACATAACATTAGTCTACTCGAAAGTTATTCAAGCATCTATTTTATACAGTATATGCAGCTATAGTACAGGGTCTAACATAGTCCGGCTGACTCGACTGTAGCTTCTTTCTTTGAAATGTTGTAGAACTTGTGAGAATTGTATGAAATCAAAAGTTAGTGGCTGCTGTCAATTGCTTAGCAAAAATCAGCTGGCACGCCTGCGACCACGCCCACTTATGCTGCATTAGACGCCCACCGAATGTCTGGCAACCTCTGGCAACGTCTGGCAACGTCGCCTTGCCAAGAAAGATTCGAATTGCGAGTCGCTCGTTCAAGTTTTTTCCGAATGCTTAATTCGCTGGCTAAAAACTTTGCTCATTTTTCATTTCCCCAAATAATCTTTCCGTTCCCTCCGCCTTCCGGCACGCCTCCATCCCGCCCGCCCCCTTGGGAAAAGTGGGTGCGTCAAAAATGTAGTGATTGTTGATTGCCGGCCAAAGAAATAATTAAGCGCAGCATCAGCAACAAAACTCGCGACAAGCAAGAAACTGCAACTGTAACAACGATGTTGCCACTTGCCACTTACCACTTGCCACTTGCCACTTGCCACTCGCAACTTGCCACTTGGCGCCCAGTCAAAAATTTGCATGCCGCAACAAAAAAGCATCAGCGAAATTGTCAACAGCAAATGCAAGGGCGGGCAAATGGGAGGAGATGGAGAGAGGAACGTGGAGCGAGCAGCGAGGAGAGGAGAGAGTGGAGAGGGGACAAGGGGTGTGGCACAGTTGTCATAACTGTTTGTTGCTGCACTTTTTGCTTCATCTTCAACTTGCACTTCCATTTCTCTGGCAGTTTTTGGTCCTGGTCTTAATCTAATTAGCCAGCTACTCGGCCAAGTTTTGATTTACATTTGTCGGCTCGATTGCAGCGAGATTGTTGCACAATTAGTTCTTGTTGTTGCTCAGTTGCCAGTTGACTTACTTGGCATTGCCCATTGCCTTCTCCTTCTCCTTCTGCTTCTGCTTCTGCTTCTCCTTCTTTTTCTCCATCTTTTTCTACACTTCTCCTCCTCCTCCTCTTCGCTTCTGCTGCCCATGCAACTTCTGCTTGACATGAAAAACATTCAGTTGACTTTACGACTTGATTTGTTGACCTAAACATTTATGCCACACGACAGTAGCTTAAATGTTGCTGGGAAAGTAATTATCTCTTGATATTCCCGACTTAAGTGAGCATCGAAAATAATCAACTAACTGTTATATAATTTTATTTATTTAATATTACAAATGCATCGACTCGTTTCTCATCGAAGTCGGCAAACTAGGCGTCTTTGAACGAGCGAATCAGTCGAGCGTGCGTGACAGTTCAATACCCTGTGCCGGCCTCCTTAATCACGGACGGACGGACACGGCTCAGTTGACTCGGCTGTTGAAACAGTATCAGATATATACATATATATATATATATACTTTATAGAGTTTACCACACCACCTTCTGCCTGTTACACACATGTGCACACAGCTAGTATACCCTTTAGGGATATTTTTTAATGAGCCTAGAGCATTGAACGTGCTCTACCAATTTCAATTAATTAATTTCCCACCAAAGAATTTAAGCCCATCAAGATATGAGTGCTAATTTAATTTCTCTTCAATATTCCACTGTAAGCTCTAGATAAATGATAAACTAACAATAAGCAACCCATTTACTTGATTGTGATTTGACTATAATATAATATTTAGTATTATCAAATGTTAGTCACTTCAACTTGCGCTGAACCTAAGGATTGTAAATAGACAAAACTTAAATTGTATCTAAATATTTCCTTAGTTTCAGTTGCAATCGCTTTAAATTGGATTCCTTCAACACTGAAAACAATTTAAGCTTTATTTGATATCTAGAAAAAACACGGGCAATGCCGGATTATACACTTTTTTTTGGCAACAAGCCTTTTGTATGATGTTTCTACATATTTACACATTTGATTGTTTTGTTTTATTAAGTATGTACATTTCTTGGCAATTGTACAGGCCACAAATGTGCATTGTTTAATAATGCAAGGAATATTTAAAATGACAGTAAAGAGTATATAAACTTTCTAGGGTATAGAATGAAGTATTTAAGCAGTTATAAGAGCAGTTACATAACTAAAACAACTATTAGTTAACATGTTGTTGTCTAATTTACAAGATCATCTGTTAAATACGCTTTGCCACAATCAACTAAGCAAAGCCGTGTAAATGTGAATGTCAATGTGAATGTGAATGTGAATGTAAATGTGAATGTATATCTAAGTTTTGAAAGCACACACAAACAATTGAACAAATCGAAAAACATCGATTCAATATATTAACTGACAAAGGTTTCTATTAAAATCCAGCATTGCATGTTACAGATTTGAGTTTCGTTTTACGTTTCAAAATAATGTTGCAATCTGTGCAATCTCTGTTGCACACACACACACACACACACACACACACACACACACACACACACACACACACACACACACGCACACACGCTTACAACATGCTGTCGCCATCAATACCCAATTGGAATCACAGTTTGATTTCAGTTTGGTAAACTTTCAACTAATTTCCGCACAATCGCCGCCAAAATCCGAGCGAACATCAAATCGAAACGACAAAACAGCGCTTGAAATTAAATCGATCAATGAAATATTTCCCCCAATTTTCACTCCCTTCAATCCAACGCTTAACCGACCACAGTCACCAGTCGACAGTCGACAGTCACCAGTCGCCGTTTCAATGCGAGTTGTAGAAATAGTCAGCATGACATTTTATCGCATTTCATTAGCAGTTGGAGCGGGACGCAATCGGGGAAGGGCTAGGGTTGATTTGGAAGTAGGGGGAGGAGCTACAAATCCAATTCCATTTTACAATTCGTCGCACTTCATTTGCAAATTTGCGAGTGCAACGCGAAATTTGCGTCGATTTCAATTCTTCTGTAACCTTTTTTGCAGCAATCGCAAAGTTCATCAGTTCAGGACGAGGCAGGACGGGGCCAGGACGGGGCCAGGACGGGGCCAGGACTAGGCAGGATGGGGCCAAGACTAGGCAGGATGGGCCAGCACCCGGCAAACACACAAATGTTGACAGCAATTTAACGCCATCGTCCCAACGACTCAGTGAGAGGTGCCGAGGTGCCGAGGTCCCGAGGTCCTTCATAGACCTCGCCCCATTGTGTCAACGCAACACACCGCTCAAATCCTAATAGCATTTCATTTATTTATGAACAAATTTACTCGACTTTCCCCCAAATTGCTTGTCATCTGTTTGGATTTCGTTTTAAAATGCGATGCAAATATTTAACAAATTACCAAAACATCGTGATAAGCCATAAGATTTTGTGGCTTTTCATTCTGCATAAATTAAGAAAGCCAAAGCGAAGCTGCTTATCCTCAAAGTGTCCTTAAACTGTGCTTAAAGTTCAACGCAAACAAGCGACTAATTCTGTTCCGTTCTGTATTATTAGTATTATTATTATTTTTATTTTTAATGTTATCAACGAGTAGAAGAAGTTTTTTTTGCTTTAGTTAAGCAACATTCAGTGTGGAGTGAGCGTAAGAGATATGATAGAGAGCCAAGGCATAAGCATTTGTCTATTGAAAACAATCCACTTATAACCGAAAGCCAAAGTGAAATTGATGGAGGGGACGAGGGGAGGAGGGGAGACTAGTTGGGAGGGAAATAAGAAGGAAAGCAAGCAATGAAAACAATGAAAACTGTAAATACAATGAAAATGCGCTGTCTACCGAATGGCGGGCTAATAAATTACTACAAATAGCGCAAAAGAGATTTTACTCATTGGAGGGGGGAACAAACAAGGGAACAAATAGGTTGAGTCTGCCGAACCAGCAGCTACCCTGCAAGCCAGTTGTCGAGCAGTTCAACTGGTACAACAACTGGGCACAAATATTTTATTAACCAAAGGAAACAACAAATGAGTTCGAGAGTAAGAAACGCTTTTAAAAATGTATATATAATTATATAATATATATATATATATATGCAACGAAGTGTAGCATTGCAACTAAGTGGCAACGCCCAACCACGAGCAGTGAGAGCTGACATCAAGAAGAGTTTCAAGAGAGAAGTCGTAGAAGAAGTTCAGCAGAAGAAAAAGAATTTAAGGTAAGAAGACTTCAAAGTCTTCTTCCCAGTGCAAGTAAAGTTGATGATGATAAGTTGAAGATCATACATACATATACATACATATATATATATATATATATATATATATATATATATATATATATATATATCAATTTCCTGAACTCCCTGGACTTTGTTTTACTGTCTATATTTATACTTAGTTATTTTTTTTAACTTAAGCGCATTTCACTTCCATTAACAAATTAATCTAATGATTATTCCACAGTTTTGTGACAGTAAAAAATTAAAAAAAAAAGAATTTAAAGTTTGCTGGCAAATAAATTTCACGAGTCGTTTCAAAGTGGATTTCAATAGTTCAATTTTGAGTGCTGCACACGATGGGAAAAAAAGGAACTGATGGCACAAGTAAATCAATTGGATGCCATTAATATGCGTAACATTCGCAAAAAGCACAGGCAGAGGGAGAGGAAGAGGTAGAGAGAGAGACAGAGAGAGAGAGAGAGAGAGAGAGAGGAAGAGAGGTAGACACAAGCTCTGGGCACAGACGTCGAACTTTGGGACTGCAATGGGGAGAACAGCTGCTGCCATAAATAGCACACGTTGAATATGTTACACACGCACACACACACACACACACATACACGCACACACACAAATAGAATGGCCAGCAAGGTGTAAGTGAAACTTGCCAAGCGTGGCATCCACAAAAACAGAAGAAATATATATATAAATATATATAAAAAAAAAGGTGGGCAACGATGGAGTCATCCTGTATTCTGATTGTGGCTCTCTATACCGACTTCGACTCCAGCTCTGGTTCTGGGTCTGGGTCTGGGTCTGGGTCTTGTTCCGGGTCCCGATCTCAGTCTCCGCTTGGCCATACCCACAAGTTATGTAGCAGCATTTTATGCGTAAATGCAAATTAAATTTTCACCAGAGAAGAAAATAAAAAAAAAATAATACAAAACGAAAACAAAAACAAAAAGCAAACGGAACAAAACGAAACGCAACTCAAGTCAATGGAAAATTGTAAACTGGAGAAAGACTAAAGAAATAAAAAAAAAATAGAAGGAAAACAAGCTGAAGTTGAGTTGTTTTTCTTCTACTCTAACACAGGGTATCTAGCAGTCGAAAGAAACTCAATGTTATTTGAGCCAAATTAGTTGCTATCAATTGAATTTAATTAAATAATAAATTAATTATAATTGAATTGAAATACTTTCGTAATTTAACAGACTTAACAACAATCAATAACTTAACAATCAGTTGATAAATACACTTCAATCAGATTGGTTATATATATACATCTATATCACAAGTTGTTATGGCAAATAGCTTATTGAGTTTAATTTCTAAAATATATAAGTATAATTAAATAGTTTGTTTACAGGGTATCAAGCATCTTAACAGTGATGAATATACAATATTAAATTTGTCTTGTAATGATTAAATTCTGTTTTTGAAATTGTCTTACGTTTCTGTTTCATTTTTAAGAGTTTGATTAATTTTAATCAGAATCAAATAAATATATGTGTATATACCCTCTATTTGTAGCATGATATAGTATAGGCAAGGGTAGTAGAAATTCGTAGTAGTGCAATTTTAATTTAGTATCTTAATGATTACTTTGTCACACGATTTGGGGTCTTGAGAGTGTGATTTGATTAAAAGTAATCAACATCTTATATATACACTGAAACTATAATAGAAACACTTGGCAAGGGTATTAGAGATTCGTTGAACTGAAGTTCAGATATTTTAGCTTGTTTATACTTGTGTTTCTCGTTGTTTTTTGAGGTTGTCTCACGTTTCAGTTTCTTCTTCATCATCTTCACTTGCTTATTCTCTTTCTGATTGTTGCTGTTGTTGTTGTTGTTGCGCCTCTTTTTTATTTTATTATTGCTTAAATTTACGCCAAGAGCAATAAAATATTTTAATGGCCACATAAAATGCTGCAGCATTTGAAAATAAAATCATGAACACAGGAACAGGACTCCAAGAAGGAAGAAGGGAATGCGCTGCTGGCTTGCTAAGGTTTCCCCAAAAATGGAAGGGACACTGAGGGGGGTACGTACAAGGGGGGTACGTACAAATCTGAAACGTGTTTTGGTTGGCTTTGTCGTTTATTTCTTTATGTTAGTCCCGAAATAGTCAAGCTGAAAAAAACAATTTGCCAAATGGAAACGCGTCTCAAATATTTGGCGCGTTTTGTGCGCGTTTCACGCGCGTTTTATGCGCAGCTCGCAATAGAAACGCGAAAATGTGCAGTAACAACAACAATAAGTTAACACTTCCAACAAATACGCACATTTATTAAGCCGATCAACAACAATTGAATGCAATTAAAAAGTTTCTACAAGAAATTCAATCAACTTGAACAGCACAAAACCCACAAAACCCAGCAGACCCGAGTCTCGCACCCCTCATCCAGGGACGGCAACTGCAGCGTAGCCCCATTCCCATTCCCATTCGCATTCCCCCTCCCATTCCCATTCCCATTCCCATTCCACTCCCCTTTTGGCACCTTGTAAACACTGAGCCAATTAAACGCTCATTAAGTGCGCATTCGCCGTGCGGAAAGGGCAGCAGTTGAATGTGAAGGCGACAGGACGGGAGCGGGTTGTGATAGGGATACGGAGGATAGAGCGGGTACAGGGGTAGAGAGGGTGTGTTGTGAGGGACAAGGACGCGTCGTTTCAGTGTCTCGAGTTAATTTTAAAGCACAGTTTCCGGCGTGCTCAGGTGAAGAGCCGTTGGGTAAATAAAAGTAACAGCAGCAACAGCAACAGCAACAACACCAACAACAGGTAACATTTTATAAAAGTTACGAGATGTTTTCTTTTTATTTTCTTTTTATCATCACTTTCTTTTTTTCTGCTGCGTCAAATTCTTTTCTTTTATGGGCAACCGAAGGCGCGAGGGGGCAAGGAAGTAACGGTACGGTAAGGGCAGCAGCTCCATTATGCATCCAACGTTGCGCCAGTTTAGGGTGCGGAGGAGCATTGTCTGGCATGGCAACGGCGCCAGACGCGTTCATCTCTTGTCCTTGCCGTCAAATGCTCCGAAAGACGAGTAAAAACACATGAGACGGAAGCGGATGCGGATGCGGATGCAGATGCGGATATTGAAAGGTCAGCAAGCACCTTGTGCCAACTCTGTGTGCTCCTCACATTACGCTCTGCTAATGCCTGAATTTCCACAATAAACAACAACATTTCATTTGTTTAATTTTGGCTTAAATTCTATTAACACTCAGCAACCAACAATATGAAAGGGTTGATTGCCTTCTCCCTGCGGTTGGGGCTGATGTCAGCATGAGCTGGCCTTAAAGTTGCTTAACTTATGTAAATAATATGTTAATCATTTGCATAAATTTGTGGCCTTTCAATTGAATGATCCTAATACGATTACGTTGTGCAAAAGCTGAGAAATGCAATTGGGGAATGAAACTGCGAGAAGGAAAGCATATTTAGAACTTAGTACACACACTTACACACGCGTATATCTCATTAAAACACACACACACAATGTAGGTTATGTAAGTTATACTATGAACACAGCTTCTTCTTCATGTACATTTCTTTCTTACATAACTTTTGTATTCACTATGCGATCCTCATGAAGTTTTCAAGACATATCGAACCTTGTGTGCTTATTATGTGTACCCAAGCTCAATATCTGAACTTCTCAAGAAATCACTTAAAATTAAACTACTGTAACATATAGTAGTAGTTGCCAAAGAAACGTTCGCTACAGCCTTATTATGATTATTATTTCAGAAAGTACTTCATTAAAACAAAGCAATTGCTTACTTGTTTACTACAGATACTCTTTAAATTGCTGAACAAAATCGTTAATTACAATAATTAAAATAATCTTCAAAGTTTCATTTGATTCCTGATTGCTTTACAAGAATGAAAACTTCTCTCCGATAGACCAAACATTAGATTAAGCTATATTATGAAATTCTCGAACTAAGGGTATCTAAACTTCGGTCTATCAGAGCTGACGTAATTTAAAAAAATATGTATTTCACAAAAGTTGAGTTTCCTCTTACTTTTAAAAGTCTTATGGTTCAAAGAACTTGTGTAGATATGTATGTATATAAAACTTATGTATATAGAAAGCTATCTATATACTTTCAGCTATTATTACGTAATGCAAATGAATTTACGTTGCTATAAATCTGAATGAAAGTCTTTACTTATGTCTTTAGCATTTGAATATGAATGTGTGTTGTGAGTGTATTGAGCTCACTTCTTGAGCATTGCATTGTTAAGTTGACTTGTCTGTGTAACACACTCGACTTTAAGTGGCAACACACACACGCACACACAGAGAGAAATCCTCTTCGCTTCCCTCCCCCCTCCCCCCTCACCACTTCTCCTACCCGTTCCCAACTCAACAATGCGTCTTAGGCACTTTCATGTGATTTTGTCAATTTTCTACCCGCGAACGCGTTGCGACTTTTAAATAAAAAAAAGAGGGAAAAATAAAATAGGAAAAGACTTCTGCTTGGGCTTCTTCTTCTTCTTCTTCTTCTTCTTCTTCTTCTTCTACTGCGTGCTCCACGGCAGCTGCTGTTTTGGCTGCGCATTGATGCCAGAAATCCGTGCGATTTCTACGTCAAATGTGTCTGCTATGTGAGCATATTTGCTTGCCCTCCTCCACGCTCCTCCAAGCTCCTCCACGCTCCTCCAAGCTCCTGCACGCTCCTCCATATTCCTCCTTTGGGCTCTAAGATATCAACGCCTTTTTGCCATTTGGCAAGTTGCAACATGGCAAGGAGTACTCAATGGGGGACACAAGGAATGCAGCTGCATCCACAGGACATAGTAGACATGGACGGGGGTGAGGTGTGAGCCAACTGAACCAACTGAGCCGGGAGACAAAGAAATGGCAAAAGATGCGACTTCGATTTCAATTGCATCAAATGCAACTCGACAACATGAACATTCAGGATGTCGTCGCTTTGTGTCCTCATCTTTCCATGTTTCGTCTAACTCCTCATGGGCTACATCAAAGTCAGGCATTGCCCAAAGGCAATAGAAGAGCGTAGAGGAGAGAGAGAGAGAGAATACTTAGCCGCTTTACCTTAACGGGCAACAAGACAACGAGACGTCGCGTCGCATCGCCGCCTCTTGTTGACAAGCCGATGGATGCTTTTCAAATGGATCCAAGTGAACAGCGTGCTAATTAAGGTAACTGCTGGGAAAGTCTTGGGAAAGTCGTGGAAAACTCCTGCAAGTGCCACAGACATCAGCAAACAAACAACAAGCATGAATAATGACTAAAGTGCGAGCACAATAGCAACAAGAACAACGTAGCATAACATCCTGCTCAAGTTTCCGTGTGCTGCTCGAACTTCTTCTTCAAAGACTATGACAATCAGAGCTGGAATACAAGTTATATATTTACTACAAATTGATATGAGCATAAATACATATGTTCCAGAACTATATAGATAATCAAATTATAGACAATATTGAACGAATCACAAAGCGAAGCTATTCGGGTGTGCTCGACTTTCAGTCTTGTGCAGTCTTTCGGTTGATAGACATGCAATGAATTCTAGCTCATAAATTAATATTAAAACTTGAATGGAATGGCTACAGTCGAGCGAACCCAACTGTGAGAGACCCTGTGCTCATTCCGTATAAAAAAGCAAAACATAACGCATTGACACAATCTAAGATCTAAATGTTGCTTATATGGATAACACATAATTTAATGTGATGAGCGCATTTCACACTTCGACATACCTAATGGACTGTTTGAATGTGTTAAGTACAGGGCCTAAACATTGGAATTGTGCGGATAAAGGAAACTTCCATTCAAAAAGACAGACTGACTATATAATTATATATACGTTATGGGGTCGTAATATCCCCCCACATGTCTGTAACATACACTGTCACGACGCTATAATGCCCTTTTTACTGGGCATAAGCAAATCAAAGCGTTAACAACAGCTCACAATATTATTAATGAATATGATATCTGAATACATTTAAGGCATAAAAAAGTTAAGCATTAAATTAAATCAATAGAAATTTATCAAGCTTATTAGAGCAAGCTCGACTAACGAAGATACCCTTTAGGGTCCTCAACTATGACAAAAGACCACAATTAATTAAACGAAACTCGGTTCGCTTTTAATATATTGTAATAAGTAGTAAATGAGTTAAGTGCTAAACGTTTTTCCATAAAAACCCAAAACATCACACACATAATACGCAAACTAATCAAATTATTCGCACATAGCGAGAAAGGGAGGGAGAAAGAGAGAGGGAAAGAGAAAGAGAAAGAGAAAGAGAGGCAGACAAACACTGGGCGTGATGATTAATAGGCCAAGGATCTAAATTCAGAGCGAAGGCCTCAAATTGATGTTGATTACAATTCATCATTAAAATGCAAATAGGCCAAAAGCAAAATCGAGAGCAGACAAAACAATAGACTAGGCTAGAAAGAGGGGAGCAGGGAGAGTGGAGAGTGGAGATTGGAGATTGGAGAAGAGGCTAAGGCTAGGGCGAGTTGAAGAGGCGGGGAGGGATTATCACTAGAGGAAGGAGTGCTCTGTAACCTAAACAAACAACTGGCCACAAATTTCATTTGATGTTACGTAGAATCAATGCCTCCTTCTTGGCCCCGTTAACAGAAACAAAAACAACAACAGCAACAGCAACAGCAACAACAATGGCGACCCGTCAACGAGCTTTCAACGCCAATTTGTTTACATGTCCCTGGCCGTGTCCCATGGTCCCATGGTCCCATAGTCCCCTGGTCCACTGCCCCATTGGTCGTGCTCTGCGTCCCGGGTTGTCCGCCTGGTTCCGCTGATGGCGTTATTTATTGTTATCAGACACTCGAGCACATAAAACATTTTATCACTTGCCAAAGCGCCGTCGCTTCTCCAACAATTCCGCTGGGGGTGGGGGGAGAGGAGGTTGAGGCGAGAGAACAAAAAAAAAAAAAAGAGAAAGGAGAAACAGAAATGATTATGCCTTATGTCAGAAGCCGGCGACACGACCGGAGACAAGGTTGAGAGCAAGAGAAACGGGGCAGAGGCGGACGAGCAGGAACAGGGCAAGACCTGGTCGAGGAAGCCAGGAGTACCGTACAGCCCCACAGCCCTACAGCCCTACAACCCGGCTAACCGGCTAACCGGCTAACCGGTCGCAACTTCATCACTCAATGCGCAAAAGTGTTGAATGTGGAAAGGCGAAAGTTGAAGTTGAACGGAAACGGAAATAACGCGTCGTTGCCTGCTTCTGCTTCTGTTCCTGTTCCCGATCCCAGCTCCCTCTGCAGGCTGCCTCTTCAACTTCCTCTCCTCTCATCTCCTCTCATCTCTTTGTCATCCCCTCTCCTCTCCCATCTCGCCGCGCCTCGTCTATCTTTAAGTAATTTGTGTGCCGGGCAGCCGGAAACGAGCATTGTGCCAAAGCCAAACGGACGATGCCCGGCGAGTGAGCTGGACACTAAAAACAACTAAAAACGCTCTAGTCAGGGGTGGGCTCGACTCTGATATACCCAGCATGCAGCAATTTACTTGGATCAATACGCATGCATAGATATCAAAGCAAGCACATTGCAAGCTATGCCTCTTCTTCTTCATCTTGCTTGTTTGTTGTTTCTTACATAACTTCTGTGTTTATTAGACGATCCTTATGAAATGTCTAGGAGAGAATGGAGTTGGGGTTATAGCTTTATTACTTCATATTCAAATTTCAATATATACTTCATCTCTTTATAATATACATAATCTTATATTCCAAATTTGAGTCTTCAAATAAATAAACTCGCCTCTTGATAACCATTCAGAATACATAAACTTGATAGACGTTTGTTACATACACTTGCACGATACGATAATACACGTTCTTGTGGGCAGGGTATACAAAGAGACAACGTAGAAATCACATTTATGTCCAACAGTTTTTTGTTCTCAATTATTTTTTTATTATCTGTGCTTCTTCTTTTTGGGAACTCACTTAGCAATGATTAATTAAGCCCGAAGCGCACGCCTAATGGCCAACCACCAACAGTCCAATATCACGGCCCTAAGCCCAGCGATAGACTAAGCCAGGCCAGCACAGACTACGTCCAGAACAGGCCACTGACCTTGGTCCGTTCATTGTGCTCAAGCCTTCGACTAATTGGTAATGGAACAGGCTGATAGCTGATGTCCCGTTGCCTCTTGGCTTAGTTAGTTTTTGCTGTTGGCCTGGCTTATGAGAAAATGAAAAATTAAATATCCTTCCACTCCCACTGCCACTCCCACTACACCTCCCACCGCCACGACAAAGTGGTCAGCTAGGGAAGGAGGAAAACACTTGGCCTTGGTTGCCATTTAGGCCAGCTCAGCAAGGTCAACTATTAACCAAATGGATCGGAATCTAACTGCTTACTTATTGGCCATTTGAGCGCATGATTAGAGCATGTCCCAGTGGGCCAATTCTTGATTGGATAAGCGTGGCCGAGAAGCTGGTTAGAAGATGGCAGATATGCGGTAACATGGCATAACAATGAGGTCAATGAGGTGGGTAGAGCAAGGTTGTTTTTTAGCGCTTTGAAACTATCAATTTAATTAGACTTTTTGAGTAAAGCGCATTATAGACGAATCGCATTAAAAACATGTTCACTCATGTTTAGATGTGATCAATCATGTCAAAGTATATAAATTCCAGACTGATGTCACATATTGTGGTGAACATTGTTCAGTTCACGTCAATCGTATAACTTTAGTCGTGTTTAGTCATGTTTAAGCATGTCTGCTCATGTTGAATCATGTCGTTTAATCATGTTGAATAGTCTGTGTTTTATAGTATCAATTAATAATACATAAATTAAAATCAAATCAAACAAATAAATAAATTAATAAATTTAGACAAGCTTAGGCATGTTCATTCGTACTCAATCCTGCTGCTGTGGCTCACAGGACTTCATAGTAAAGTAAGATCTCTTGTTGAATTGTATTCAGTTGTATGATATTAGCTCGCGTTGTATAAGCTTATATTAAGTCTTGTTCAATCATGCTTAGACATGCTAGATCTTGTCGAATCATGCATTGCTTTTATATGTAGGATTATCTAGTAGACTTAAGTGCAGTTAAGATGATTATTAAGCTAAAGTTTACTTAGAGCAACTTAAGCTGAACATGTTCAAGCATGTCGCGTTTGTACACTGAAATCTAATCAAAAGTTATATAAAATTGATAGAAAACAAATAAAAATGCATATTAAATATTTAAGCAACTTAAAGGACAGCAGAGGTAATGTAACGTTACAACTGTAACAATTAGTGTTAGTTGTTTTAGCTGCCTGCAAGAAGAACGAAGGAGAAGGAAAGTTGGAGAGATGAAAGAAAGGGGTGGGTGGGGAAGGGAGGCGCAGGTATACCGTTGCTTCAGTTGCCTTTGCTAATTCTTGAATTCAGACAGATTGCATTATTTATGCACTTGTGTGTGTGTGTGTGTGTGTGTGTGTGTGTGTGTGTGTGTGTGTGTGTGTGTGTGTGTGTGTGTGTGTGTGTGTGTGTAATGCTGTCTCGAATTGCTAACGCTGATGTCGACGTCGACGTCGACGTCGACGCTGCTGCTGACAGCGAACGGCCAACAATTAACTTTGTTTTTCGCTTACATTTTCACGCCATTTTGAAAATTTACTTTAGTTTACCGTTGCAACAGCAGCGCTTGAGTGTTGTCCTTGTTGTTGTTGTTATTGTTGTTGTTCTTGCCTACTTTTATTTATTTGCCATTCGCTGTGGCGCCCTCTAGCGTTAAGTTTGCTTTTTGTTGTTTGTTGCTTTCGCCTTGCACTCAAGCAGTTCAACGTGTTAAGCGTGTGAGCGAGAAGCAGAGAGAGTGCAAGTGATTAGATAGAGAGAGACAGAGACAGAGCGAGAAAGAAAGAGTGGGTGAGTTGGGGAGGGGAGGAAACCTAACAGCTGCAGGGCCACGAGCCGCTGGGCTTCGCACCTTTATGGACTTCTTCATCAACGCGCTGTTGCGCCAAAAACTTTTAGCTAGAAAAAGTAAAAGAAGACGAAACGAAGTAAATGCCAAGCGTAGTACAGCTTACTCCACCTCCACCTCCACCTTCACCTCCCCCCTCACTGCCAACTCACACTCTCTCTCTTCTATGCGCCTCTTCGACGAGTTGCCTTTTGATACGCGCGTCTACCCAAAGGGGCGTGGCAAGTGCAAAGACTAATTGAGTTATTTGCGCAGCTTAGCTTCAAATTAAAGCAACTGCTATTGCCTTCCTTTCGCTCTCTCTCTCTCTCTCTCTCGCTCACACACACACCTGCTGCGAGCCAACAATTAACTGAAACACAAATCAAGTTTCCTAAATTTATGTATAAATACTCAACAAACTCTCCATAAATTTACTTTCTGCAATTCCTTGTACAATGAACAAACTTTTAATTGAGCTTTTCTAGCTTTCATTCAATGAATGACTTTTTTTTCTCGGGGACAACAAATAGCATTCATCAACCATTGCTTATAACTTTAAGCTTCTTAACTAAAGAGCTTTCAATCAAGCAACAGTTGTGCTGAATGCAAGCAAAAGTCTATTAAGACTAAAAGCTCAGCTGAAAGCTGCTTAAAATAAAGTTGTATCTTAGCTTGATTATCTTGAGTGAAAGCTCATTTAATTGCTTCAATTTCTAGCTGAATTTACGGAACTAAACACAATATGTACATATAAAGAAAATCGCATTAAAGCTAAAAGCCTAAAGTGGCTGCTGTATTTTTCATTGTAAAGTAGTTTTATTTATATTTGTGCTTCACACAAAAAAGCTTGAGCTGTCCAGCTTAATGAAAAAGATTAATAGAAAGCACATTAATTCTGAATTATGTGAATAACTGCACTAGGTGCGGGCATTAAAGTTCATTGTAAAGCTGCAAGCTCACTGAAATATAAGCTCTGGCCACAGCTGCGCATATAAAAGCTGCAGTCGAACTGAAAGTACCTTAATGCAATATTAAAATTTTAAAAATTCATTGCTGTAAGCTCACTGAAGTAAAAGCTGTTCACAAGAAAGCTCCTTTCAGCTAAAGCTGAAAGCTCTTCCCAAAAAAGCTGACTGGGAAACGCAGTAAGATACAGTAAATGCAGCAGAGAAGGATGCCTGATTAACCAACAGATTCTCTGGTTGAATCGGCATCCCTTTGGCTGCTTCATTTATTGCAGTTGTTGTTGTTGTTGTTGGGCGAATGAATGTACAGAATGTAATTGGTAAGGGTATAACTGCAAACGGGGAGGAACTGCAACTCAAGGAACCGACTTGACGCTGCTCGGTGGAAAGATGCCGCCGAGAGTGCGAATGAGTTGCAACTGCGAGGCACGCATGCCACGCACCTCCTGAATGGAGACAAGCAACGTGCTTGTGGCATAGCCACAACGTGACACGTAATCGGCCAAGTTGTCCGTCATGCACATGAGATGGACGCCAGACTCGTGTCCTTGACCCTTGGACTGCTGTAGACAGCGGCCCACAACAAAGGAGAATTCATCGGCGGCAAGGACACCACGTAGATTGTCGTAGATCAATTGCGCTAGACACAAATGCCGATTATCCTCCGAGTCGAAATAGTAGAACTTTCGATCCGGACGTGCCACGAGCAACAGCGACCAATGGGATCCCTCGGCCAGGGGCACAAAGACAAACTGCTTGCCTGCCAGCTGCAAGTCTCGGGCGAGACGACGCCGTTCCTGCAATTCCAAATGCCGCAAACTTTCAGTTAATGCCGGCGATAGGAAATACAGTTCCGGCTTCATCTTGTAGCGTCGACTCTGCAGATACGTGTAGTAGAAGCCCATGAGGCGTTCGTTCAACGCATGCGGACCTTGCAACAGTTGCACGTCCGAGTGCCGCAACACAAGTTCATGGAATCGCAACGAAACCGTCGTCCTACTTGCATCTCCAGCTTCCGGTCGACCGCATCCATAATCCCCTGAACCAGTGCCAACCTTGGCCACCATTAAACGATGCTGCTGACCCGACTTCATTGCCATCTTCTTCATATTGGACATCTCGACCCTTAAAGTATCAATATATAGATCATGTTTCGTGTCGTGTCGTGTCGCCTGTTTGTATGTAGTTCATGTGTTTGTGGGATTATTCTATCTCGATCAGAGTTGGCTTGACAATTTGCTCTATGCATACTACGAGTACCGACAACATCTTCTTCAAGTGTATTCCTTGCTTATCTATATTGTATGATCTATCCATCGTCAATCTCATTCCCTTGAGCTTCTCAATTGTAGCTATCATTTTACATAACTTCTGTATTTCTTACATATCCAATTCTACATATTTCGAGTTCTCCCGATCTTCTCAGTTTTAAAGAAAATTCATTCTTGGAATTTCCTTCTTACACATGATCTGAAATACATTCCTCTCCCTATATATAAACTTATTTCCAATGAAACTACTTCAAAATTAAATATATTCTTTTATGTTTGTTCCATCTTTAATTTCATTTAAAGCTTCCATCTCTTTCACTTTTACAACTCCTATCCGACATAACCAATCTGACACAGTTAAAGAATTGTATAGTCTACTGCAAATTGCCTATCTTCACTTATAGAAGCCGAAAAGGGCTTTCTTCCCTATTCCTATATGATTCTTCTTCCATCTTCCACTTTTTTCCCGTTCAAGATCGAATATCTTTATTTGTCTTTCAGATATTGAAGCACACAGTTAAGGTCTCCCAAACTGTCCTAGTTCTAATTCAAAATATCCATAGATATTTCAGATTTCTTTATCCCATTTCCATTTGCCAAGCTCTCCCCGATTCAACTTACCCTCAATCTTTGTACCAATTTCCCCCAATTTCCCCCTTTTAAAGTACAACAATCTATTCATTAATAATTATTCATTATGCTTGCATTCACTTATTCATTCAATCATTCGTTAATTATTGCTGCTAAGTCAACGATTAATATTCCTCTCCATAAAATCGATAGCCATGACATGGAATTTGTTGGGCATAAGAGCGAGTGGTACGGCCTCTAATAAATCATATCCCTCCCAGAAAACGAGCAGCCATATTTTGCCATTGAACTTGAAGAAGCTATTGATCGATATCAGTCGAAGTCCAACTTGCCAACCATAGAACACATTGCCATTGGCATCCAAGCGAAGAGCCACCTTAGGTCCATCCATTTGACTCTTAAATCTTCGATAGATCTATAAAAATAATTATCGGGAGCTATCATTAACATTTCAAGGACAACAAACTTTACAAACTTTTTCGGAAATTATAGGAAATTCGTTCAGCTTACGATAGACGTTGCCTGGGAACTGAGAATATTACAGAATATCAGTCGTAGGTCCAACATTTCCAAGGCAATCTATGTTTTATAATGCTTTTGTCTGTAAACATTCGAACTCTGCTGTGTATCGATTGTTATCGTTATCAAGCTGACAATTTAACGTTTATTCCCTGCAAATGAGACCTGCCAAAATTATAAAGTTGGAGAGAGCCGAACACACAGAGAGTTATTAAATTATTCGAGTGTTAATGAATGCCTTTTTATTGACCACGCCTACTCTATGCACAATTTCCTAATAAATTATATTAATTATTGTGCAATTATTTGTTTGTACTTCCGGTTGGATTATGCAATAACAAAATAAAGCTGAAAAATTAAAAAAGAAGTAAGAGGACTCGACTAGCAGATACTCTGTAATTATGTAGTACAAAAATATAAATATATAAATATATAAATAAATAAATATATAAATATATAAATATATAAATATATAAATATATAAATATATAAATATATAAATATATAAATATATAAATATATAAATATATAAATATATAAATATATAAATATATAAATATATAAATATATAAATATATAAATATATAAATATATAAATATATAAATATATAAATATATAAATATATAAATATATAAATATATAAATAATTAAGATTTCGCTTGTACATAATAAAGTATAGGGTATCTGCAGCTCGGGCTTGTTGAAGTGCATAAGAGTTAAATAAATAGTTAAAGCCACAGTCAATTGTTATATTTATTATATTAACAAATAATTGTTTTTTTTTTTTATTCCATTTCAATTGCAATATTCGTCGACAGACAACGGACAACAACTTCCATTTACACACATTCATTTTCATTTACACACAAGCTCGCACACACACACACTGGCACACACGTTATGCATGTTAATTTGGTTATGAGTTCAGTTTGTATAAAAGAATATAAAGAAATGGGGGGAAAAAAAATTTAAATTGTGGGAATGTTTTTAATTATGTTGATTTTTCGCTGATTTCATTTGAGGCGCTCGTTTCACTCGGTTACCTGGACATTTGAAGCTTTTCGCCAAACCAAATGGAATTTAATTTAATCCTTTGAAAAAATAATTTAGGTATTACCGCGCTCCACACTCCGCTCGCCGAAGCGGAAATTAAAAAAAATATATATACAAAGCGCTTTTGCCAAAGGATTCATTTCGGTCCCACACACTTTTTCACCTTTTCATCCCTATTGGCCACTCGAACGATCCTCCAACATTTGGGACCTATAATAGAATTGCAAAACTTCAAAAGCTTTCATAGAAATACCACACACACACACACACACATACTGACAAACGCATAAGCATTGGAGCAGGAACAGGAACAGCATGAGAGCGAGTGGGATGGCATGTAGTTGCTAACAGTTCTGACTATAATTAAGAAAATAAGAGCGAGTGAGAAAGACTTACATATATAATTGCTGTGCTGCAGCAGCGTTGCCAATGCAATTTCTTTCCGCCAAATTTGGCCAGTTTTCGGCTAAATGGCAGCAGTACAAACAAAAGGGAAGCGCAAAGATTACCCATTGAAATTGGCCTTTTTTTTTCGTTTTGTTTCCAAAAAGTTGGCAACACTCAACTGCAAGTTGGGCTTTCAGGGCACGTTTTAGTTAATGTTACACCATTTGCTATAATTACATTTTTCTATAGAGCTGGGAAAAGAGAGCGCACTCGGATTTCTCGCGTTTTTAAACTGCTTCATTAAATGTGAAAAATTTGGTATGCAAACTTTTCGTTACAACATTTAATTTAGTTTACACTTTTCCCGCATTTCCTCATTTCACTTCTATCTCATACTCTCGCTATCTTTCTCTCCCTCTAGCTCTCTTTATCTGTTTGTCCTGGTTTAACGTTTGCATTTAATTACCGCAATTCCGAAGAAAAAAGTAATTAATAAAATAGTATATAAATAATTTTTTATACATTTTTTTTATAATAAGCATTTGAGGTATGTTTCAAATTCCATCAAAAAATTTCATCACAATAACTGTACTCTAATTTAAAAAGTTTATAAATTTAATTTTAATCGATTATTTGATCAAATTAATAATGCCTCCGCTTAAGGTTTAAAGTTTAAATTTTAAGTTGTTGCTTAATAGTTGTAGCACATAAATTTAGTTTCCATTTGTAGGATTAAAGTGTAAAAGACTTGATGATAGTCATAACAGAGAGAGTTATATATTGCTGGATATATTAGGAGCTCTTTAAATATTATTATATTCCTAAAAAAGAGATTATATTATATATAGTCGTCTGATCTGTGCTTGTAATATCAGTTAAATAAATAATTGATTTTTCACAAATTAACCATTTATAAGTAGTTACAACAAAAAAATGTCACTTTATTATTAACAATCGATTATTATACTAGTACATATATTTGATTGATTGATTGATTGATTGATTCTATATTCGTTGGTATAAAAAAAAAAAATGCATTCAGCCCGCTGACAGTAAAAGATTCTCTACTCTCTTTGTGTTCTCGAATTGCCTATATATAGATATATATTTATAGGTCTGCAGATATATGTAAAGCTATAGTTATAGGTACTCTACGAGACATAAGTACTTGTTTCTAGGACCCTCAGACTGAACCCTAACACATCCATTTGACAGGTGAAACGTTTGCATTGAAGACATATGTACATAAGAAACGATTAAAGATTGTTTCAGACATGAAATTACTATATGTATAAGATACGATGAGTCCGATGAGACCTAACCACAAAATTAGAATTACCTTTCATTTTCAAATCGTTTAAAGCTCTAAATTCGTCTAACAATTAAAAAAAAATGGGACCGAATAAACCTGAAATTGGAGATTAACACTAACAGAACACCCCAAGAAGAGAAAATTAAAAAAAAAAAAAAAGATAAATTAAAATATAGATTATTGTTAACTTATCACTGGCATGGAGCGTCCTAACTTATCACAAAAAAAACACATAAATTGCCTATACAGAAGACACAAAATATAACTAATTGCTGCTAATTTCAAATTTCTTTTTCATTTTCTTGAGAAATCAGGGAATGAGGAACAGCTAGCAGAAGGATTTGAATTTAGGTCGTGGTCTCCTCGTAACCGTTGTGCACGTAACCCGTTGCCAGGGAACCGCTAACTGCTGCCGATTTGCTAGGAAAATCAGTGTTGCCGTTTGTCATGGCAATCGGAGTTGCCTCACAGCTGTCGAGGATGCGCTCGAAGACCGCCTCAAAGCGACAGCGACTGATGGCAAAGTGTGCCGGCAACTCCAAGCTGCTGGCCATCTCACGCACTGCATCGAAGAGTTCGGCAAGTGTTGGCTGTTTGCCAGTTGCCTCTGCTGGGGAGCTGCTACCTTGCCGAACCTTGACGAGGAACCGTACACTGTGAGCATAATGCTGCAAATCCATAGCGCCAGGTAGACGATGTGGCAACATTTTGGCCAGCTCAGCTTGTTGAATGGGTGCACAGAAGCAACTGATGGCATAGTAACCACCATGTTGAGCCTTTAGCTGAGCTGGACTATTGCTGGCCACGATCTGGCCATCCTTGAGCACCGCCACATGCTGGCACAAATGCTCAATCTCCGAGATGGAATGCGATGTCAATAGCACGGCGCGACGGGCCGCCAGCAGCTGTTCGATGGTGCGATAGACAAAGGAACGGGTAACCGGATCCATGTCGCTGGTCGGTTCATCCATCAGGATAGTCGGAGTGTAGCCACAACAGGTGATGGCCACCGTAAGCTTGCGGCGATTTCCACCGCTTAGTTTCTTCACCTGGACATCCCGATAGCAGCGCAACTCGTAGGTGTCTAGGATGCGTTCCATGAGCCCATCCAGGTGCTTGATGCCACGCAGTTGACCGTAAAAACGGATGCACTCGGAGACGGTCAAGAGTGGATCCAGGGGATTCGTTTGCGGGCAATACGACAAGCTGGGCTGTGGGAAAAGTAAAACAAGTTACAGGGTATCTAAGTGTTAATTGACTTCAGCTTACATGCTCGAAGTAAATGTGACCCAAGTTAGGTAGCAGCTGTCGAGTGAGCAGCTTGAATATCGTCGATTTCCCAGCTCCATTCTTGCCCAGAAGTCCAAAGCATTCGCCGTGTTGGACACCAAAGTGCACATGTTTCACGGCGTAACGTCCACGTCGATAAGCATGCCATAGATTATCCACCCTCAGAGCCTCGTTAGCCCCGACGCAGCTCTTGAAGATGCTCTGTATGTTGACTAACTTAAGCTGTCCGAGTTTGCGCAACTCCCGACGATACTGACAGTCAAGGAGGCTGGTCACGTGATGCCAGAAGCGAGTCAGCAGATGACACTCGATCAACACGTTGAGCAGGAGACCAGCAATTCCAAGCAAAGCCAACGCGGTGAAGTGACGCTGGAGAAGATCACTTGCCAGCGGATGTTTGTAGGAATCAATATCATATCGCTTGAAGACCGCAGCAACCATATAGTTCTTGCATAGCTCCAACAGGCCATCGCCTAGTGCGTGCTGTGGGAAGATGAGGAACGCACTGTTTAACCCATGCCGCCAGCTGTCCCAGTTGCTGCCCTCGCCCACAACGCCCAGGATCAGCACAATGCCCATGGTTATGAGGGGGTATGATGATGTTTGCGCAGAATATGGACACGATGGCAATGCTTGAGTCACTGAAGATCTTCTCCGCCACATGCACGGCCGGAACGCAGGCGAAGCTTCAAAATAAATGAAATAAAAGGGATGTGGAATTGGTAGATCAATAAGTAGGTAGATAGATAGCTCTAAAGGAGGAGTAATTGTTATCGTGGCGTGGACAGATAGGCGGAATGATAGTAGTCGATCGAGGCGTAGATCCAGCAGTAGATCGAGATATATCGAGATGGATGTTGGATGGAGTAGACAGAACGAGGGGTAGACTTATCGAGATGACAGATAAGTAAACCTAAATGTAGATTGAGGGCAGATCGAGAGGTAGATCAAAAAATACATCGAGATGGATGATAAATGGAGTAGATCGAGGGGTAGATCTAGGGGTAGCTTGATAGATAGATCGTGCGGTAAGTAAAGATTGGATCGAAAGGTAGATCTAAGAGTAGATGGGGAGATAGACTTAGAGGCAGATCGAGAATTAGATTTATGAGTATGTCAAGAGGTATATTGATTGGGAGACAGATGGGTAAATCGAAATGTAGATCGGGTTCAGATCGAAAGGTAGATATAAAAACAATTTGGAAGGTCAGATGGATGGGCAAATCGAAATGTAGATTGGGGGGCAGATTAAGAGTTAGATCTATTTTTGGCGAAGGAGAGATCGAGAAGTCGATAGTTAAGACGGGCGGAAGGAGTGAATCAAGAGAGATCCAGGACATAGATTGATACGGAAACGAAAGGATCAAGAGTGCAGCTTACCTATACATCAGTGAGAGCGCCACAATGCCCGCCAGCTGCTGGCGATCGACAAAGACGGGCATGTTAAAGATGAGAACAATAGCCAGACAAACGATCAGAGCGAGCACCATGATAAGGTAATCCCAGAAGAAGGCAACCAGCCAATAGGTGACAGCACTGACACCACTAAGACGCTGCTGCAGCTTCTCGCCATGAATGCGTTCGTTGACCAGATAAACGGAACCAGCGGCGACGACCAAACCGAATGCGATAAGCAGGATGAAGACCATGCAGGAGTCACCAGCCTGACGAAGCACAGAGCTGGTGCTCAGCTCGGAGAAGCCCAGTTTCCACGGTTCATTGAAGGCATGTATATCAAAGTCCGTGTTGTTGAGACTAGTGCGCAGTAGCTGGGCATTGAGATCATTCAGCCAGGCGACCATCGAATGGTAGCCCTTGTTGTTGTACCAGACGGTGGCACCGGTACCATTCAGGGAGTATCCTCCATAACGACGACCCCGATACTCATCTAGACTATTGAGTACCCAGTAGTATGCCTGCCTAGAGTTGCTAAACTCGTTACACTCGAAATCCGTATCACAATCCAACTGAAGATTCTCATAAAGCGGTTCTCCGAACTTCGTGAGTCGCTCCTGGCTGAGCAACTGTGTTGTGTGTGGATAAAGGGAGCGACTGAGGGGCAGCACCGTATCAAAGTCATCCTCCAGACGATAGCTGACAAACCACATTGCACACAGCTCAAAGATCGCTGGCAACAGGATCACATAGAGCAGAAGCCGATAGTTACGGCACAGATGGCGACGCCTCTTCCCCAACAAGAGCAGGAACTGTTCCCACCTGCCAGGTGGTTGCTCTGTCACCTCCCCAGGACCAGTGACAATGCTTGAAGTGATTGTTTCAGTATGATGATGAAGCTGTTCGTCGTTGCGATTCAATTGCTCAAACTCCTGCTCCAAGCTGGAGCTGGTATTCAGTGAAAGTTCGGAGATGTTGCCCGCCATCTCCTGAGCCTGGAGTTGCTCAAGAAATTGGACCGTATTCGAGTTCAGATTGTGAGCATAGCTGCCGCTAATGATCAACTGTTGTGGCTTCTTGCCAGGCAGCACATGGCACTCCCTCAGCAGCTCTTTGGACTGTTGCACAATTGCAGTCGAGACATTGGCATCGATGCAACGCAACTCAATGCTGTAGTCCGAAGTGCAGAGTCGTTGTAGCGAGTCTCGACTGTGCTGGGCAACAATGCGACCCTATGGTGAGAAACAACACGATCTTAGAGAGAGGGGGGAGGAGAGGTTGGAGAGAGAATGAACTTACATTACGCATGATGAAGAGCGCATCGCTGAGATACTTTGCCTCGTCGAGGAAATGTGTGGCAAAGATAACAGCACGTCCTTGCTGCAGCTGTTCAATCAGCTGCCAGATGTCCTTCCTCGCCTTGGCATCCACCCCATTGCAGGGCTCGTCCAGGATGACAACACTCGGCGAGGCAATGAAGGCGATCGCCACACAGAGACGTCGCTGATAACCCCCGGAAAGCTGATAGGCAAAGTAGTTCTCAAATTTGCCAAAGTTCAGACTCTGCAGCGTGCGACGAACTTCTTGCTCAGCTGTCGCATGTTGCACCCCGTTATCCAGGCTGGCTGCCTCGAGCTTCAGCTGTGCATACAGCTCCAGATGCTCGCGCGCCGTCAGCTTGGGTATGAGAATGTTATCCTGCCAACAGACACCCACGTTGTGTTCGCCTGAGAGCAGGACCTGACCCGTTGTCTGCACCGTCTGGCCAGTTAGGAGCTTGATGAGCGTGCTCTTGCCAGCACCATTCCTGCCTAGGGAGACAACTAACCTGGCTGCGTGCAAAGTCCAAGCTGAGATTCGATAGAGCACACTTATTGCCATATAGCTTTGTCACGCTGCTGAGCGAAGCGCCCAATTTGGCGTCCAGCTGACCTCGGGCTACCCTCACAAAGCTGTAGTTGTCTAGGGGCATAAATGCGATAAAAACTGACTGGACTGATGCCCTGAATACATACTTTTCTTATAACGTTGATAACCATAGCCAATTGCCGTATAGATTAAGAGATCCAGCACAAACATGAGCAAGGCGAGCGCACATTCACTGCCCGCAGGACCCATTTGTAGTAGATGATTAAGGCCCAATCCCTCCTCCTGCAGCTCCATGCGCATCAGCTCGCTCCAGCCCTTGGCAAAGGCTGTCGTAAATGAAAGATCTACCAAGAAACTCTCCAGCAAATTCAACTTTGCATCGAAGAGCAGCACAATGATGTACGGACAGAGCGTGATAAAGAACAACAACGCTGCAGCAACTGCTCCAATATTGGCCGATATAAAGAAGTTGGAGCACATATAGCTGTAACAGAGGACTTGATAAAGTGTCGCTGATATTTTTACAAATGCTTACCAGAATGATATAAGACACGCGCCAAAGACTAGACAGTAGAACATCATGAAGAACCAGTTGGTATAGGCCAGAATGCCGCCGGAGTAGAGGACAAGGCTGATCAGCACAAAGACCGCACAGAGCTCCAGAAAACTCACGAGTGCCCAGGCAACCAGCTCCGAGTGTGCTCGCAGACCCATGGATCGCATCAGCTGAAAGACCAGAAAGACCAAATTGGGATTGAGTTAAGGAAATTTCAATCAATTAGTGAGATGAGCTGAGATTTTTATCAATTAATTAAAGATTAAAGATTTCAATGTGTAGAATATCGGGAATTGAGTTGAATATGTTTCTTCTAAAGAGAAGATCAGGGATTTATTCCTTCGATCAATGTGATAAGCAAACAAGATGAAGATTATAGATAGAAAGAAGATTGAAATTGAGTTGAGGAATTTTCGTCCGATCAATAATTGACTAGAAGACTACGGATGGAGTAAGGAAAGTTGTTAAGTGGATAGAAGAAAGAATTAGCCCGGGGCAAAGATTGAATCGGCAATGTTTCGTTCAATAAGACAAATGAGTAGAAGATCAGAAGTTGAGTTAATGAAATTTCCGTCCGATAAATATATGAGTTGAAGATTATGTTGAAGAAGCTTCTAGAGAAGAAAGTAGATCATAGATTCAGTTAAGGAACTTTACTATGATCAGTGAAACATCGAATATTGAATTAATGAAGCTTTCTTTGATCACTGAAATCAATTATTAAAAAATACATGTTTTCTGTGATCCGAAAGATCACTTCCCCTCAATCAATCTAAGAGTATTAAAGACGTTCTACGCACCATGCTATTGCGGCTTTCCCGCATCCAAATACGCTCCCTGACACAAATGGCGACGGCAACAACCAGGCCAAGGCAATAGGATATTTGAACTGCTTGAGATAGATAGAGTCCTCGCTTGAAGCTGCAAGATTTGACAAGCAATTAGCAGTTTAATAGTTTTTCAATACCCAAACATACTCATCGCTGGTGTAGGCAGGATAAGGAAATTGTTTGGTGTAAAACTGCATATCATCCACATCGAATTTGGTGGCCTTCGAATTGGAGGTGCCGATACCAAAGCTGTTAATCAAGTCCAGCAGACCCGCACGCTTGACGCGACTTCCAGTTTCGAGCGGCTGGATAAAGTCGAGAGAGTCTAAAAGATCCTCACGCCGGACACGTTCTCCATGTTCATCGAGCACATCACTATCGGAGAGTAAACGGAGATTCGCTTGATCGGTGGTTACAACATCCAACTGTTCCGTGGTTGTCTCTTCCCCCTGTTGGGGAAGCATAGTTGTCCCCACATCAGCTGGGAGTAGAACTGTTGTGGTTTCAGAATCAGCCTGCTCGACCTTGCTGTCCAGATTAATATCAAAGTCGTCGTCTTCCTCATTAAAGAGATCATCGTCAACGCTCTCGACTTTTATCACAGGACGCGTGGAAATATCATTTTCGGGTTCCTCAATAGGACCCAGTTCCTGACGCTTATGCTTGATGATGCCCAAGTCGACCATCTGCTTTAGCTGGACAAATCCCCGATGATACTTGAGATCCACCAGCATGCTGGCCGCTGGACCTGGAAACCAGAAACGATTCTTGTTCTCAAATGTGGGCTGCGTGTTGTCCGTGTCCATGTGAATCTTGTAGCTGATCTGCGTGCCGGACACATTCTCAAAGTTTAGAGCAGCCAGAAAGATACGTTCCTGATTCAGCTCATAGGCACGATGATGCAGTTGCTCCACACTTTGCACCGCCTCAAAGCGATCCACCGAGAGACATTCAAGTAGATCACTAATTGTGTTAAGTATTTGATGTATGAGCTCATTGGTTCGCACATAATTCATAACGCTCTCAATTTCCTCAATGTTAAAGTCATCCCCGACCAGACTCTTCACCAGCGGCGAACGCGCCAACTTCAGCAGACTCTCAAAGGCATCCTGGAAGGTGACATTTGAGTGCAATTTGTTCAATATGGCAGCAGCAGCATTCGCCAGCTTCTTCATACGTTCCAGATCCTCAAATGTGCCATTGGTCTAAAGCAAAGATCGTTAGATCCATTTTGTACGAAATATCAATGCACACAGCTCTTACAAACTTGACAATGCTCTCGGTATCCACATTGGGTGGCGTGTAGAGGATCTTCCCTTGAATAATGGGCTTAATGAAGTTCCAGGTGAGCTTGCCCTGATTTGTTGAAGTCACATCCAGATACAAACGCTTGCAATACTTGGCTATGAATGAAAATAGAGTTTAACTGAGTTCTTCTAGAGATTTGCGTCTACTTACTTGGCATAGCCCTAAGCTCATCATCGTTCACCTCGCTAAAGTCATCCGAATAGAGTATATCATTGACCAGGGGTATGCTATCCGTGCTCGGAAACGGATGACCACAAAGAAGAACACCAAACTTGACAAAGGTTTCACGGTCTAAATAGGGGGGAGGGAGAGAGAGAGAGAAGAAAAAAGAGGTTAACAAACCAGCTGAAGTATGAAGTATAAATTTGACAACTTACTTGAAAATAGTTTGGTTATGTCAAAACTGTAGTTCATCAGGCGCTCAATTCGCGGCACCAAGGAAACTATTTCGCTAATGTTGCCTGAAGAAGAATTAAAGAGGGTTCATTAACTTGGCTAAGGGAAAAAAGTTTATAGCTCTAGACATCACAGTCTGTGAACTTATCTTTTGCTGGACTACCTTGGTTAAACTACGATAAGAGAAAAGGGTAAATAGCTCTAGATATCACTTTCCCGGATCTAAACTAACGAAAGATCATTACTTTCCCTGATCTTATCCTTGGCGAAGAAGAAAACATTACATTCCCGGCCTTAAGACGAGAGGTAAATATTTACATAGACATTACTTTCTCTGTTCTAATCCTTGTCTAAACTATTAAGCTAACAACGGATCATTAGCTAGGCTAAGAGATATAGGTATATAGTGCTACACATCACCTTCTCTGAACTTATCCTTGGCTAGGAGGAGATAGAATAGAGAGCTCTAGACATCACTTTCCCTGATCTTATTCGTGGCTAAACTATTAAACTGACATATGATCATTAACTAGGCAAAGAGGCAAAAGAACATAAGTGTAGACATCACTTTCCCTGATCTTATCCTTGGCTAGACTAAGAAACGAAACTTGGTAGGACAACTCACTGCGAATGATATCAAAATGACTGCTCGTCACCAGCGTCGTCACAGCGCTGACAAAGTTCGCCTTCTCTGGGAGATCTATAACTGCATTATACAGTTTATCGTCCGTCACAAATATATTTATAACTTCAATAACAGAATGTAAACTGTAACCAAGGGAAATGAATATCAATGATAAGTCAGTTCAAAGGAGATCACTTAAGACTTACGGTGCTGCCTGCCATTTGGAATACTCCTCGTAGGGTTCCGTCTTCAGACATTTGTTCTCTATGCTACAGATATAGGAGAAGGCACTAGGCACTACCTGATTCTTTGTGGGCAGCAGACGTGTGGGAAACTGACATGCCTCCATCTGCTCGGAGCCATATTTGAGACGTATAATGTAGAGCAGCATGAAGATCAGCACGGGCCAAGCGAGCACCGTTAGGGTTAGACCCTTTTGACGCCATCGCACAAGCAGATCCTTGCGCAGCAAGGACCCTAACCTCACATTTGGCAAAGGACATTGTGATTGTGGCAGGATGCAATCCAACAATCTGCAATCAATCGATCACGAGTGATTTTCAACTTGAATTTGATCAATTCAACTAATTACACATTTTGTTGCTTTAGATTCTCTGCAAAGAAAAGGCGAAAAGAGGTTTTTAGATTGGTTTACCTTTCTTATATAGAAAACAGCAAATGTAACTAAGAATCTGAAACCATAAAGTTCCATAACAGATAAAGTTACATATAGAGTTAAACAATAAGTTGAACTTATGTTAAGTATAATGAAATTGTTAATTGCATGTAATAGATGTTGCATTTATTTTGTTAAGTGTTTTTTTTTTAAATGTAAAATATAATTAACTGTAAGTACTTAGATATAATTACAGTTACAATTAGAGCTTAATTTTCCGACATTCTAAAAAAAAACTTAATCACAGTATATGTTTAAGATTTCTCAAACATATTCAGTTGTATTCGAAGCGAGAACCGAGAAGTGAATTGCGAAGAGAGAAACGCTTAACAATACTGCATTAATTGATACCCTGTGCAAATACCTCTGCATAAAGAGGGTAAATTAAAGTTATGCAATTGTAAATAAAAAGAGATTATATTGCTCTAAGCAAGCTTTATGGAGAATCAACAAGAGAATTATCTTCAGTTAGATTTAATATAATATTATTAAATTTAAATACAATAACATTCTTAAACAATAAAATAATTTAAATAATAAATAAATTTAAAATAAAAATAAATTAAAATACATAAGTAAAATAAATAACAAATAAAATATGTAATATAAATAAGACAAGTAATATAAATAAAGTACATAAAACAAATAAAATAAAAACAATAAATAAAATAAATAAAAAAGGTATAAAATATTAAGTGAATAAACTAAGCTAAATAAATAAACAAATAAAAGAAATCAAATAAGTTTAGTAAAAATAAATAAGTTATAAATTAAATTAATACAAAAAGAATGCAGAAACTAATTAGACTAGAGTCTAGACAATAAGGAAGTCAACTACAGCCTCCGCTTACAGCTGCTTACAGGGTAACTACCATGTCGAGCACACAAAGTGTTTGGCAAAATGCCAGCAAACAGGTTTGCAAATATTGCGTATGTTGAATGCAATTGCTTTTCAGTTGTGTCACCTGCTAATTCGATTGCAACTGTCGCTTAACAAGCACAATAAACTCGCTATTTCCTATTAGAGGGTATACATTTAATATGAGAAATAATAGTTCAAATTGTGTGGCACAGATAGAAATGACTGAATGCAAATACTTTAAATAGAGCCCCACTTTGGGCCTGCTTATTACCTCGCCGCGACCCTGTAACTATTGGCAGAGTATGTAGGTCGGGCCTAAATCGTTGGCCAAAGCGAAAAGCAGGCGTTAATAGATTCTCAAGTATTTGCGATAATTACGCGTGACGTGTGAGAACCCTGAGATGATATGTTGTCTGTTGTTTACACTTTATGTTGGAATGTTTTTTATCACCACTTTGTCATGGCTGTGGGAACACAAGTCGTCATCGTTGTCATCGTCGTCATCGTCGTCGTCGTCGTCATGGTGGCCGGCTTAGTAGACCTGGCTTATTGGCCAGCGAGTCTTTATTGGCTTTCCTTATGTTTAAATGATATCCGAGAATTCCGAGAGCGATAAGTGATCAACTGGCAGTTTACCTTGAACCTTAAATACTTCCATGTTTGCTAACTCAAGAGATTACACACAGGCAACCCCCCGTATCCCCTCGATCATCCACATTTATTTGTAATAAGAATTTATTTAATTGCATTTTTTCGCATTAATCGATTGAATGTTGAGTGATCAGAATTTTACATGTAATTGAAATTAAAATTAAACTTTGAATTTCAGATGAGTTTCAGATGAGGATCAAATAGGAGAGAAGTGGGATCTGAATAAGCTCAAGACCAAAAGGAAATCATTGCCAGAATTAAAGAGATATCAGAAATGAAAATTGGAGGGATGAATCACATGAAAATGGTAAAGAAGTTAAGAATTGTATTCATAAGAACATTAATATACCGTTTCAACCTTTGTTGTGAGTACAGGGTATTCAGCATAAAGTTCAGGGAGATAACAAATACATAGATGACAGAAAGCAATAGGAGAAAGATCTATAATTTGAATATAAATGATCATATTAGAACTTAAAACTCTCTTACAGTCAACTCTTTAATTACAGGGTATTTAGAAGGGCTTAAAGTCCTAGTGCATATCCCAAAAAAATTTAAAAAAAAGATGTTCCGAAATTAGTCATAGACCTGAAAGTCATGTTTGTCAAGCACCCGTCTAATGATATACCCATTAGATGAGCAATCGCTGAGCCGATTGATTGTCAGAACAAATGTCAGACTGTTAGATGGATGGTTGTTGTTAGGCACGACAGAGGGTCTATTGATATTTTTGAGTGAGAACAAAAACCAGTTAATGCCTACCGTATTTATATTTGTATGCAAATCTTGACTTGTGACTTTTGATACCAACTGGTTGGGTATTTCTTTTGTTTGTTTTGTATCTGATCTCTCTCCTTAAGGTTATCGCTGTTTACTCTCTCGCCAAAAAGGGGTTTGGCAAACGAACACTGTACACTCTACACTCTATACTCTATACTCTATACTCTATACTCTATACTCTATACTCTATACTCTATACTCTATACTCTATACTCTATACTCTATACTCTATACTCTATACTCTATACTCTATACTCTATACTCTATACTCTATACTCTATACTCTATACTCTATACTCTATACTCTATACTCTATACTCTATACTCTATACTCTATACTCTATACTCTATACTCTATACTCTATACTCTATACTCTATACTCTATACTCTATACTCTATACTCTATACTCTATACTCTATACTCTATACTCTATACTCTATACTCTATACTCTATACTCTATACTCTATACTCTATACTCTATACTCTATACTCTATACTCTATACTCTATACTCTATACTCTATACTCTATACTCTATACTCTATACTCTATACTCTATACTCTATACTCTATACTCTATACTCTATACTCTATACTCTATACTCTATACTCTATACTCTATACTCTATACTCTATACTCTATACTCTATACTCTATACTCTATACTCTATACTCTATACTCTATACTCTATACTCTATACTCTATACTCTATACTCTATACTCTATACTCTATACTCTATACTCTATACTCTATACTCTATACTCTATACTCTATACTCTATACTCTATACTCTATACTCTATACTCTATACTCTATACTCTATACTCTATACTCTAACTCTATACTCTATACTCTATACTCTATACTCTATACTCTACACTCTATACTCTATACTCTATACTCTATACTCTATACTCTATACTCTATACTCTATACTTATCTATACTCTATACTCTATACTCTATACTCTATACTCTATACTCTATACTCTATACTCTATACTCTATACTCTATACTCTATACTCTATACTCTATACTCTATACTCTATACTCTATACTCTATACTCTATACTCTATACTCTATACTCTCTACTCTATACTCTATACTCTATACTCTATACTCTATACTCTATACTCTATACTCTATACTCTATACTCTATACTCTATACTCTATACTCTATACTCTATACTCTATACTCTATACTCTACACTCTATACTCAAGACTCAATAGTCAAGCAATTACAATGCGTATCAAAGTACGTTTAAGACATGATTTGGCTTGATTCGAACTTGTCTTGTCATGTTGTAACTTGTCTGAGTAGTTAATTCTCGCAAATCAAAACAAAAGAAATATGTTTTATTGCGAGTCGCTGGAGATACACTCGCCACATTGAGTGTATCTATGCCATTGACACCCAGACAAGGCTTTTCCTTGACTTATTCTCAACACAGCTCAACACATACATGGCTACTCATCAGATCTCAAGAGTTATGATCAGCTAAACAATTAGCTTTTGATTACAAGGCAAGCATCAATTTCATGATCAGTTCTAGGTTCTTTTGAGCAAGGGGGGCTAACGACTTCATCTCTATCAATCAATGAATGAATGATATGCTTGAGTTTAGACTTAGCATATCGATCGTCGATCGCAGATCTTTTAGATTTAGAATATGATCGCTGATTTCAAACTTTCAGTTTTGATCTATATAATTTTCCCAAATGTTCATAATATCAACATACATTCTTTAAACAGCTGTAATGACTTTCATTATCTTAACTCATGGGAATTACATAATCCGACGCAACTACAACATTTGTTATACTCAGTACTCCAAGTTTTTCATTTCTCGTGTCGGCCATCTATGAACCAGTTCAACAGCTTGATGTTGCTCTCATTCAAATGACACAAGTTAACTAATGACATTGCGCAATAATCAAGCATTTCATTGATCTATAAGTTATCTGTGGATCGATCAAGCGCGATCGCCCCACTTGTAATTATTTGTATACTCGTATTGCATTCAACCATAAATGAAACATTAAACCTATAATAACAACATATTTTTATTTATTATTCCCAATCTATGTCAATATTTATGACCGATCTTCTAATGCACATTTTCAGCTTTGCCATTATCAGTTTTCAACTTGATAAGCTTAAGGCCGATCAATCAGACTCATGCTCCGAGAATCATTATGAGAAAGAAGCGACACTGATAATGACAAGGCAGTTGAAGATTCTTCTATTTTAAGGAGTCTTTAATAACGTGATCGTAGTTGATCTTTGTTGATCTTAGATCAGACTGATAAACCATTTGATTTGAAGTGATCAGAGATTATCTGAAAATATCATTTATATATTAATGTGATTAGACTGCAGATCGCACATTATATTTAAATCTATACTCAAAGAGAATATCGCGTTTCATAATATTATGATTAAGAGTTGACGATTGTTCCACTTAACGGAGTGTTCGTCTTGATCTTTGTTGCTCTTATTTTCAAATAAAAAGTACGACAATTTTTGAGAACATCTTTTATCATTATAAAATATTTAATGCTGTAGATCGCATACTGAGCATTTCTGAGTGAAAATAAAAGATAAAAACGAGTTCGATAAAAGAAGATCTATAACGATCTAAGCTCATATAAAAACACCCAAATAATTCTCCTTGAAGTTGTTTTTAACATAATAATCAAATCTGAACTCATTGTATTGCATCGATCTAAATTTAAATAAATAAATTATTAATATTTTCTGTCCGAGGAAGTTCTTCCTCATAAGTGCACTTTGATCATTTAAAAAAATGATTGTCTTCTGTATATTTCTTGCATTTCAAACGATCCCGACTAAGTTGTACCAAGTTTTCTCAATTGATCGTAAAAAAAACTTCAGGATATTCCGAAACGAATAGCGATCAAAAACTTGTACATAATAAAGCTATGCTAATTAATTACATGCAAGTCTAGCAGCAATTGGGATACAAAACAATTGCTAGTTATAATTAACACATTAGTAAGTCTATTATTTACTTCCAGATGACTTCCCGGCAAAACACTTTACATGCGGAAGAAAGACGTCGCAATATCGACATATATTACACATACATATATGGTATATAGTACATACGTATTGCTATTGGAGATATCTGTGAGAAAGATCGCACTTGCCAATTAGGCAGTCAAGGCACGTGAACGTCGATCAGACAAAAGAGTCACAGAGTTCGAGTTCCAGCTCCGTTTTGATGGAAATTGCGATTTTTTGATAGGTTCTTGAAACCCTCTTACACCCAATGGACCATGAAATCTACAACTGTTTCATTCCAAGATATTCAAAACTAGTAATACATCGTATATAATTGCCAAAGCTTCTTTCTCCATACTTCTTCTTAGGTTTCGAGTTGTGAGTTGCTAGTTGCGAGTTGCGAGTTGCGAGTCGCGAGTTACGAGTCAATTCAACTTTCCGACTAATTAAAATACTACTCGCACATTGACGAAGCAAAGCAAAATGCATTAAAACACAAATCACACAAAAACGACAGATAATTAAAGTAAAATAAAACAACTTTACGCAACGTCAAGCAAATGCCCTACTAACTATAAAGTATATAAACTTAATGAGGTTAAGAATTACATCTCAGTTTATGATTTAATTATTCTGACATTTTCACTATGATTATATAAGAAATTCCTAAATTCGTATAGAAAATAGTATGAGGAGAAAAGTAACTTTAAACTATAATGAATTTCTAAAACGATCCATAGGTTGCATAACAGAAAATAGTATTCAGAGATAAGTCATATAAAGTATATGGAATTCTGTCATATTTCCAAATTAAGCACCTCTAAGTCATTCAAGAAATATAATCTTAGTTGAAAATCTAACAATTCTGAAATTTTCAATACAATTGCATCAGAAATACCCACGATAATATAGGAAATTACAGAGTATAGCTTGATGGCAAATAAAATAAGAAGTTATATAGAGTATAATAAATTCGCTCATTTGAGCAAAATATTCTCTTATCTTCTGTTAATAATGCACACTCATGTGTTAAATTTATTGTTCAGCTGAGTACATCCACTTAAATTGTATATTATTTATAGGGTATACACTTGGCAGTGAACTGTGTCGAAACGGGATATACGTTTCAAAATATCCATGAAACCTGTTAGGGGGGTTCTTCACTGCCTTTCAGCAAAAAACTGAGCGTTTAATTAATTCAAATTAGTTGCAAGACAACTAAATCGTAGACAATCTTCAAAGAATTCGTGCCTTCTCCTGACAGCTCAACTCGTAAAGAAGGCGCAGTGCAGTCATTGTCAAAGTAAAGTAAATCGAAAGTGTGAGATCTCATTGAACGAAAGATCGTCGGCGAAAATGTCAAACTTGTTGCCAAAGCCTGTCTCAGATAATACTTGTTATTTCCTACTCGTATCTAGTATAATAATATCAATCTAACGTTGACCCTCCCACAATCACAATGCCTTACATAATCCCAATCAGTTATTTTGAGTCATTGTAACTGTAATTACAGCTTAAATTCGTGATGCGACTAATAATTTATAAGTTTTATAAACAATTTTTAGATGCTATGAGAAAGAAATTCTGAACAAGTTTAAAATGTTCTATAAGGAAGGAAAGATCTTTAGTTCGTTAGAGTTTGTTCTTGAGAAATAATACTCAATTGTGTCTTTGATCTGTATGAAGAAACAATAAGAATACTTTTCGTACTTATATTGATAATATAATAATCTTTTAACATTTCTAAGTCAATATATCTAGTAAAGTTTCATTCCTTCAATTTCTTTCTGTGCTTCATGAAATTTTTGCGTAATTTAAATGCGGTTTACTTCTTTCTTTTATCTATTATTACAATTGTTGAATACCCTGTAAAAGATCCGTCACTGACACGTTTGTCACACTTGGCATCAACAGCAACGGCTAGAAAGTATTTCTGGTAACGCTGCTAAACTTGGCTCAGAGATAAGCTTCAAAGACAACGCAACGTGACGGTTAAACGGTTGGTCAAGTGCCAATTATCGGTTGGAACAAACGACCCAGAAATGTGACAACAGTTAAGATAGGAAAAGGCTGAACTACCTTGAGAACGTCTTCAAAAAAAAAAAACGAGAGAAACATAGGGTATAAAAAAGGTAGGTTAGTAATACAAATTGTCAATTTACATGTTCTCAACTGAAGCATAAATTTTGAGTTAAGTGACAATTTGAGTTCTATACTAGAAAAAGTTGAAGAAGCAACAGCATATGAGATAGAGGCGTTAAAAGAAGAGGCAGCAACCAGACTATAAATGTCCGAGAGATACTTTTAGCAGTCAATCAATAGATCCATGCATTAGGTATACGACCTTGACCATGAGTCTTCAAATAAAAACTACAAGAAATACAAAAAAAGTCGCACATTGAAATCAACAAACAGAGGGAGCAAGGAAGAGGAAGGGAGGGAGAGAGAGAAAGATAGAGATAAATAAATAGATAGAGGGTAAGAGAAGGGAGAAGTATACTCACTAAGTCGATAATATATTTAATATAAATATCAAAGTAAATAAATAGAAAACTCGTTTGTAGTCACTGTCAATTTGCAAGCCATCCAATAAACTCGTTTCCCCCCTCTCTCCACTTCCCGCTCTCGCCACCCAGAACTTTATATAATGTGTTTTTTTTATTATTATATTTTGATTATTATTATACCCCAATTAAATTTACATGCCTGTCACTCTAGATGTACAGACATATGTCTATAAACAGCTACAACTCTCTGAACTCTCGCAGCGACTTCGACTTTGGTATATACTGTCATCACATATGCAGTATTTAGTATATATATTTAGTATATATATTATAGATAATCCGATTAACACTTCGATTCTAGCCAACACATCATATTCTTGCAGCCATCATCATGAGTTGGCAATTTAGATCTTGGCTATTTATATTTCTCTTTTGTTTCAATATTTATCGCATTTATTTATATATTTAACTACTTTTATTTATAAACTTCAAGTTGACTGTGTAGGAAATGTTGCTAAGCTGTATTTTTGCCTCTCTTACTTTTGTTCTTTTTTAGCCTGGTCAGCAACTTGCAAGGTCAACACTACCCAGCACTCGCAACGCAATCAAGTTGAGATACCTCTACTACGCAAACGGCCAACTCTCACTGATTTACGACTACAGAGTATATATGGCCTGGTTATGTTGTTGTTTATCTGATAGATTGGGAAGTTTTCTAGGGTTCCTAATGTAAGGATCTGGTAATATTTGTAAAAAGTAACTATAAGCAAACGGTAAGCTATCTTTTACACATGTAAGTCGTTCATTGTTGTTACTGATCAGGAGTGTATTTATATATTATAGGATCTGTCCCACCTCAATCTGCATTTTAATCAAATTTGAATACATTTATAAAACTAAGATACTTAAGCTTAAATGGGGAAACTACTTTAATATCTAAGAAGTATATATATATATATATATATCTAGGTAGAAAAGTGGTTAAGTTGATAATCTAGCAACTTGGTACTATTATAAACTAACAATATTATTGATCAAGGGAATTTGCTTGCATGTACGTGCAATTGATGCGATTATTCAGTTGATCAGTGAATTAATATTGTCAGCTTGTTAGGTTAACACTAGTTATAACACTCTGTACAAAAATTATTCATATACATATATATACATATATAAATATATTTATAGGAAGTTATGCTTGCAAAATAATTAAAACAAAATAATGTATATACTCATATGTAGGTTACGAACCGGATTGTAAACTGATAAATATAAACTGAATTAGAATGACGTTCGATTTAATAGTAAACAGACATTAATTTATATGTATATAGATTTTCATTATAAATACATATATATATATGATTTCAATTGAAGCCAACAACACTTTATTGAGAAACGTGACGTCTTGGGGATCATAAAACAAACAACGCCTAGAAATCGACTTAAATGTGATTGTAATACGAAGAATTGAGTCCTATTTCCAATATAAACACGTAGTATTTATAAAACATATTTTTTTTGATTAATGTTGAAATATTATTGATTAACAATTATTATAAAAAAACAGAGCTTGTATTTATATGAAATCTTAAGTTACCAAATAAAAAAAAAAATATTGAAATTATATCGATACATTCTAGGTAGTATATATTCTTGAAATACAAAAATGGGTATTCGAACTGAAGGTATAAAAGTGAGGCATGATTCTGTAAATGCACGAATGTAAATTTGTAAGATTTAAAGTTGTTTAATAATGATTATCAACGCTGATGATTTATTAGTCTATTTATACTTAGTTGGGTGTATATGTACAAAGTTTAACTTTTTACCAATTAGTTTTCACTTTCATTGTCGTTGTTGTGCCATTTCTTTGTTTCTTTGTTGGCAACTCTCTGACAAGCGGCCCTTCACAGGCGGAACAATAAACCAACTACACAATTGCCGAACAACAATAATAACAATAGCAACTGCAACGTGCCAAAAACTAAACTAGCAACGCTCGGCTTGCAGATACCCTGTAAACAGGTTTCACAAACTGAAACAAAATGAAGCTAACACACTGCTTGCAATCACACTCAACTCTCGTGCAAGCAGCGCGCATTCATAATTAAAGCACGCATTGCAAGCAGTTCGACGTGCCACAGAACAACGGACAGACAGGTTGACAACAAAAGCTGAGCTAGCTGAGAGCTATGAAACCCTACTTTTTGGCATTTAACATGCGTGCAGGGTATTCAAATTGAATAAAACAAAGAAGTAGAGAAGGAAAAAGAAGAAGACGACGAAGCATAAGAAACAAAAGCAGAAACGTAAGTTGAAAACGATAGCGATTAAAAACAGCTGTCGACTTGAGGACACATGGACTGAGTTTGTGCCGCATAAGCTTTTAATCAAAGCCTGCTCACTGACTTTTCGGCAATTTGTTGCAATTGCAGTTGCACTTGCTGTTACGATGCGTGTATATATGGGTGTTTGTGTGTGTGTATTTGTTAGTTAGTTGGTCAGTTAATCACTTAAACAAGTATTAAACGCAATTGCATTAACTTACCCCCCCATTCAGCTGCTCCACTTGCTCCAAAGACTTCGGTTTGATTTTTATTTTGTTTCGCACTTCGCACAAATATGAAACAAAAACAAAACACAAAAAAAACTAAACCACGACTTTGGGTTTGTTATTGCTTGCTGCTTCTTCCACTTCTTCTCTTCCGCCTTCTTCTTTTCTTTATTTTGCTTTTAATGGTATTTCGGTTATTGGTAATTTCGCTTTTCGGGCGTCAAGTTTTACTTTCAATGCGTTGCGTCGCGCGTTTTTGTTTGGTTTTTTGTTATGATCGTTGTGGTTGTTGTTATTTCAGCTACACTCACGCACACACATACACACACACGTACGCACACGCACACTGGTTTGCTATTGTTGTTGTTTTCTTGTTCTTCAGCTTTGTTTACTTTTTCTACGCTGCATTTGCATCTGATTCACTTCTTCTTTCAGCCGCTGCCGCTGCTGCTCTTCTTCTTCTTTTTCTGCTATTTCTGCTATTGCTGCTGCTGCTGCTGCTGATCTTTCGTTTGGGTTGTTGTCGCTGTCGCTGTCGCTGCTGCGCTTGCGCTTGAGTCGTAAAACTTGGAATCGAAAGTTCCGCTCAAGCTTTTCAGAGACGTCCGTTGACAACGCTTGCCGCAATTGAACTGAGCTTCACAAAGCGCGCTTACGGAAAATTATTTAATTCCGCAGCGACAACGCCAGCGGCAGCAACTGCGGCTGCGGCTGCGACGTCGACAGCGTAGGCAGCAACAGCAACGCCGGCAATTCGAATTCGACGATTCGAACGATCGGTTAACGCCGCCGTCTCACTCCCCGCCCCACTGCCGCATTCTTGCTGTTTCTCCCAATCTCTTTCGTTCGCTCTCTCTTCTCCCTTCATTTTAATGCAGCATTCAGCTCTTCCGTAATCTGTTCTAACTGTATTTTTGTAAGCGGGCTTGCGTGCAGCGTCCGTTGGGCCTGAACTTTGGGCCAAAAAAAAAAAAAAAACAAACGCAGAAAAGTAGACGACACGCAGCTAATTAACATGTCTACGCGTTGCATGAATTTAATTGCAACATCATTTCCTATTATGTTAGCTAATACCCTATATTAAATCTCTTCTATTCTCTTCATACCAAATAAACACATCTTTCCTTTTGCAGTGAGAACTGTAAAGTCATGCTGATGTCGGGGAGAATAAGTCAGGCGTATAGACACTCCACAATTGTACCTTGTATCTCGTTATATCAATTGTTACTTAATGAATTGGAACCCTACATATGTGATCATAATTAAGCCCAAAATGTGATCCTTATCTCTTTTAGATTACTACAAAGCTAATGATCCTGCAAGTTCCAACACATACTTAGGTTAAGTTCATCTCGCATATTTTGCAACAAAACAAATTGAATTTTAATTTGATAATGATAAATAGTAAATTATTAAAATTAAAATTATAAATTAACTTCGCAAAAAAAGTACATATAGAGTAGAAATAAAATAGAGTAGTTCTGTGAAAGAAATCTATCTCTATCTATCTCCACTAAATTCAAGTTAAAGTCTACTAATATCAGAAGTTCAAGTCTAGCAAATAACGATTGCTATCAATAACTACAAAATTCCATAACATATTTGTACAAGAGGTTTTCCCAATTATTTCTATACTATCAATATAAATTTCCTTCTGCAATGATGACTAGTCCACGGATTTCATATAATTTACAAATGCAGATTGAAAGAGAAAAGCTCAAAACAGCTGTACATCAATTAAATAAAGTTTTCATATCAAACTAAAATAGTTTATGTTTTTCTCTCTTTCTCGTTGCAAACCCGGGAACAGTTGTAGAAACAATTGCAAGTCGATATCAGTTGGAATTCAGACTCTAGATAATATAATTATGGAGCTGAAACCAGATGTAATCAACCCGAAACAATTAAATAGCTAAAGTCTATAAAATCAAATGTTTAAAATGAAATGAATCATTTATAAATTATTATAAGATAATTCTCTTAAACTACAATTAGTTTAAAGTTAATTTAGTAACTAAAGTCTATGAAATCAAATCAATTCAACGAATAATATTATATATCATATTTATCATCAAATTCTCTTTATCTTCGTCTAAAATATTCCTTGCAAATTATGCAAGAATTTAAGATAGAAACAGAGTTCTATGTAGTTACAATTCTTTATACTACAAATTATATTTAAATACGTTTAGTATTTTATAAATTGTGAAATCAAATTAAAGTTTCACATTTCATTGGTTTCTTTTTTAATTTTAGTTAAAAAAAAGCAATTATTAAAGAATAATAGATTTTAGTTGGACTCAGACCAGATAAAATCTGCACAAAACGAGCAATTTGCCCTTCGTTCCTAAAGTCAAAATACCAGAACCGTTCTGACCAGACAACAACAACAAGAAATCCGCTTCAAATGGCCAAAAGTTGCGCTTCGCTGCGTATCAGTTGCGCATAATTGCCAAAGTCATTAAAAAACGTAAATACTGCGAGTAAGTGGTAAAAAAAGAATGGAACTAAAGCCGAAATAACAAAAATATACTAAGTTATAGTCTAGATTATAAAACTTTACTTAGAGATACCCTATATTTAAATTAAGATAGCTATTTGAGATATATATCTATATCTATATCTATATCTATATCTATATCTATATCTATATCTATATCTATATCTATATCTATATCTATATCTATATCTATATCTATATCTATATCTATATCTATATCTATATCTATATCTATATCTATATCTATATCTATATCTATATCTATATCTATATCTATATCTATATCTATATCTATATCTATATCTATATCTATATCTATATCTATATCTATATCTATATCTATATCTATATCTATATCTATATCTATATCTATATCTATATCTATATCTATATCTATATCTATATCTATATCTATATCTATATCTATATCTATATCTATATCTATATCTATATCTATCTATATCTATATCTATATCTATATCTATATCTATATCTATATCTATATCTATATCTATATCTATATCTATATCTATATCTATATCTATATCTATATCTATATCTATATCTATATCTATATCTATATCTATATCTATATCTATATCTATATCTATATCTATATCTATATCTATATCTATATCTATATCTATATCTATATCTATATCTATATCTATATCTATATCTATATCTATATCTATATCTATATCTATATCTATATCTATATCTATATCTATATCTATATCTATATCTATATCTATATCTATATCTATATCTATATCTATATCTATATCTATATCTATATCTATATCTATATCTATATCTATATCTATATCTATATCTATATCTATATCTATATCTATATCTATATCTATATCTATATCTATATCTATATCTATATCTATATCTATATCTATATCTATATCTATATCTATATCTATATCTATATCTATATCTATATCTATATCTATATCTATATCTATATCTATATCTATATCTATATCTATATCTATATCTATATCTATATCTATATCTATATCTATATCTATATCTATATCTATATCTATATCTATATCTATATCTATATCTATATCTATATCTATATCTATATCTATATCTATATCTATATCTATATCTATATCTATATCTATATCTATATCTATATCTATATCTATATCTATATCTATATCTATATCTATATCTATATCTATATCTATATCTATAACTATAACTATATCTATATCTATATCTATATCTATATCTATATCTATATCTATATCTATATCTATATCTATATCTATATCTATATCTATATCTATATCTATATCTATATCTATATCTATATCTATATCTATATCTATAACTATATCTATATCTATATCTATATCTATATCTATATCTATATCTATATCTATATCTATATCTATATCTATATCTATATCTATATCTATATCTATATCTATATCTATATCTATATCTATATATATATATATATATATATATATATCTATATCTATATCTATATCTATATCTATATCTATATCTATATCTATATCTATATCTATATCTATATCTATATCTATATCTATATCTATATCTATATCTATATCTATATCTATATCTATATCTATATCTATATCTATATCTATATCTATATCTATATCTATATCTATATCTATATCTATATCTATATCTATATCTATATCTATATATATATCTATATCTATATCTATAACTATAACTATATCTATATCTATATCTATATCTATATCTATATCTATATCTATATCTATATCTATATCTATAACTATAACTATAACTATAACTATATCTATATCTATATCTATATCTATATCTATATCTATATCTATATCTATATCTATATCTATATCTATATCTATATCTATATCTATATCTATATCTATATCTATATCTATATCTATATCTATATCTATATCTATATCTATATCTATATCTATATCTATATCTATATCTATATCTATATCTATATCTATATCTATATCTATATCTATATCTATATCTATATCTATATCTATATCTATATCTATATCTATATCTATATCTATATCTATATCTATATCTATATCTATATCTATATCTATATCTATATCTATATCTATATCTATATCTATATCTATATCTATATCTATATCTATATCTATATCTATATCTATATCTATATCTATATCTATATCTATATCTATATCTATATCTATATCTATATCTATATCTATATCTATATCTATATCTATATCTATATCTATATCTATATCTATATCTATATCTATATCTATATCTATATCTATATCTATATCTATATCTATATCTATATCTATATCTATATCTATATCTATATCTATATCTATATCTATATCTATATCTATATCTATATCTATATCTATATCTATATCTATATCTATATCTATATCTATATCTATATCTATATCTATATCTATATCTATATCTATATCTATATCTATATCTATATCTATATCTATATCTATATCTATATCTATATCTATATCTATATCTATATCTATATCTATATCTATATCTATATCTATATCTATATCTATATCTATATCTATATCTATATCTATATCTATATCTATATCTATATCTATATCTATATCTATATCTATATCTATATCTATATCTATATCTATATCTATATCTATATCTATATCTATAACTATAACTATATCTATATCTATATCTATATCTATATCTATATCTATATCTATATCTATATCTATATCTATATCTATATCTATATCTATATCTATATCTATATCTATATCTATATCTATATCTATATCTATATCTATATCTATATCTATATCTATATCTATATATATATCTATATCTATATCTATATCTATATCTATATCTATATCTATATCTATATCTATATCTATATCTATATCTATATCTATATCTATATATATATCTATATCTATATCTATATCTATATCTATATCTATATCTATATCTATATCTATATCTATATCTATATCTATATCTATATCTATATCTATATCTATATCTATATCTATATCTATATCTATATCTATATCTATATATATATCTATATCTATATCTATATCTATATCTATATCTATATCTATATCTATATCTATATCTATATCTATATCTATATCTATATCTATATCTATATCTATATCTATATCTATATCTATATCTATATCTATATCTATATCTATATCTATATCTATATCTATATCTATATATATATCTATATCTATATCTATATCTATATCTATATCTATAACTATAACTATATCTATATCTATATCTATATCTATATCTATATCTATATCTATATCTATATCTATATCTATATCTATATCTATATCTATATCTATAACTATAACTATATCTATATCTATATCTATATCTATATCTATATCTATATCTATATCTATATCTATATCTATATCTATATCTATATATATATCTATATCTATATCTATATCTATATCTATATCTATATCTATATCTATATCTATAACTATATCTATATCTATATCTATATCTATATCTATAACTATAACTATATCTATATCTATATCTATATCTATATCTATATCTATATCTATATCTATATCTATATCTATATCTATATCTATATCTATATCTATATCTATATCTATATCTATATCTATATCTATATCTATATCTATATATATATCTATATCTATATCTATATCTATATCTATATCTATATCTATATCTATATCTATATCTATATCTATATCTATAACTATATCTATATCTATATCTATATCTATATCTATATCTATATCTATAACTATAACTATATCTATATCTATATCTATAACTATATCTATATCTATATCTATATCTATATCTATATCTATATCTATATCTATATCTATATCTATATCTATATCTATATCTATATCTATATCTATATCTATATCTATATCTATATCTATATCTATATCTATATCTATATCTATATCTATATCTATATCTATATCTATATCTATATCTATATCTATATCTATATCTATATCTATATCTATATCTATATCTATATCTATATCTATATCTATATCTATATCTATATCTATATCTATATCTATATCTATATCTATATCTATATCTATATCTATATCTATATCTATATCTATATCTATATCTATATCTATATCTATATCTATATCTATATCTATATCTATATCTATATCTATATCTATATCTATATCTATATCTATATCTATATCTATATCTATATCTATATCTATATCTATATCTATATCTATATCTATATCTATATCTATATCTATATCTATATCTATATCTATATCTATATCTATATCTATATCTATATCTATATCTATATCTATATCTATATCTATATCTATATCTATATCTATATCTATATCTATATCTATATCTATATCTATATCTATATCTATATCTATATCTATATCTATATCTATATCTATATCTATATCTATATCTATATCTATATCTATATCTATATCTATATATATATCTATATCTATATCTATATCTATATCTATATCTATATCTATATCTATAACTATAACTATATCTATATCTATATCTATATCTATATCTATATCTATATCTATATCTATATCTATATCTATATCTATATCTATATCTATATCTATATCTATATCTATATCTATATCTATATCTATAACTATAACTATATCTATATCTATATCTATATCTATATCTATATCTATATCTATATCTATATCTATATATATATCTATATCTATATCTATATCTATATCTATATCTATATCTATATCTATATCTATAACTATAACTATATCTATATCTATATCTATATCTATATCTATATCTATATCTATATCTATATCTATAACTATAACTATATCTATATCTATATCTATATCTATATCTATATCTATATCTATATCTATATCTATATCTATATCTATATCTATATCTATATCTATATCTATATCTATATCTATATCTATATCTATATCTATATCTATATCTATATCTATATCTATATCTATATCTATATCTATATCTATATCTATATCTATATCTATATCTATATCTATATCTATATCTATATCTATATCTATATCTATATCTATATCTATATCTATATCTATAACTATAACTATATCTATATCTATATCTATATCTATATCTATATCTATATCTATAACTATATCTATATCTATATCTATATCTATATCTATATCTATATCTATATCTATATCTATATCTATATCTATATCTATATCTATATCTATATCTATATCTATATCTATATCTATATCTATATCTATATCTATATCTATATCTATATCTATATCTATATCTATATCTATATCTATATCTATATCTATATCTATATCTATATCTATATCTATATCTATATCTATATCTATATCTATATCTATATCTATATCTATATCTATATCTATATCTATATCTATATCTATAACTATAACTATATCTATATCTATATCTATATCTATATCTATATCTATATCTATATCTATATCTATATCTATATCTATATCTATATCTATATCTATATCTATATCTATATCTATATCTATATCTATATCTATATCTATATCTATATCTATATCTATATCTATATCTATATCTATATCTATATCTATATCTATATCTATATCTATATCTATATCTATATCTATATCTATATCTATATCTATATCTATATCTATATCTATATCTATATCTATATCTATATCTATATCTATATCTATATCTATATCTATATCTATATCTATATCTATATCTATATCTATATCTATATCTATATCTATATCTATATCTATATCTATATATATATCTATATCTATATCTATATCTATATCTATATCTATATCTATATCTATATCTATAACTATAACTATAACTATATCTATATCTATATCTATATCTATATCTATATCTATATCTATATCTATATCTATATCTATATCTATATCTATATCTATATCTATATCTATAACTATAACTATATCTATATCTATATCTATATCTATATCTATATCTATATCTATATCTATATCTATATCTATATCTATATCTATATCTATATCTATATCTATATCTATATCTATATCTATATCTATATCTATATATATATCTATATCTATATCTATATCTATATCTATATCTATATCTATATCTATATCTATATCTATATCTATATCTATATCTATATCTATATCTATATCTATATCTATATCTATATCTATATCTATATCTATATCTATATCTATATCTATATCTATATCTATATCTATATCTATATCTATATCTATATCTATATCTATATCTATATCTATATCTATATCTATATCTATATCTATATCTATATCTATATCTATATCTATATCTATATCTATATCTATATCTATATCTATATCTATATCTATATCTATATCTATATCTATATCTATATCTATATCTATATCTATATCTATATCTATATCTATATCTATATCTATATCTATATCTATATCTATATCTATATCTATATCTATATCTATATCTATATCTATAACTATAACTATATCTATATCTATATCTATATCTATATCTATATCTATATCTATATCTATATCTATATCTATATCTATATCTATATCTATATCTATATCTATATCTATATCTATATCTATATCTATATCTATATCTATATCTATATCTATATCTATATATATATCTATATCTATATCTATATCTATATCTATATCTATATCTATATCTATATCTATATCTATATCTATATCTATATCTATATCTATATCTATATCTATATCTATATCTATATCTATATCTATATCTATATCTATATCTATATCTATATCTATATCTATATCTATATCTATATCTATATCTATATCTATATCTATATCTATATCTATATCTATATCTATATCTATAACTATAACTATATCTATATCTATATCTATATCTAGTTCATCTACATCTACATTTGCATATATATCTTTCTCTAACTCTCATTATCAATACAATGTTGCCTGCTGTAATACCCATTTGTTACGAAGATTAGAGGGTATGGAAATTGCTTCCTATAAAATTATTTAATTAAACAAAACAAAACGCATTAAACGATGCCAATCTGCAATTTACGTTTTGCACAGAACAAAGCAAACAACATTTATACACCTATTTGAATCTTGGAATTAGCAATCCCAGAAATGTTAGAACTAAGAGAGTATTACTTTGAAGTTTAACCGGGTTCGAGGTTGATTGTTAACAAGAATCGCGCCAGAAAAGCATTTACATATTATTATTTGTAAATTTGCATACAGGGTAACAGTAGCAATCGGGTATCTGCGACGCTATAGATCTCTTTATCTGCCACAAATCAAGCTCAATTATACTTCAACATTATCCAACTTTAAATAGGGAGTATTTCGTATAATTTTCTATAATGTTATGATAAGTTATTACAGGGTATTTATTTATCGATCAGCTTTGTGGGGAACAATCCCATTTGTAATTGAATTTCCAATAAAGATTTTAATTACAGCATTTGATATATTTTTTTAGATGAGTAACAACTTGGATAAATTATGGGTTTCGTAATTCCGTTATAGTATATGAGTATATACAATACTATATGAATTCCCAAAATTAACAACAAATACGCATCTTTGTCTCGTATGCTGATGTCATTTGTTGTAATTAAGATTAGTTAGATAAATTATTTAAAATTATTTTTTTTCATTTGTACTTTTTATTTAACATAAAAATGTCCACACATAACAGGACAACACGTGGCAGGCAGCTTTTGTCCGACAGGTAGACATAGGCAAATGCCGAACAGTGTTGGAAAGTGTTGCGGCAAGGCAAACGTTTAATTTGCAGAACTTTTGACCTCGAACAACAATTAATGAAGTTTATATCGATAAAGGGAAGTGGGCTGGTTGGGTATATTGCAATTAATGGCCAATAAATTAATGTGGTGATCAGATGGCAAGATGAAAATGCGCACAACGCTCAAGTTGACAGTTTTGTTGGACGTGGAATGAGGAGATTGAATGAAACGCCACTTAAATATCATTATAAGTCAACGATTTGCAATATACAAGTCATGATTGCAGTTATCAAGAGATGATAAACCGGTTTTTTTTATTTATTGAGCGTGTAGACGCCGTAACGAATGTAATTAAATTGAAAATGCTTAGAGACTAACAACAATTCGCATGAAATTTAATCAAGATGAAATCAAATCAAATCGAGTCAAATCCAATCAAATGGAATCAAATTGAAATGCCGGCAGCTGCAGAGGAGCATGCTCACTGCTCGAGCAAATTGCGATACTCGGCCAGCAGCTGCTCCTCCTGCAGCAGCGGCAAATCCAAATAATCCTGATCATTGAGCGACAAATCCGCATGGAGACGCTTATAAGCCTGATACGCATCTACCTCGGCCTTGGCTTTCTGCAGCACGGTATCTATGAGGGCGTTGGGCGGTGTGACACCCTGGGATGTGGATGCCATGGCATCATTGATGCCAGTTGTGGCCAATTTTGTGACACGATCAACGGTTTGCAGCAATTCCTCCTCGCTTTGTATGGCCTTCAATAGGAAATCCGTTGCCTCCATCAAATTGTTATGTGCCGACTCCAAGGCGGCACGTGCCGCCGGCTCCAAGAAGCCCAATTGAAGTAGTGCAGCCAGCTGCACATCATCAGCACTCTCATCAGCAGGCAACGTGGCACGCAGCTCAGCGGAGCTCGTTTGCAGCAACTCCACCTGCAGAAAAGATGTGACACAAATGAGGATTCATTCGAGGAGGAGCAAGTGTTCACTCACCGCACGCTGCACATCGTTCTCTGTGCGTCTCAAGGCTTCAGCTGCGAGGCGTCGATCGAATCCCATTTCGGTGAGTGTGCAAACACTACGTGGATTAATCCATTCTCTATCTTTGGTCGCCTCCTTGGCATAACGACGATGCATTGCTCGCTCCGGCTTTGACTGCTTCCGTGCATCGGAAAGCTGTTGTTTCCGCTGTTGAATGAACTGCACCGCACGCTCCACATTGCCGGAGCTGGAACGCAACGCTAGACGGGCATCAGTGACATCGAAACCCATCTCAACCAGCAGCAACAGCTGCTCATCGTTCACCTTCAGTTCGCTCAGCACGGCGGCTGCCGCCTCGAATCTCTCATAGGCCGCATCCCGACGATTCTGATGGAAGAGCACAACACCCTGTAGCAACTGCAGCCGCATGATTAACGCACGTTCCGGACAGCCGCGTCCCTTGAGCGCATAAAGACGCGAGTAATTCTCTCCGTAGCTGCGACGGAAACTTCGCTCACAGATGCTCAGTCGGCGCTCCGCATCCGGCAGCTGGGAGACGTTCTTCAGGCAGAGATAGCACCACACAATGTCCAGATTGAGTAGTGCATAATTATCCACAGATTCGAGAAACTTGGAATTGCATGCATTGAATTGCTCATCCGCCTCCAGGAGCAACAACAATGCCTCCTCAAAATCCTCACGATGCATCGCCGCTCGCGCCTTCTCACAGTATCCCATTCCAGTTAGAAGTGCTCGATTCTCGTTGGGCGGCAGAAAGACAGGATTGCCATCCTGATCCTCCATCTGAAATGTAGGAGAGTACATCAGTATTCTGTCTACAGTTTTCTAGAATTTATAGTGTAATTGATATTACAGGGTATATATAAAGTGCATATCTGTGATATCTTCGTATATTCCTTCAAAGAAGTAAGTTTTTAATATTACAGGGTATCATGGAGCACATGGAGACTAACTTACTGGAGGCATCTAAATTTTTGCTAACTTTATAGGGTATTTTAGACATTTAAATTTTGTAAATAAATGAAAAATATTACAGGGTATTACAGGTATATTCTTTTATATAGAAGCTGCATTCTCACATTTAAAAGTCATATCTAATAACAATGCAAATATGTCAATTTCGTTACTTTATAGGGTATTTGAGGGTGTATTCACCCGCATATAAGCTGCATATTCCTTAATGAAGTCTAGTCTTAGGTCAACGTCGCACAGCTGACGATATAGATCAGGTTCTAGCTAAAGCACTGACAATTTAGCTACATTAAATAGTATTACAGGGTATATTGGTTTATGCACAAAATGCTTTATCCCTTCTCATTTACACTATCATATTTACTGTCAGAATCTCAATTCAACTAATTTATAGGGTATCCTAGAGTATATTTCTTTAGTGAGTAGCAGTTGTCGAATCTTGTAAATTTGTCATGTTTTTCTGAACTGTCATATCTCAACTCTCTCTGTAGGAACTAAGATCCTTTGTCTCTCTCTCTCTCTCTCATACACACACTGACACTATCACTTCCCATCTCTTTCTTTTGTGTGTACTAAGCAAACCTAGATCCCACTCTTTTCATACATAGAGAACCCAGAACAGACTCCAACAAATGCCAATCCCTGCACCTAGAGACTCTACCCACCTCCATGAGTTGATTCTGTGATGTGACCACAGCCTCAACATCGTCCTTGATCTTGTTGATGCGTTCGTGGAGTGCACCATTCTGATTGTCACCCTGGCCAATGATGACGATCAGCTGTTGATTGTTCTTGAGCTGCTGAGACGCCAACGTGGCATTGGGTGATACAATGCGTCCAGCGGAGATGCACTTCACATGGTTGGCATCGCTCATCTGAAGTTTGGCGGCAATTGCCGCTTGGAGTGTGGAGCCAAGTTCGTTGAGATCACACTTAATTTCCAATATGTTGGTTGTGCCATTGCGATTGTCGACACGACGCACCTTGAACGTGGCCAGACCCGTCTCATTGTACTCGCGACGTGCCGCAAGCTTGCGCAGCGCATTGTCCTGCAGTTCGATGATGACGCACTTGCAACGTGATGCATCGATGCCCAGCTTGGCACTAAACTCATCTGCCAACAGCTGTTGGAATAGGAAACTGAGCAACGTTTCTGGACGAGATTCGAAGGGAATTACTCACCTCAATGGAGGCCTCAATGCTGCCAAGGTCTTCGGAATAGTAGGGCTCTTCCCATAATTTGATACTCTGCGTTTGCAGCAGCGCACGCACTTGATTAAATATGTTATCAATATGCGACATGGAAATTTGTGCGTGGAGCTGATGAAATCGAAAATGACAATGCGTTTTTTTGAATAGCGAATATCGCCAATCGTAAGCCACGTCACAAAGATACTATATATGTATATATATATATATATATATGCTATATGGTATCTATTTGTAATATCGTTTGGCGTAGAAACTGTTGCTTTTGTTACACGTTCTGTTGGTTTTACTGCGTTGTTTTTGTTTTGGTTCTTCTGCGATAGCTGCGATTATCGATTGAACTTGCCCCGTGCGATATATCGATTGGCATTGCTGGCAGCTTGTGTCAGTTAGCAATCAGCAGTCAGCGCTGCTTTTTACAATTTCAAATTCAACAATTTTCGTCGCATTTTCGTTGTCAAAAAAAGAAGAAAATAATAATAGTTGTAATGCAATTATAGCAAACTCCAGTCAAACATTTTGTGAATTTTAATGTGTGTGTTCAATTTGCATGAATAAAGTGTATGTATTTTGTAAATCATGAATATATATATGTTTGTATATGCATATGCATGCTGTGTATAGAAAATTAACTAAACTTGCCATGAGTTGGCATTGGGAAACAGGTAAATTGTGTGGCGTTTGCGACTGCAACGTTGCGCTTGAGCGCCTGCTGCTACCGCTAACGCTGGCCTCAAGTTCGTGTCCTGTGACGCAGGCAGCGCTGCCTCAACTGTCAAAGTTGGCCACCTGACGGGTCGCCGTAACGGTGGTTGTGACTGCAGCCTGCTGCAGTTGCGGCATTGGAAACTTATTTACCAAACGGTGGCCGTGCCATCAACATCAACAAACAATAAACAAAAATAAACAAAACAAAAAAAGCAAAAAAAAAAAAAAAGGATAAACACAAAATGTGCACAAATAAATACGAAAATTATTGTGATTGAAGCAATAGCGGATATCTGTTAATCTGTAGCTGTAACTGTAACTGTAACTGGATCCAAAACCGATGCGCACCAAATTGCAAGTGTTAAAAATCGAAAACGAAACGAAATGAAAACAAAACAAAGGCCAACTTCTGCTGCCGCTGGTATTGGCACAAACGCTGTCAACGTCGGCGTCGCCAGCACTGCTAGCGCCAATCGCATAACAACGATAGCCAAACATCGCAGCAAAGAGGAAGAACTAATAAGACAGCGGCAGCGACAGCCGCCTACGCAATGCGAGCGAGAGAGAAAGCATGAGGCGGCTAGAAAAGAAAGAGAAGCGCAGGCGCAACTGAAAAGGAAGACAACGCCGACGCCAACGATGGCGGCGACACGAACGCGACCGAGAACAGCGCGAATGCCCAGCAAAGAAACGGTAAAAGCAAAGCAGCATGAAAACTTGAATACAAGAAGTGCAACTTTTGTGAAATCAACAACAACAAGAGCAGCAGCAGCAGCAGCAGCAGCAGGAGCAACAGCAGCAGCATCAACATGTAATGCTGCCTCCAGCTCGGGTTCGAATGATGAGGAGACGGCGCAGCTGCGCCTGCAGTTGGAGCACTTGGCGCAGCTTTCGCAGCAGGATTTCGAGAGGGAATTCAGGAAGTGGATGGCACAGGAGGGCATCGAGGGTAAGGTGCAGGCGCAAGTGCGCATGGATCTGATCAATAGCTTCAATAGCACCTCGTTGGGTAAGTTGTCCACAGAGCACTCCTCATTTTCAATCTCTATCTGATCTGTATCATTCTCCTTCCCTTTCCAGGTCAGTTACTGCGCAAGGCATCAGCCTCAGCGTCGGCGTCGGTTTCGGCTTCAGCGTCAGCATCCGCATCGGCGACAGCAGCGGCCTTTGCCCCTCAGAAGAATCACCTCTTACTTTCGCCCATGACGCTGGCGTTACACACGCTCGTCGCCGAATTCCTTTACGTCCAGAACTGTCATTACACCTTGTCTGTCTTCTGCAGCGAGATGCCACATCGTCATACGTTGCCGGACTTTGAGAGTCGCAAGGAATTTCGTTTTAATCAGGATGAACTGCAGCAGGTGATGAAAGCAATTCTCGGCGAGCGCAACGAGCTCCAGCTGCAGTTTGGGCAAACAGTAGTGCGTCTCTATGACGAACAACATGTGTCATTGCTGCTGGGCTTCTTCAAGGTGCTGGTGGATCCATCACAGGGCAGAGCCAATGACGTCGCCACCAACACAACCGTGAGCACCATAACACATCACACGGAGGCAACGCAAACTGAGCCTGCGGCTTGTCTACAAAGTTGTCCGGATGTGGACACCAGCAAGCTTTTCCAGGCGGAGGAACTTATTGTCGCTGCCGATGGACGGACCGTCTTTATTGGACCACGCATCTCTCAGTCGATCAATGGTGTAGAACAGCAACTGGGACAACTGATGCATCACATGCGGGATCTTTGCAAATCCTGTGCGCCTCCCGTCGAGATTATTTCCCAATCGGCATTCGACCAACTGCTTCAGCAGGAACTCCTCGAGCGTCAACGTCTGCTCAACGCTGGACAAATATTGGAGCCCGGAAAAACCGCCTTGCAGCTGCCGGAGGGAAACCAAAAAGAGAAGCAAGTGCAGCAGCCACAACAGCAACAGCAGGAAGATCAGCAGGATGTGAATACAGTGCTCTCGCCAGTTGGCCCCATTCAGCTGCCATCGGAGTCGGCCTCGGTGCCAAAGCTTCCACATCTACATGCGGAGCAGGTGGCTAGCCTGGCGATGGTACAACAAGCCCTAATGCAGTTGCAACAGCAGATGCATCAACCGCAGGACTGCATGTTTGTGACGCTGGAGCGGATGGAGGCATTGGTGGGTGAACTAGCCGGGTGCATACAAACCCTGAGCAATGTCCTCAATCTGGCCATGGAGCAGGAGTATGCTGTGGGCAGGCACAAGGGGTTCAAGTTAGGGTACCGCGAAGGTTTCGCGCATGGACACTTTATGGGCATTCAGGAGGGCATGCAGTCTATGGAACAGGAGCTAAAGCAAAAGCAGGAAGTGATTAAAAAGCAGGAGGAGCGCCAGCATCGGCAACTGAAGCATGCTCAGCTAAAGGACTCCTGTAGTCAAACAGCAATGTCTCCCCAACGTCCTCCTCAAATCTGGAGAACCGTCTCCCTGTCAAACCCCTCACACCCGCCAGCGGCACAGGACGACCAGCATGGAGCGTCAACTGCAAGCCTGGAGAAATGCCGCCAGTCAAACAACAAATGGACAGGAGGCACTATCGATTCGCAGCTACGAGCAATGGATCTATGAGATGCTCCATAGCACAAGTGGTCAGATCTTTTTGGAGCGCGTCGAGTTATCACTGAATAAGGCGCTGGAGCTGCAAAAGAAGCGTCTGGATGAGCTCTTCGATGTGAAATTGCGTCATCATGCGGAGCTACTGCGTCTCAGCAATAGACAGAGCTCCTGGCGGGTATGTACATCTAATTCTAATCCAAATCCTAAAGATTACATCTTCCTCTCTCCTTTCTCTCTTCTCAGACCTTATGCCGACATGTGGAACGTGACTCGCAGTCCATAGAGGCACGTGATCTTGTGCACAAAATCTTTCGCCTGCTTGAACACTATGAGGCACATCATCAGCTGCTAGCCGAGAAGATCCAGCAAACGGAACAGGCCGCCCAGCAGGCGGCTCACATCGAGCCGGTTTGGAAGGATGCGGGCGCCACGACTGTTGGTTGCAATGTTACCCCCGCCAGCTCCGTCTCCAAGCTGCCAGCAACGGCCACGGAAACTTCAGCTGTGGGATTAGCAGTAGCACCAACAGACACAACGCCCTGGACCACAGCAGCTCCTCTACCGCATCGTCAACTGGGCACTCTGCCGCCTCTGACTTCTGCTCCAGTTCATCTTTCCGCTTCACAACCGACTCTGGTACCAGTTCAACCTCAGAGCACTCTTCCATCGGCTGCTCCTGCTTCGGCTCCTGTTCCAGGTTATCTTACGGATACTCTTGCGCCTCCCGCTACGGTTATTCCTCCAGCGTCTGCTCCGGGTATTCTTCCAGCTCTTACACCAGGAAATCTTCCGGCACCAGCTCCGGGTACTCTTCCAGCTTCTGTTCTGGCTACTATTCCATCTGCTGCTCCGGGTATTTATCCGACTGTTACTCCGGAAACTCTAGGTCATCTTCCCGCTTCGACTCCTGCGCCTGCTGCTGCTCCAGCTACTGCTGCTTCTTCTGCAGTTAGCATGCCTACATTGTTTACCCATTTCCTGCTACCTTTGGCCACAGAGACTGCTCCAGCAACTACCTCAGCAGCTGTTCCAGCGACAGCTCCAGGGACTATCCAAGCAACTGCTCCATCGGCAAATTCCCTCGGCAGACCCCTCATGCTGAATGCAGCGACCAATACACAGTTACCGCCCAACCTAATCCTGGCAGACGCACGACCCCAAAACACGCCCAGCTTCAATGAAGCGTTGCTCAGTGCCAAGTAAGTTCATTCCACACCCGATCCTTTCCAGCATTCTTTACTAATGTAGCATTTCCCAATAGAAATCGCATGCTGCAGCTGGAGCAGGAAAGTGATCTGCTGGAGCAGAGTTTCCTCGGCTATTTGGAGCGTGCGCGTGCCGAGAAACAGAAGCTCAACATCAGCGCCAGCTGTGCACTGGAGCATCAGCAATTCCATCGCACGCTGGACAGCTTTCGGGAATGGCAGCTGCGCATGCGCACGGAGGAGGCGCCACATCCAACACCATTGACAGAGGCGACGGCGAAAACGACAACAATGCTGCCAGTTCCAGGATCAGCTGCTATTGTTTCCCCCCTCTACAGTGGCTCCGAGCTGGAACCGGAGAGCTATCAGTTCACCAATGCGATTGCCGTGGCAAGGCACAAGTTGCTTTCGGAATTGCATGCCACAACGCAACCGGTGACTCCTGCAGCGATTGTCAGTAATACAAATAAGCTTCTGGTGGATCAGGTGCAGGATGAGACCCAAGAGCTGTTGAGTCGCGTTGAGGCGACTCTTGCCCGAGTCTCCAAACCGGCAAGCTTGCAACTTCTAGCGGCAGAATCGCAATTGCAACTGGATCCATTGAGCACCGGCACACACTCCTCGCTGGAGAGAATGGGTACGCCTCCAGCGAGTCGCAAGCTGCAGCGTTCCATGGCCAAGATGCAGTTGCTCTTTGGCAATCAGACGGAGGAGCAACCCGTGACGGGATTGCGAGCCAAGCGTCCATGGAGCGCACCGATAAATAAAATGAATGTCAGCTTATTGCCTCCAGTTCGTCCGCACACTGCGCCCAGCAGCCTGACGGATGCTGTTGCTCCAGCTCCTAATCTGCTGGGATTGCTCGACGCACTGAGCGACGTTGGGGACTCAACGCCCAATACAAGCAGTCTGTCGAGCAGCCTGGGCCACCAGCATAATCCTCTCCAGCTGGTGGGGAATGTCTCATCCGGCACGGCATCGCATACCTCGTCCAGTCCGGCAATGTCGCCCAGCCAAGAGTTCTGGAAACGCATGAATATGTGAGAACGATTCGACGATCACTTTGTTGGACACGATCACAGCAATAGGATGATCGACTACATCCTATGATCCTGTCTAGCAAAATGATCGGATAACTCTTGACCAACTTCAGTCGTAGTTCAACTCAGCCCCGTCCAGTCCATGCAATAAAGATAACCCACTCTTATGTACTATTCATATGTATATATTTATTGGTATAACTGTAGCACAGCAGTACAGCAGAGCCTCCCTACAGCGAACTTGCAGGCCCAAAAAAATACTTGCATTTATATAGTTGTCTTCTGGGGTTATCAAATACATGGATACATTTTATTAGAGCGAATGTGTCGGAATGTTAAAGCGAAGCTTGACTGTAGATCACGAATATAAACTTTATTGAATATAGTTCCCTTGAAGGGCAATCAAATACATACATACATACATTTAAAGTACATCAATATCAACATCTAGAGAATGTGTTGGAACTTTATAGCGAAGCTTGACTGTAGTATGCAGATTTTATTTGAATATAATTCTCATGAAGCTTAATCAAAGGCATACATACATACATACATAAAGTACATCAATATCAATATCTTAAAATTGTGTCGAATCGTTATAGCGAAGCCCGACTGTAGTATTTATTCAGATTATGTATATAGTTACCTTGAAGGGCAATCTAATACATACATTCGTTTAAAATACATCTAGAGAATGTTTGGGAACGTTATATCGAAGCTTGACTGTAGTATTCATTCAGATCCTACTTGAATATAATTCTCTTGAAGCTTAATCAAATACATACATATACATACATTTAAAGTACATCAATATCAGTATCAATATCGAAAAAGTGTGTCGGTTCTTTATAGCGAATCTTGACTGTGGTATTCGTTCAGATCCTACTTGCACATAATGCTCTTGAAGGTTAATCAAATACATTTACATACATTTAAAGTACATCAATATGTATATCTTAAAATTGAGCCGGACCGTTATAGCGAAGCCTAACTGTAGTATTCATTCAATACTTATTTGAGTATAATTCATTTCAATACATACACATTCATTTATTATACATCAATATGAACATCTAGCGATAATGTCGGATCGTTATAGCGAATGCCGACTGTGGTATTTATCGAGAACTTAGCCTAATACACTCTATGGCTAATCCAAATGCATACAGGGAGAGAGGAGCCAATAGAGTCTATAATATCCACAGTGTTGAGAGAGAGCAATCCTAGTCGTGATCTTTCGGATTTCGTATACTAAATTACAACTATAATATGTATAGTTAAAACGTAATGCCAGATCATTCCTATATAATTGATATAATTGTGATGTTTGATCGGAATCAAACTACATATATATCCTTATATAGAAAACTGTTTGTGATTGACAATCAACGCGCACTCCCAGCCACAAAGAGCTGGATTTCATGCATCTTAACACTAGCTTCCATTTAACAGAGATAGACCTTAGACAGAACTGTAGGAAATGCCACCCTTAAGGGGGAATAAATGTTCGGAAAATGTTTCCCTCTAATTCATCTGATCGGATTTAAAAGAATCAAAAATTAAATCTAATTTTGTTGTACTTTTTATGTTCTTTTCTTTTTACTTTATAATATTTTGTAGATTTCAATTTCCGGATTTAATCCCCTTAGGTGGGAAATGTGTGGTTCAATAATCACAACAGATATATTATAAAACATTTATACGTAACTGTCATTAAAAATTAATTGAAACCTCAATAAAACGAGGCACACTTAAAGCCTGATCTTGGCAAAATTCGTATATCGATAATGAATTATCTTTATCATATTCGATAACACTAGCAGCACACATGTAAAAATTATTCTTATAGATTTGAATTATTTAGAATTTAGTAATTGAAAGTTATCGAGAACTATAGCGCCAGTGAAGATGTGAAGTGGCAGAAACTCAGCGATGGATTATAATTATCGATATTTAATTTTATCGATAGCAGACATATCTTATTTAACATTTATATGTAAGATTCGTTTAAATTTAATTGAAACCTTAATATAAATAACATAAATATATCTATATATGGACGTCTATAACATATGCCTGTACTAGAAGTTTATTATTGAAATGATTTGATAACAATAGAGTTGAGTGAGCGACATTTAACGTAATCGATAACAGAAATGTCTTATTTAACACTTAAATTTTATTGGAACCTCAATATAAGAGGACATACATACATAAAGTGTGTTCTTGTTCTTCTTCGTAACCAACACTGAATTACACATACGTATGTCTATATATGGACGTCTATAAGATATTCGATAATACTTTAAATATATACATATAATATTTTTATAAAAGTTGTCTAGAACATGCAGAGTCTGATGCCAGAAGGATTTCTGTGAAGTCTGATTTGGAAATGAATCAAAATCAATATCAACGTATTATACGTTATCGATAAAAAAAAGACTTAAGGAATGTTCTTGGGTAAATTCGTAATCTAACACTAAATTATACAGATATCTATGTGTGGACGTCTATATCATATTCGATACTATTTTAAGCATACAAAAACATTAAGTCATATATTTATAAATCAGCAATCGAAAGTTATCGAAAATTTATAGCGAATTTTAAGATGTGAACAAGCAGGAAATGATTTGTTAATGATAAATTCTAGATTTCTCTATGTCTTTCACACATAATGGAAATAAATCCATGAGAATTGAGTTCAATGATCGATATGTAAATTTATCGATTGCAGATTTTACATTTATATAAATATAATTGAAGCCTCAATATAAGAGGAAACACTTAAAGAATGCTCTTAGCTAAATTCGTAAGCTGACACTAAATTTAACGGATATCTATATATGGACGTCTATAATATATTCGATAATACTTTAGCATGTATGTAAATACTAATCTTATAGATGTGAATTATTCTGAATTCAGTAAACAAAACTTATCGACAACAATAACGTTGGCTAAGATAGAAAGAAGCGGCAACTGATGTCTGATTACTTATAGAGTTGAGTGATCGATATTTAACTTTATCGATAACATAAATGTCTTATTTAACATCTATATGTTACTGTCATAAAAATGCAATTGAAACCTAAATATATATATATAATAGAAACGTCTATAACATATACCTTAATTTAGTTATGGAAATGATCGATAACTAAATTTATCGATAACATTAATATCTCATTTAATATTTATATAGAACTTCGTTTAAATTCAGTTGAAACTTCAATACAAGAGGTTTAAAGAAGGTTTTTCGGTAATTTCGTTAACCAACACTAAATAATAAATATATAGACGTCTATAATGTATTCGACAATACCTTAAGCTTACAAGCTAATTTCTCTTATATGACTTACTTAAAGGTGTGTCATCGCATGTTGATGAAAAGTTATAGCGAAAATAAAGATGCGCGCAGACAGGAAGTGATAGAAAATATGAAGTTTAATAATCGATATTTAACTTGATCGATAAGAGAAATATCTTATTAAACATGAAAGATGAATTTGTAAGGATTCACTTAAAGAAAGTTCTTAAATAAATTAGTTAATCAAAACTGAATTGCACATAAGTATGTCGATATTTGGACGTCTGTGCGTATTCGATATGTTCTTATATGACTTAATTAAAAATCAGTTATCGAAAGTTGTCGAAAGGTTAAAATGCGAAAGCGCAGAAACACATGTCTGATAGCAACAGAATTGTTTGATCGATATTTAATATTATCGATAACATAAATATCTTATTTAATATTTATATAGATCTTCAATATCAGAGCGCACACTTAAGGAATGTTCTTTTGTAAATTCGTTAACCAACACTGAATCCTACAGATAACAATACAAGGACGCAATAATAATCTAATCTTAAGTAATTTTACTTATGTAGAAGTCAGAAATAGGTTTTGCCTATGATAAGATGAGAATGGACAGGGTTTTGATATAAAAAAAATCGAAAAAATCGGTAGATGGTATTTGTAATGAATAATCTATATATTGTGTTATCGATTTTTAAAAATTTAAAGTCAGATGCAACTTGAAAAAGAGAATAATAAACTAAATACAGCTAAATGGGTGATGGATAGAGGCTATAAAGTACCTATGATATATGTATGTGCTCAGTTATCGATATGTAATCGATAAGAGCTCAACTATAGACTACGTTTTTGATTATTTCAGCAAATGCCTACCCTTACTTGCACCAGTGGCACCTTAAACTGCGGTGCCATTGATGACATCGTAGGGTTCTCGATAATGAGATTGGGTTTGGGATTGAGACTGGGACTGGGATTGAGATTGGGACAGAGTTTGTGGCATTGGAATACCACCAAAAAGACTCGCATGGGAGCGTCGACGCTCACGCTCGAGTTCATCAAGATCAAAAGCATCGGCGACGGCAAAACTGGCGCGACGCTGGGCATCATCGAAAGCGTAGGCTCTCTGGAACTTGGGTGGATGCACAGAAGCGGAAGCTGACACAGATGCAACGCTGCTGGAGGCGGGAACGTAAAGTGACTGTGGATGAAAAGTGCTTTGCCCATGGCCGTAGTTGGAGGGAGAGGAGGGTATCGCTGATGGCCACTGCACACCCGACTGTGGCGGACCCTTTGACGGCAACTCCTCGTTGGTGGCATGCGGGGGAAGCGGTAGTGGCAACGTCAACATGGATAGATAACGATTCTGTTGTTGGAGCTGCTGTTGATGCTGTTGCATTAACTGCGTGAACCGCTGCTGACTCGCACTGTAGCTGCTCTGCATTGATCCCAGACTGTCCTGGCTGCCCGCCGGCTGTCGCATGAAGCACCTCGGCAATGTCCGGCTTTGTCCGTGCTCCGAAGCCAGACGCTGCTGTGACGCCCATGGCCAGATCTCCGATTGGGGCGTGTGCAGCGAGAGGTTGGAGTTCAGCTTCCGCATCGGCGGCATCTGCAATGGGGGTGGTAGAACTGGCTCCACACACATCGAGCTACGTCGTGGTATCACAAGTTGTGCCGGATCTGTGGGTGGAAAGACGAGTATGCTCGACTTTTAGATGCTCTGTTATCAGTTTGTAAATTTATGGTCTTACACTGATATTCTACACTTATTTACCAAAAGATAATGCGAACGATTATCAATTGTATTTGACATTGCTCGACGAGTGTATACCCTGTAACTAGTTTGAATGTAACTTAACTCACATATGTTTGCTTGCACACTGCGTCGCTCTACTGCACACACTAATAACGGCATCTACAGGTTTACTAGAGAGTGCTCGAGCAGTTAATACCCTGTAATTACTTATTAGGTAACATAATTATTATTTATTTAACAGAAATATCAATCTTTCAATTGATCACTGCTTCCCTCTCCTCAATATTACTTCAAAGTGTGATTTTATAAACTGTTTGACTAGCAGATACCCTGTAACACATATTTAAAATTTTTCAACACACTGTTTCCCTCTGTCCAATGCTTCTGCAAAGAGTGGAAACTCTATCAATCCAAGTGATTCAGAGTACTCGACTAGTAGATACCCTGTAACCATATCTAAAGTATCAGAACCCAAATTCTAAATGCATAAAAGTGTTTCCCTCTTCCTCCTTTTTAAACACAATTCCAATATGTGCATATCCGACTAGTAGATACCCTGTTATTTACATCATCTTCAGTTCCCATCAGACTTACCGCCCACAATGTAGAGATGATCCCCGTCTAAAGTAACGCCAGGAGTCGAGCGAAACTGTCGGAATCCATGATCATCGCCATCCTCATCATCGTCGTTGATGTTGTTGTTGTTGTTGTTGTTGCTGCTGTTGGTGTTGTTGTTATTATTGTTGTTGTTGTTGCTGTGACTTTGGCTGTGACTTCTCTCGCGACTCTCCTCGAGAGTGCGTCGTATCTGTTGGGACAACGGCAGCTTGGACGGAGGCGGTGTATCCTCGGTATCCTCACTTGGAATGTAATAGATATTCTTGGGCTTGGCACGCACTCCTGCACGCTTGCAGAATTCGTTGAAGAGTTCATCCTTTGTTTTACGCAATCCACGCTTCAAACCGCAGAGTGTTGCCTCGGTCTGATCATCCTCGTCATCGCGTGGCATTTGCTGGGTATTTGTGGCCATGTTGCGTCGTTGTTTCCGCTGCATCTGAGCCGAGGGAGGAACTGAGTTGTAGATGTCTGTGGTGGTCGACACGGAGCGCGTCAGGGGAAACTCATGCGGCAGATCAGCGAAGGTGGCAGGTGGATCTGGCAGTGGCAATGTGCCATGCAGTGGCTGTGGTGCCGGTGGTGCAGACAGCGTTGGTTCCATGCACAGTTCATTCAACGATTTAGCCAAGCTACGGGAATGCAGATTGCACTTGGACACAGCTGGTTTCTCAAAATAGAATCTACAAATGGGATTAGCACAGTTAAAGACTTCAGCTATCTAGGATGACTTACCGTCGCTCCAGATCATTGTGCAGATAGAGATTCAGATTGGAATTTGAACCGGCATTGGGATGCTTGCGACAGGCATAACCACCTGGCAGTGTCTGTGTCTGGCTGGGGGCATTACGTCCCACATCGTGCACCTGATGCAATCGAACATTGCTCGCTCGGAGCGCCAACTGTTGATGTAACTGCGGCTGCTGCTGATCGCGGCATTGCTGCTGCTGCTGTTGTTGGTGGTGGTGATGCTGCTGCTGTTGATGCTGCTGTTGCTGTTGTTGATGTGGATGTTGGATTGCTTGCGTCAGTGACTCCTCGGATGCAGAGGCAGCAGCTGTGCCGGGTTGCCTGTAATGCTTGTAGGAATGACTGAGAGCTTGTTCTGTCTGTTCCTCCTTGATCTTGGCGTGAATGTTGGTCACACTGAAACAGGGAAGGCGCTGTGGAAGAAGAGAGCGAGAGCGAGTAAGAAATAGAAACAGAAAGAGAGAGAGAGAGAGATGGAAGGGAAGGAAGGAAGAGATGGAAACAATGAGTCAGAGTTGGAGAGAAAAAAGGAAAGAGAACGAGATAGTCAGTGCATAAAAGGGATGGAAATGAAAAAGAAAGACGGAGAAAGTGAGAAACATAAAGAGGGAGAGTGTGAAAGAGATATCAAAAGATAGATAGAGAGCGAAAAGAGAGGGCTAATGACAGAGCGAGAGATAGACAGGAAGGCAGGAAGGCGAATGAAATGAATGAGAGAGAACGAAATATGAGAATAGAGAGAGCAATAGAATAGGAGATGGAGACACATAGAATACAAGATAGAGGGAGAGCGAAATAGAGAGAGGAAGAGAGGGAAGGAAACATAAGGATGAATAGAGTATGGGACAGAGAGAGATAAATTGAGATATAGGAATGAAGAGACGGAGGGGGCGAATGAGAAAGAGAGAAAGGAAGCAATGGAGAATAAGTGAAAAAAGAGAGAATGTTAAAAGCATTTTACATCAAAAAGATAGAGAGAGAGCTGCAATTTGAATAACACATCAGGAATTTCTCAGATTTGTCCTTCTGTTAACCCGTGATAACAATAACAGATGCTGTTAGGCAGTCTGTTATGAACTCTGTGAAGTTAACAGCCATTAAGAACTGTTAAATTGAGTCGATATCCCAGCGATGAAGGGTCAAATGCAATAAAAGATTGCATTTCCTTCTTCTGAAGCATATAAATAAATCAATTTGTAATTTTTCTCCCGCTATGTTGCAATTTGATTTAGCGAGAATCGACACCTCATTAGCCATTCTCCTGAAAGTGCTCCTTTTGAGATGACTGTGATTCCGATTCGCAATAACATTATATGCACTGTTTACGAAGAAGTCATAGCAATTACAATGGGGGACTTTGCATCGAGTTCATTGTATTTGAGATTTTATTATGCTGTCGATAAGCAGAAGTGGTCACGAAAGGAAATGTCAAAGTCATCCGATTTCCAATGCCTGTTTCTCGTTATGAATAATTATAAAGGCGGATGTGGACACGTTCACGACGTCCACCACTTCAATGCCCCCAACCCCCCAAGAGTACTCACACTGTAATAACTGAACTCCTGCAGATGAATGTAGAGAAAGATGTTGAGTACCCCAACAAACTCGGTCGCGATGAAGCCAAAGACGAACAGAAAGAAACTCTGACCATACGTCACCTTGAAGAGCGCCGGCTGTAGTGTAGAACGAGATCGTAGCTTCGAACCGATCTCAGCCTTCAGTATCGATATATAGGCAATCAATCCGATGAGCATGACCAGGCCTAGAATTGTCATTAGTGTTGGAATTAGTATTATCATTATCATTATCATTATCATTATCATTATCATTATCATTATCATTATCATTATCATTATCATTATCATTATCATTATCATTATCATTATCATTATCATTATCATTATCATTATCATTATCATTATCATTATCATTATCATTATCATTATCATTATCATTATCATTATCATTATCATTATCATTATCATTATCATTATCATTATCATTATCATTATCATTATCATTATCATTATCATTATCATTATCATTATCATTATCATTATCATTATCATTATCATTATCATTATCATTATCATTATCATTATCATTATCATTATCATTATCATTATCATTATCATTATCATTATCATTATCATTATCATTATCATTATCATTATCATTATCATTATCATTATCATTATCATTATCATTATCATTATCATTATCATTATCATTATCATTATCATTATCATTATCATTATCATTATCATTATCATTATCATTATCATTATCATTATCATTATCATTATCATTATCATTATCATTATCATTATCATTATCATTATCATTATCATTATCATTATCATTATCATTATCATTATCATTATCATTATCATTATCATTATCATTATCATTATCATAATCATTATCATTATCATTATCATTATCATTATCATTATCATTATCATTATCATTATCATTATCATTATCATTATCATTATCATTATCATTATCATTATCATTATCATTATCATTATCATTATCATTATCATTATCATTATCATTATCATTATCATTATCATTATCATTATCATTATCATTATCATTATCATTATCATTATCATTATCATTATCATTATCATTATCATTATCTTTGACAACTTACCACTAACAATAAATAGAATGCCAGCACTGAAATAGTATAAACTGTTCCGATGCGTACACGTAGGAATCAGAAAGATAATGAAGCTGATAAACAGAAAGATGCCCGCGGCAAGAAATATGGGGCAGGACTTTGTTACCGTATCTGCAAAGAGTCGAAGGCAATAATCAGTTAACAGAGAGAAGTTGCTTGTCGGTGGTTTGGCCATATTGCCGTATTGGGACAAGGGCTGGGAGCTTGTGTTCAGTGGGGGGGGAGGGGGGTGGCAGGTTGTAGCTTAAGGGCGAAAAACAAAGTAACACAAAAGTCAAAAGTTTCTCGTGATGGTCGTGTGGTTTCCCCTCTGGCTCTAGTTCAGGTTCAGAATCAAAAGCAAAAACACACAGAAAAATAAAAATAAAAATAAAAATGCGAAAATGCCAAACAATGCAATGATGTGAAAACAACAGCTTTTGGTCGTCTAATAGTTTGATGCTATTTTATTAAATATATCGTATATATGAAATTGTCACCAGAGGCAACTTTTATATTAGTTTGAATTGCTGCAGCAAATTAATGAAATATTTCAAATCGAACAAAAACGTAATCAAATTGCAATGTCAAAAGGAAATCAATCGGAATTGAAATCAAATATAAATATAATAAGGATTTAAGCAAGGACAATGAAAACAATGTGAAGCGAAATCAATAGAATATACAAGAGCATTTTTATTCACTTTCCTTTTCACATTCAATTTCACACACACACACACACACATAGACTGGTATACTTGAAAATAGTTGATGAATGAGTGCGAGTGCAAGTGGAAAGTGTGAATGGGAAGGGGAAGGGGAAGGAGCAAGGGAAACGACCCTTGTTTTTAAGCCTTTCCTAATCCAATTAAGAAAATTCGAAGATGAATAACTAATTCGTTAATTCTCTGTTGTTTGTTAATCCGCAATGCATTTAATTACTTGGAAATGCACTACAATTCCATATAGGGGAGGTCTATTGAAATGGAAAGCCTGCTTTATGTCCTTGCATGTCCTTGAGATTTCATTCCAGATGGCAGTTTCAACTTGCATGTGCCGTCAAAATGGGGAAAACAAGCTTTAGAATTTCGTTTATCTTGTCATCCTTGGTCAAGGATGCAAAAGACGCAGCAATAGATTTCGTCGGAAGCTTATAGTTCTCTCTCTCTATCTCTCTCTCTCTCTCTCTCTCTCTCTCTCTCTCTCTCCCCTCAATGGAGGCAAAAACAAATCTCAAAGGCTGGGATAAACATTTTCTTTCTACACTTCCTACACTTCCTGCCTTCCACTTCTTGCTCCCCTGCCATGCGTTTCATTATCCCCTTGCCATTCCATTTGCAATCCCCTGCACGCCATCTGTCCTATTGTGTTCATCAGCTAAAAACTGAAAGTTCACTTCGGCAAATGCATTAAAAGTGTGCAAAACTTCTGTTTTCAATCCGTTGTAAAACCGACTAATTATGTTGCGACAGTTAACTTCGTAATACGCTTAGGTTTATAGAATTAGAATAAAAATGAAAATGGAAATGGAAATGAAAATGAAAATGGCAAACTACTTTTGGCACATATTAACCAAGGGGCACTACTTACAGGGTATCGCGGACGTTGAATCGTGGGGATCCGGTTGATAGCCCTCGTCGGGAAAGTAATCAATTTTAATGCAGTTGTATGTGTCAATGTCCAGGCCTAAAAAAAAAACAATTGAATGATATACAAAACAATTAAGGAACAATACTCAATACTCAATATACAAATACATATATTCTGTGTTTGGTTGAGTTTTGCTAAAAGATCAACAAGTTGTTCATATTAAGGTGATTTTTCGGCTGATTGTTGCTGTGATAGCTATAGGATAAGGTACACCAATCCGACCGATTTGGCGTTATATAATGTCTAACATAGCTTTCAAACTGAGAGATGGGCATGTCTATATCGACACAGTCTATATAACATATATAAGCAAGGGTATACAAGCAACCAGTCCGTTTGCAGTGGACAAGTGTGTTCAACTTGCGATTACCCTGTATAATCACTAAGAAACAACTTAATATCTGCGATAACTACAATAATAGAGGTATAATATGTATGTTGTAATAAAAATGTGTAAAAAGTAATTGAAACTGAAACTGAGACGAGTTGGGTATTGAGTTACCCTGTACAAATTAAAATGACTTCGAAATTGAAAGAACTAGCCGACTTGACAATGCACAATAAGTATGCAAGCGTAACCTTTGACGCCTCACACTAGATAAGTGTATTTGACTGCAATATACCCTGTAACAAACTTCGATTTAGTAAGTAGATATTGAGCCATAAATAAATTTGTAAAAATAAATGTTATTATGTATATCGAAGTGTAAATAAACAGTGTATCTCTAGACTATTACATGCAATAGCAAAACAGAGGGATAAACAGTTTGTTTTGAGTTAAGAAGTCCGCTATATTAAACTGTTGCAGGTTTTGTTTGCACATTAATATATCCATGCTAATTACAGGGTATTGTTAGGGAAACTCTTGCCTGCTCTGACAGTTGTGTGATGCAAATAAATCAGCTGCGACATCGTCATCGTTCGCATCCGTGTCCCAGTCCGTTCTTAATTGGCGGCTGTTGCTTCATTTTATTTGTTTACTTGATTGACTGGCTGTCTGACTGTTTGACTGAGTGACTGAGTGACTAACTGAGTGACTGGCGGGATGATTGGCCAACTAGCCAATCTAGGGATGATTGACTATGTATGGTGTTTGCACTGTTTTAGTTGCCATGAGCATGCCTCATTAAATCACATGGACCACTCGGCGTATACGCAATGTCATTGACTTTCTCTCCATCTGTCTCTCTGTCTATCTCTCTGTGTGGGTGTGTGTGTGTGTGTGACTGCAGTTGTACACTGAACTCACCTGGCAACGTTGTACACAATATCCAGAGGCTGGACTTGGTATATTTGGTTAAGTACGCGCCATCGTCGAGTGCATTGAAGTTGGCGGTGCCATTATAGTTGGCATTGGGCAGCTTTTCCTCCGTGTAAAGCCATTGGGGTCCGGCCAATGCAGCGATAACAATTGCCACTGAAATGCTGCAAAAAAAAAACAAATAAAAGATGCATTCATTCTCTCTCTCTCACTCTCTCTCTCTCTCTCTGTCTCTCTCTGTCTGTGTGTGTTGCAGTCTATGCATGTTCTCAACGATTGCGACACGCCCACACACACAAGCACAGGGCAGGAACTTAAGTTGGCAGCGTTTGTAATGAACTGAAATACCAGCATGTGTGTGTGCGAGTGTGTGTGTGTGTGTGTGTGTGTGTGTGTGCGCGCGCGAGTGTGTGTGTCTGAATGCTGATTAAAAATATCTGATGTCTGTGTCGTTAGCATCAGGGAATAATACATGAATGTGCCAAGCAGCTTACAATGACAGACGCGCACATACCCAGCATAGCCTTCAAATATGAAGCTCACTTTGTGCTCAATTCATTTACTCTATCGCTTGAATTTCATCAATAGTTTTAATAGAATTTGTATATATATTTATTTATTATATATATCAAGTCATTCTCATTTACAATTTCGCCAATAGTTTCAATAGAATTTATAGATTAACACATCTTATCTAATGTAATCTAACTCGACTCTGGCTCAACTTTGAACTCAAGTTTGAATAGAATGCATAGATTAAGAGAAAGAATTCATCATTCAGATCAGAATCAGCAACATAATTCGCTTGAATTTCGCCAACATTTTTAACTATTATATTCTATTCTATTAAATATATCTTCTATTTCCAGCAAAATAAATGTAGAAGAACAGTGTAATTTGTTCAGTAGATCTTAGTCTAAGTTTTGAATTAGCTGAAACATATGAGATGTGACTGTAATAACTAATTTATCAATCGTTAATTAAAATCTCATTAAAACCTATAAGGTTTAATCATTCTAAAGTCAGGTTGAGCGGCACTTGCTTCCACAAATACCCTATCAGTTGTACTACATACAGAGTATAGAGACACGACAAGGCGACCAAAGGAAGCGCTGGCAACGGAGGCAGCGCGGCAACGGGGCACAGGGGACAAAGACGCAGCTAACCAAATGCCAAAAAATGAAGGTGAACAAAAAAAAAAGTTAATGGGCTTCCAGTGGCATCGTTGATATGCAAATAAATGCCTCACAAATTGTTGGCTTACAAGAAATGCGCACAAATATCAGATGAGCGGGGTGTACGACATGGAAGTGTGGGCAGGAGGACTGCGAGTCTCTTAAACAGCGACACAAACAATGTAATGAGAATTACTTAAAATTACAGTAAAAACATAAACTCATATGTGACTAATAGAAGCAATGTGAGCAAGCATTCATTGGGGGCATTCATGGGTGCATTCAAGCGAGTACTCTAGGGATTTGAATCGATTTCAGAAAAGGCTTAAAATTGTCAATCATAAATTGTTGTCTTCGATCAAATGTGTGAATATGAATATGAATATGAATATGAATATGAATATGAATATGAATATGAATATGAATATGAATATGAATATGAATATGAATATGAATATGAATATGAATATGAATATGAATATGAATATGAATATGAATATGAATATGAATATGAATATGAATATGAATATGAATATGAATATGAATATGAATATGAATATGAATATGAATATGAATATGAATATGAATATGAATATGAATATGAATATGAATATGAATATGAATATGAATATGAATATGAATATGAATATGAATATGAATATGAATATGAATATGAATATGAATATGAATATGAATATGAATATGAATATGAATATGAATATGAATATGAATATGAATATGAATATGAATATGAATATGAATATGAATATGAATATGAATATGAATATGAATATGAATATGAATATGAATATGAATATGAATATGAATATGAATATGAATATGAATATGAATATGAATATGAATATGAATATGAATATGAATATGAATATGAATATGAATATGAATATGAATATGAATATGAATATGAATATGAATATGAATATGAATATGAATATGAATATGAATATGAATATGAATATGAATATGAATATGAATATGAATATGAATATGAATATGAATATGAATATGAATATGAATATGAATATGAATATGAATATGAATATGAATATGAATATGAATATGAATATGAATATGAATATGAATATGAATATGAATATGAATATGAATATGAATATGAATATGAATATGAATATGAATATGAATATGAATATGAATATGAATATGAATATGAATATGAATATGAATATGAATATGAATATGAATATGAATATGAATATGAATATGAATATGAATATGAATATGAATATGAATATGAATATGAATATGAATATGAATATGAATGCAAGCTGCAAACTGCACGCTGCGAGGGAAGTTCAAGTAGCTTTCAATTTGACAAAGTTTCAAGTGTGTTGCTTCACTCGCTACCCAAGTTTTGATTGAAATGCTTGATAAAAAACTACCAAGAGAGGCGAGATAATAACGATAAACCATATAAGAATATCTCAGCATTGTTCAAGTTATTCAAGTACTTTCGAAGTGCTTGTGTTCGTAAGTAATAGAGTGCTTTCTCTGCATACCCTGTAAGTCTTCACATGCTCAACTGTGGTAGTTGAGCAGCGCTGCTACCCTGTAGGGATGTAGGATGATCATTTCTAATTTAATGTATTAAGCAACTTTAGCTGTCGTTTTACATATGTGTAGGGTGTGGGCTAAAAAACTAACATTTCCTCCGAGTTATGTGGCATTTGCAGTTATAGTTTAAGTTGTTTCCTATACCCTGTAAACAGTAAGAAAAGGTAGTTCCAATTTATGTCGAAAACCGTTTCAATATAGAGAACTCTATGTAGCATTTTCATTTAAGTTTCTAATTCTTGACAAGCTAAATTCAAATGGATGATAATAAATGATGATAGGGTATATAGCAAGGCATATATAGTCTGTATAAAGTCCCAAGCAAACTCCAGCTACATCTCTCAAGCTCAACACTGTCGAACATCTTTAAGGCAAATTACTGGCTGTCATATCATATGACAAGCTAGTGGATGTGTTGCTCATTAAAAAGTGGCGCTACTGTAGGCTACCTGTGTTGCGCTTATCAAGTGTCTACTGTGTATTGTGCCTAGTTATTTATCATACGGCCTTCATTCAGCAAGGGGAAACCTTAAAAATTGTAAGAGCAAAATCAATGTGGAGCTTTCCATATGCATGTGAGGCAGTGTCTGTCTGTCTGTGTGTGTGTGTGTGTGTGTGTGTGTGTGTGTGTGTGTGTGTGTGTGTGTGTGTGTGTGTGTGTGTGTGTGTCATGTCTTGCTCTTTGACATTTGTCGAGCATCGAGAGTTGAGTCCTTAAGGTTTCGCACATCCGCTGAAGGCGCCAAAGAGCGCGTCTCCCGTATTTTGCACGTTTCACGTGGCCCAGGACACACAACGAGACAACAACGAGACAACAGCGACAACAACGACAATAACAACAAGCAAAACAACAGCAACAGCAACAGCAACAAGGATAACGCTGAAGATGAGTCTAAGGCTGAGAACTAAGCAGGACAGCTGCCTGTCACTGGAAAAGTCTTCGTGCTCATCTTCATGCTCGTCTCAGGCTCAGACACAGACTCAGGCAGAGGAACAGGCATACGACATAGCCATAGACTGAGACATCACATTCATGGCCTCGTCCTGTGCCTGGACCTGCTGCTGGTCCTGTCGCTTGTCCTTCTCGTTGTACGCCTGCTGCCTGGCAAATAATTGTGTTAGCGACACAAATCACTGCAAAGTGGGCTTAATTTGTTCGCAAACTATTTGCACTGACTGTGGCAGACAGAGCGAGAGAAGGAGAGAATCAGAGAGAGAAAGAGAGAGAGAAAGAGAGAGAGATAGAGAGAGAGAGAGAGAGAGAGTAGATGCCACTATTCCTACCTTGCCATCGTGCTACATCCTCATCTTTTGCTCTTGCAGAGCAGCATCTACTTTTTCTTTGGACTTTCTAACGGAACGCGCATCCATTTTACATTTTCCATTTTCCATTTCCCATTTTCTATTTCCCATTTCACATCTCACAATTTTTGGATCAACAAATTTCGTGCGCTTAATTTGTGTAAAGTTCTTGCAACTCAACACAACTCAACTCAACTCAACTCAACTCAACTCAAGTCAACTTAACCACGCCCTCAAGCCAATGACAATCGCAATTTGGCATCCCCTTTCCCCCTCTTTCTCTATTTCTCTCTACATAAGCTTACTCCTTTCCCTGCCCCTTTGCTCCATCTTGCCAGATTCTTGACATATTTCTGGTCACACTTCTGGCAAACAGTCGTTGTTTCTTTTCCCCTTTTTAAAAACGTTGGACTAGAATTTCCATTCGTCTAGTTTAACAATTTGTATAATTAAATAGCCGTCGGTTAAATTTCTCATCTACACATTAAGTTGTTAAACTATTTCCTGTATTAGAGTTCAATCTGCATTTCCTTTCACTTTTTACAATTGTTATTTACTGCTTAGGTTCTCAACTTGTTAAATATTTGTAGTGCAGTTGTAATTGCAGTGTTGCCACACTTCTCATATGGCAACACCATGCAGTGTTGAACAACAGTAAAGAAACACTCTTTGATAGATTAAGATTCTGTTGATTCTGTTACTTTCAGTACAAATCTCCTGTAGTCGAAAGAAGTTCGGAAAGCAATAAGACTACAGTCGAGCGCATGCAACAACATGATACCCTGTATCAAGACAAATCTATCGATAATAAGTAATGATATATGCACATATGTATCCGAACAGTTAAACACACATTATTCTATCGTTCCTGCTGTCTCGCTCGCACACATCTATTAAACAAGCGCAATGTCATTCAATAGAATTTGTTTTGTTTTCTTCACAGCTCTTTTATTTATGCATCGATCTTTGTAAAACTTTCAGGATAGTTTAACATCAACGTTCGCTAAACAACACATACAGACGACCATTATCACTGATGATTATATTTAGAATGCCTTCTTATGCTTGTTGCCTACATTTGCACACAATTAATATATTCGCTGGTGCAGAGCCCACAAATCAGCAATAATCTTCAGTGCAGCTTACCTTAAGCAGATGCTATTCATATTGTCAGTTTCGGCATAAATTTTCTATATTTGTTGTAACAAATGAGAGTCTAGGTCACTTGAAAAGGTTGTTTCCTTTAACAGAAGAGAGTGTAAGTTTCTGAGGAAGCATCAGTAATATTTACTTTGGAAAAAAGAATAAGTCTAAGTTTTTCTGAATGAGTTTTCTATTTTCTAGGGGGTTCAAAATGAATATAAGTTCCTTCTGTATTTATTTAAATATCCGAAAATCCGATATTTGTATAACAACATTTTCTATATTTATTTAAATAATCTAAGTTTTTTGAATGCAGCTTCTATTATTCTGTTTGAAAAGAGTTTAAGTTTCTCGGGAAACATGGGAAGTATATTCTAAAACTGTATTGAAAGAATAAGTTATAAGGAAGCGTCTGCTATATAATTATGACAGAAGAAAGTCGAAGTCTTTTGGAAAACTTTTTCTTATTTTAATAATAGAAAGTCTTAATTTTAAGGGAAGCCATTTTTAGATTCGTTTACTCATTTCTTTTTATATTTTTTATTATTGTAAAGTTGAGTTTAGTCAGTACAGTTTAGGAAAGTCTAAGTTGCGTAGGAAGCATTTCCCAAACTTATCTTAATAGAGGAGAGAGTATAAGTTACTTGGGAAGTAACTTCTAAACTCTATTGATAGAATAAGATATGCATTCCTAAGGAAGCATCTGCTATATGTATAATTATGAAAGAAGAAAGTGAAAGTTTGCTTGGCAAACATTTGATATATCGATGTTTATAGAAGAAAGTCCAAGTTATTTCTTCTAAATCTCTTTGTTTCTTGATAATCATTTACTATATTTATTTGTATAGCAGAGAGTCGACGATTCTTGGAAAGCAGTTGCTTGTATAACTTGCGAAAGATAACTGATATCTGCAATAGTTAAATCTCAGTTAAAGTTGTTGATTCTGCAATTGTTAAACATAATTTTCATTGCTTAATCAATGGAGGCAACACAAAGCTCTGTTTGAGGCAGCTCCCTCCATGCTTGAGACGCAGTTGCCAGCTCGCCCCCTCAACCAGACACCCCCCCCCCTCCCACTCCACGCGACTGTTATCCCCTCAACAAAGCAAATCACCCTTCTCTTCTAAAGGCTAAATATAAAACTGCACTACAGTTTGTGACAGTTGCAACTCCCTAAGAAAACATGTAGGCGCCCCACATGGAGTGTGCTCGACTGTGAAATACCCGTGTGTGTGTGCAAATTTGAAGTGAGCAAGACATATATGTTTAGATGTATGTATATATAGTATTTATAGACTCGCAAATGTGTTGTTACGTGCCATGCCACAAAGCTATAACACCGTTGCACGGTTGGGCTAACGGGTATGCAAAGTACCACCAACTGTTTTCTGTCGATTATTTTTTTTTTTCTAATTCTTCTTCTTAGACTTGCCAATATCTTAGAAGAACGTCAGCGCAGTTGAAGCAACGTTTGCGTTTGATTTTGAGTTTGAGTTGAGTTGAGCATGTTGCAACGTCAAGCGCTTGTCACTTACCTGGCTGCAACAGGTGTCAATAGCCACAGGTAACCAGCGCTGGCGCTGACACTGATGTTGCTAATGTTGTTGGCCCTGTTGCTAATGTTCGCTCTGTTGTTCTCTGCAGCCGCATGGCTGTTAGCAACAGTTGCTGTTGTTGTTGTTGTTGTTGTTGTTGCCGCTGCTGCTGCCGCTGCTGCTGCTGCTGCTGCTGCTGATGATGATGTTGCAAGTGCCTCTCGTGTTGTTGTTGCTTTTGTTGGTGTTGTTATTTTCACACTTCGCTGCTGTTGTTGTTGCTTGTAGTTGCTTAAAGCAGACAATTGTCGCTGTTGTCGCTCATTGCTGTTGTTGCTGGGATTATGGTTGTTCTTTTTGTTGTTGTTATTGTTGTTGTTGTGCTGCAGATTATTTAGCTGCAAGTCGCTGAAGCTGTCAAAGCCCGTAGCTGGAATACTGCCGGAAATTGTGTTGATGACGCCCGTCTGTTGCTGCAACAATTGCTGCTGCTGCTGTTGCTGCTGCTGTTGCTGCTGCAACAGTTGCTGCGGCGTTCGCCTTTGACAGCCCCGTGGCAATGTTGCATATGGCGATTGCTGTTGCTGTTGCTGCTGCTGCTGCTGTTGATAATGCTCAATGGATGCACTTGTTGTCAGTTGATGCCTTGCCAATTGTTGCTGCTGCTGCTGCTCGTAGTTGCTGCTGCTGATCAATTGCTGCTGCTGCTGCTGCTGCTGCTGCTGTTGCTCGTAGCTGTTGCTCTTGTTGCTGTACGCCTGCTGTTGGTTGTTGCGAGGCGTGGCCATTACGCCCATGCTGTTGATGCTATGCGTGGATGCAACACGAAACACATTTGGCACCGTTGGATGATCACGCATTTTCAAACTTTGCCCAACCAAACGAAAAAAAATTCCAAAAAAAATTCAACCACAAAAATTCGTATAAAAAAATTGCAAAAAACTTTCAAAAAAACTTTCAAAATTTACACAGAAAAGCGAATTGCGCGCCAAAAAAAAAAATAGAAAGAAATAGAGAAAATTGAGATTAGAAAAACACTTTGGAAAGTGTTTGTTGTTGTTGTTGTTGTGAGTGTTGTTGTAGTTGTTGTGCTTGTTGTGGTTGTTGCTATTGTTGCTATTATTGCTGTTTTGTAATTGTTACTGCTGTTGGCCGTGTTAACGTGCGACGCGCTTAACAACTGCTCAATGACTGAAAATGTTGAAATGTTGCCAGCCAAAGGATGCCCGTCAGGATGTCAGACCAAGCACAGCCAGGACTCGGTTAAGGGCACACGAACAGCAGCAGCAGCGTCAGTAGCAGCAGCCGCAGCAGCAGCAGCATAGGCAAACACGAGGCAGCGTCGTGATGTGGCGACTCGAGTCGTGGCAAATCAGAGAAGCGACGAGGCAAAGACGAGGCAAGTTGGGCTGCTTGCTCGGTTTGCTGGCGTCGCATGTACGCAGCTCGAAAGCGATTATAAAACACAGCAGCAACAACCACTTGCAGCAACAGCAACAACAGCAACAGCAACAACAGCAACAACAACAACAACCACGCAGCAGACGTTTGCAACTTCCGTTTGTTAGCTGAAAGTAACTTCCGGTCGCTTTGGGATCTATTTATATATACATACGTCTGCTCCACTCGTTCACTCTGTCTCTCTCCCCTTCCCCCCTCTATCGCTCACTCTCTCTCTCTCTCTCGCTCTCTCTCTTTCTCACTGCCTCGCTGTCCCTCTATCTCTTTTGCTTGCTCCTCTCACTCTCCCTTTCCTTGCTTGCCGCGCTTGTCACTTGCAGTGTTGTTGTTGTTGTTGCTGCTGCTGCTGCTGCTGCTGCTGTTGTTGCATGTTGCATGTTTCACTTTGGCTGCTAAGCTAAGCATTTATCGCGGCGGCATTCATTTAATTGAATTCCCACATGTGATTGAGCAAAGCAGAGTTGAGAACGAGTCTCGATGGCGATGATTGTGGCACATTTAAAATGTGGCACACTCGCTGTCCCTGCCCCCCGCCACACGGCCACACACAGGTGCAGTGTGAAGTGCAACATCGCCGCTGACATTAAGTGAAAGTGCGCAATTGTTGAGTAACTGCTTCGTGCAATCGTTGTTCTCCTTGTTGTCGTTGTTGTGGCAACTGCTTATAGAATCCTCAAATCGCCAACTCTCAGTTGATTTGTGTGTGTGTGTGTGTGTGTTTGTGTGTGTGTGTGTGCGTGTGTGTGTGTGTGTTTGTTGACTTAGCTTAAGTGTATTGCTGACCAGCTGTTTCAGTTTTAAGCCAGCTTTTGTTTGCTTCTCATGCATTGCCTACATTTTGGGGCTATATAAAAAATCTATTAAAAACATCAGTTATACTAAGCTGATCACCAGTCACCAGTCACCAGCAAACATCCACAACACATCTACATAAGATGTTGTAATGAATAAGCTAATGAAATTGGTCATTTCATTGCTATGAACGCACTTAACTTCCCATTTTCTCTTCTCAATGAAATACAACTTAAAAAAACAGAGATTGAGCTTATATTTTAATGCATTAATCAAATCAATAATGCATTATCAATCGTAATGAAAACTTGTTCATGCTTATTTAATATAAATGATTGAAAAGTTCATTGAAATTTGAATTTCGCTTTGACAACGAAAGAGGGTTACAAATAAATTGAACTAATTAATGTAAATTCCAATGAAATTTACTTGCTCTAATATTGAACTCTTTTCGTGCTTATAGTTATAAGCAAACAGCTAAAAAGTTCAGAATCGCATAGCATTGATATTTTCATTGATAACAAATCAAGTTCATTAATTTTCACTTTTGCAAATTAATGTTCAATGCAATGAAACAAACCAATTTGTATTGCGAAAGAACAATTGTTATGATATTTTAATGCAGTTTCCAATGAAATAATGAATAAATGAACTAAGTATAATGCATTATAGCTATTGATTAACTATTTTCAATTAAAGAAAATAAGCAATAAAAAATTGATACAACTCCAATGAAATTGACAATTCAATATTGTTATATATTTAAATTTTGCTAGGAATTCTTAAGGAATTACGAATATTTGTATATTTTTCAAAGCAATGAGGCAAATGTATTAATGCAGATATGACTTTTAATGAAGAATCTAATGATATTAATAATTGCATTGGTATTTCATTATAAAAAATAAAGCAGCTCATTCAGCCTTACTGGAGATGAACTCTTTGCAATAAAATAAAACAAACAACTTCAAATTTATAGGTATATTAATGCAAACTCTAATGAAATTGATAGTGTCATTAATGTTTTTATTATTCATAAATTAATGCAATACAAATGAAACTACGATTAACAGTGTATCGCAGCTTTAAGTGCTACAGATAAATAACAAATGTGGTACAAGTTCCGGTATAAAAGTTCTGGTAACGGAGAAGTTTGTAGAGAAGTTTGAGGGAAGTTGCCACAAACGAGCTCCCATCCAGATGGAATAACAACAACAACAGCAACTTCAAATTAGCTTAAATGGGACAACAGTGGAAAGTAAACACACACACTAAAGCACACACGCACACACACACATGTAAGTGAAAGAGCTTAACATTTTGAGCAAGTGCACAGAACTAACAACATGACGGACTTGCAACAACTGCAACAACATCAACAACAACAACATCAACAACAACAACAACAACAACAACAACAACAACAACAACAACATTAGCAACAGATTTGACAGCTGCGAAAAAAAGAAGAGGCAAAGAAACAGAAATCTAAACAAATACAAATACAAAAATACAAATGCAAAGCGAAAGCGGAGAAAGCAAGATATTATAACAATCGAAGCAATTGCAATGCACACAGTCAGATACCCTGTAAATTACTTAAGCAAGCGACATAGAGGGTAGTTTCTGTAGTACAATCACAGAAATCACAGCAAAACTTAAGTTGTTGTTTGTAAATAAAGAATTAAGAGCTTTTGTATCAGTATCAGGCTACAGTTATACCCTGTAAATACTGAATGAGAAATAAGTAAACTAAATATAAGAAAATATCATAAAGATGAAGAAGATAGAGAAAGCACTGAAGCAGAGACAGAAGAATCAGACGAACAAGCAGTACAAACAATCTTGAATGAAAAGAAACAGAAGCAGCATAAATAGAAGATTAATTAGAATAGAACTAGAACAGCAGTAAGCAGATGAAACAGATGAAGTTAAATGACAATGATAAAGAGAAATAAGCAGAGAAAGTAGCACAAAAGAAAGTAGAAGAATCAGAAGAACGAAAAGTGAAAGAATCCAGAAGAATATCAAGCAGCTGAAGAATCCGAATGAAATGTCTATCTACTCCATAAGCTAAAATCAAATCATATGCATGCATAACAAAGGCCGACTAGCAGATACCCTGTGCAGAACACAATGAATGCGCCTTCAAGAATTAATGAAACTGTCAATTTCATTGGAAACTGCATTAAAATATCACAACAATTGTTCTTTCACAATACAAATTGGTTTGTTTCATTGCATTGAACATTAATTTGCAAAATATTAGATTAATGAACATGATTTATTATTAATGAAAATATCAATGCTATGCGATTCTGAACTTTTTAGCTGTTTGCTTATAACTATAAGCACGAAAAGATTTCGATATTAGAGCAAGTCTATTTCAGAGAAATGCTGAATTTCATTGGAATTTACATTAATTAGTTCAATTTATTTGTAACCCTCTTTCGTTGTCAAAGCGAAATTCAAATTTCAATGAACTTGTCAATCATTTATATTAAATAAGCATGAACAAGTTTTCATTACGATTGATAATGCATTATTGATTTGATTAATGCATTAAAATATAAGCTCAATCTCTGTTTTTTTAAGTTGTATTTCATTGAGTAGAGAAAATGAGAAAGTTAAGTACGTTCATAGCAATGAAATTATCCATTTCATGAGATTATTAATTAGAACGTCATTAATGCTTATATACCCACATAGATACACGCTATGAATACAGGGTATTCACAAAAACTGCGACGCAACATTGCGAATTTTGGACAAGAACTTTTGTGAAAGTTGTTAACTCGCCACTTTGTTTCTGTGTGTGTGTGTGTGTGTGTGTGTGTGTATGGTATCAACACACACACACACACACACACACACACACATGCATACATATGTATGCATGGGATTTTTGTTAATGTTCTCTGTGGCCAGTTGCAAGTACGCTTGCAACATGAGTGGCGGCAAGTGCCACAAAATGCGAATTAAAGTCGCCGCTTCAACAAAAATTGTTGCATACCCGCGGGCGTATTACAACAGAGGGGCAGGGTGGGGAATGTAACAAAAAGGGTGGAGGGGGGCCGTCACAAAGGGGGCAATGCGCCAAGCTACCAATACACAGACAGGCAGACAGTATGTATGTGTGTGTGTGTGTGTGTGTGAGACTTTGTAACATGCAACACTTTTGACACTTTGGCAACTTCAATTAAAATGTTTGCTGTTGTTGTTGTTGTTCAAAATATTGATTAAATGTGCTGGGCCAAAGCCAATGAACGCTGCTGCTGCTAACACAGTGACACACATACCAAACACACACACACCCATACACACACACACACACACACACAGACACGGACATACACAAGCCGACAGAAATATATTTTGACAAAAGCAAGCGCTTGACCTTCTTTTTTGCGTCTGACTAAATTGAAGCATTGAACAACTTTATAACAATAATAAAATATAATATAATAATAAGAATATTGACTTATAATTAGGTTCATCAAGAATATATATTTTTTTAAATCAAATATAGTATAATATAATATTTATATCAAGCAATCATTTTTGTTTCTTTTATGTGGCATAAATAATTTAAATAGAATATAAAATTGAAACAGCTTTGAACTTAATAAGAAATCATAAGAATTTGTGAGAAAAAGCGGAATAAGATCCACGATACAATTTAGATTACTTTTAATTAATTTTAATTATGTATTAAAAACTTGCAATTAAAAATATAAATGTTCGTTTCAACGAATCACTGAGCTTGGTTGAATTGAGCAAAAGAATACAAGTAATTTTTTATTAAATTCTCAATTATTTGCAACACATCCTTGCCAATTCTATTCTATACGTTCAAATCGAAGAGAGAACTACAAGTAAAACAGATTTTACATACTTGAAATTACATTTATCATTATATTTATTTAAATACTTGATAAAATACATTTGTTATTAAATTATATATTATCATTGAAAATAAAAGAAGCAAGCAAACTAAAAGAAATAGTTAAGGGTATAATTTATAATTTAATAATATATAATAATGCATATATCTATATATTATATGTATAAATCTATAAATCTTTAGTAAATAATTTATTGAATTTATGTTAAAATAAATAATATTTATTATACTTAAATATACTACATAATATATTTTTGATCGAATATAAAATAAATAAAATAAAAAAATTTATTATATTTAAATATATAAAATATTTATATTTAAGTATATTATATTTATAGAAAATTTATAAATTACATTAAATATATAAATTTATATTATACTTAAATATATATAAAAAATAATTATAATAGTTAAATATATAAATTTATATATTATTTATATTTAAGTATAATATAATATTTATATAAAATAAAAAAAAAAATAAGTCATATATATTTAAGTATATTATATTAAATATATTTTAATATAAATTTAATAAATTATAAATTATTATATAAAATACGATATACGAATTTTATAAAATATTATTCAAATATTATTAAAATAATTAAAATATAATTATAATTAATATAATTAAGTTTGCTATATATTTAATATATAATAATATATAATTTATATATTTTAATATGTTTTATATGTTAGTTTAAAATATTTCTATATTTTATAACATTTAAAAAAAGATTATAAATAAATGGTAAATACTTATGTTGACTAGTGTATTGATTAGCATATGTGTGTGTGTGTGTGTGTGTGTGTGTGTGTGTGTGTGTGTTGTGCCTGATTAGCGCCTTGCCACTGAAGCTAGTCTCTGTCGCTACCCTTTGCGCTTCTTGCTCTTTCTCTCTGCCACTCTGTAGCGCTCCCTCTCTCTCTCCCTCTCTCTCTCCGTCTCCCTCTTTCCATCTATTTCTCCCCATCTCTCTTTCGCTGTGTAAATTGATGAGCAATTAAGGTTATTGACCAAAGCAGCCAGCGAACGCTTGTGGCCGGGGTTGAAGTTATACAGTTGGGGCATGTGGCGTGAGGTGTGGAGCATGATGTGTGTGGCGCGAGGCGGGGGAGGTGCAGATTATGGGGCACGTGGCACGCTTCAATGCCTCCATGACTGACCCACTAAGCAGGGCGAGGGCAGCGAAGCGCTAACAATGCGACGCCTAGACACAGCCGCAGTCGCAGTCCTCGTCGCAGTCGCAGTGGCAACAACAGCAGCCAGCCACACATTCAGTTGCAACAAGGCATTTGCAACAGGCGCCCATAGAGAACTACACCTGACACATTCACAGTCACAGTCACAGTCACAGTCACTGTCACAGCGACAGCCACAACCACAGCTGCAATTGCAACTGCAACTGCAGCCACCGCCACCGCCAAAGTCAAAGCGGAAGCGGAAGCAATTGATTGCCTGGCTGACAGTTCAAGTGTCCCATTGACTGCCTGACTGACGGACTGACTGATTGATTGATTGATTGATTGGTTAACTGACTGACTGACTGAGTGAGTGCTGCAAATAACTGTGGCAATGTTGATCAAACGTTAACTGATTTAAGTCCTTGGCTAACCGGCAACTAACCCAAATTTGCTGTGCCTTGCCACAAAACCAAATGGGCGAACGATTTGCGTGTGGCAACCGCTTTACTTTTAAATGGAGCGGAAGTTGCAACAACAGCAACAACAACAACATGCATTTTATTTTGCTTTTCCAACTGGACAAATGAGCAAATTAAAGCGAATTTAATTGCAAACAAATTAAATTAAATCAAATGAAAAGCTAACACAACCACACACTCTCAATTACACATACTTAAGCATACGCACACACACACACACACAATCATACACACACACACACACACACACACACACCTTTCTTAGTTCTAATTAAGCCACACACTCGTTCAACATTGTCAAACCATTTTTGCAATTTTATTATTTTTGCAGCGTGTTTCGCTTTACAATTTCGCCAACATTTCACCTTTTCACATGCATTTTGCCACTCAATTATTAGCCAAGTATTTCTACGCGAAATGGTGTTCTGGAATTGGGAACTTCATTTCTGTATCTGTAGAACACATTCCCCTTTAATTGCATGATTTCCAGGCGAAATGGATTTCTGGAATCACACTTTTCCTTCCTTAACCAATTGAAGTCAACTTTTGTGCGAAAGCATTCGTGAAGTTCCCCAAATCAATTAAGAAAACCTTCCTCTTCAATATTCTCACACAGCAGTCTCTAGTTTTTCAAGCGAAATTGATTTCTGGAATCAGTAATTAGATATATTATTTAAATAAAGATACATATTCATCAAAATTATTCGTCAAGTTCCCCAAAACAATCAAGAAAACCTTCCTCTTTGACTTAATCTCACAACAGCTTTGTCAAAACGCGCGATTTCCGGGCGAAATGACTTTCTGGAATGTGCCGAAAATACCTTCCTTAACTAAACTAAGCTGCCTATTAGCGAAAAGTGTTTGTAAAGTTTAGCAAAGTTCTCTACCTACTTTTCACTGCCAACTATAACTTTGGAAACTATAAGAAGCAACCCGGTGCATACAACGCAAGGCGAAAAAGTTTTCTGGAACAGATAATTGCTGCCCTAAGCGTCGCTTTCTTAACATTTGCCACAGCGTAAACTGAATGCATTGCATTTTTTTGCCAGCTTGAATTGAATTTTGAGTTGAAAGCGCTACTGTTGGGGCAACCCTCGCTATAATCCCGCCAAAGGCAACATTTCCAACCAATCAACTAGCAACGTGGTGGCAACTAACCAACTGAATGTCATATTTTGTGGCTTTGGCAAGTGGAACACAAAATGAAGTTGAAGTTGAAGTTGAAGCTGCAGTTGCAGTTGCAATTGCAATTGCAGTTACAGTTACAGTTACAGTTACTGTTACATTTGTTCTTCCCCTCGATTGCAACTTTATTGCGATTTCCCCCTTTTCATATCGCATTCAATCGGCTTTTCTTTTTGATTGGTTTTCTTTTGGTTTCCATGCCCAGTGAATGTCATGCAATGGGTATGATGTTTTCAGTGAGTCTCAATCTCTTACTGAGTAACAGAGCATTCTGTAGCGTAGTACTTGAAATCACTGGAATTTACCCTGTATACCCTGCACAGGGATATATTAAAGTTGTGCATAAAGTATGTAACAGGCAGCAGGAAGCGTGGCAGACCTTAGAAGATGTACATTTTCCTGATCGGTATCAACGGGTGAGAGTTGGTCATAGACTTCTGCCCATCTCGTCCATCCGTCCGCCTCCCGTCCCTCCGTCCGTCCATCCACCCCACCATTCGCCCGTCCGTCCGTCAGTTTGTATAAACGCGTCGATCTCAGCAACTAAAAGAGCTACAGACATCAAACTTGGCATGAAGTTTCCTCTATACACTCCCTCCCCTTCCCGCTCCTCCTTTGAAAGCAAATCGAAATAACTTTTAACAAGCTATTCATAAGCTGTATGTCTTACCTCTCGCTGCTTTCTAACTTAACAGGTCTTTACAAAATACTCCTTTAAAACACATCTGAAAGTTGCATAAAGAGCGATGCAGCAATGCGAAAGATATTCAGCAAAGAAAGAAGAAAGCACGTGTACACATGCTCGATCAAACACTGATTATTATGTCACACCATTTTACAATTAACCAGCACTGTCAAGCACTTTCATAAATAAGCTCAAAGGCTCTGCAGTCTACAATCATATGGAATCCTGAACAGTTCAAATCGTCCTATCTAATCTAAACTCCAGCTAATTGATCGCAATTAAATGTAAATTAAATAATATATGCTCTTCACTGCTTCACTGAAAGTCTCATTGAAATCGCCTAATAAACACACAAGTTATGCGAGAAACTAATTTTAAAAGAGCTGTGGTGGCGCCACCTAGCGTGCATAGCATTGCAGCGTCTACGTAAATCTACATGTTGTACGCAGTGCATTGGTATAAGCACACTTAAGGTCTTGTGGCAACGGGACAAGTAACATGTGCTGATATGTACAGGGTATCCCTTAGTCGAGCAGCGTATTGTTTTGTTTGGTTTGAGGTTTTTGGTTTTTGACTTTTTCGCTTTTAGCTGAAGCAATATGAGAGTATGATAGCCACTGCAGTTGTCGAGCCTTATCAGAGTGGGTTAGAATCAGTGTGTGAGCGAGAGGGAAGATGGTGGGGTAGGGTTGTCAATGCAACGTGAATGCAGGAAATATCAAAGAGTTAAACAGCAGCAGGGACCACAATAGACAAAGAATTTGCAATAATCCATTCACTAACACTCACATTCATGTATTCATACTCACACTCACACACATACACACACACCGCACACCACACACACACCACATAGATATTCACCCACGTTTACACTCATTCGCTTCCTTTGTTTTGGCTCTTTTGTGAGCCCCAAATAAAAAGGAAAAAATATTGAAGAACTGCAATCACGTATCGCCACAAAAGCGGGGCGTCAAAAGGCGTCGGCTACGGGTGGGCGTGTCACGTTCATCCCGTAGGCGTGCCGGCTCCCTAGAAGTACATGATGAAGCCCTTGCCATGTTGTACACTGAATGAGAGGAGCTCAAGAGACATAGAGGTGTGGAGAGAAAGAGAGAGAGAGAGGAAGAGAGAGCGAGCGAGAAAGAGAGAGGAAGAGGAAGAGAGAGCGAGCGAGAAAGAGAGAGAGAGCGAAAAGGTGTTCACACGGTTTTGTGGCGCGTACTTTGATCTCATGGCAACATGTAATTGAAATTGAGGCTAGGGTTGCCACCTCAACCGTACAAATGGACGGACGCAGGTCAACTTTTTAACGTCTGACATTTTTAATATTTGATACGACTCTCTGTTCTCTCTCTCTCTCTCTCTCTCTCTCTCTCTCTGTCTCTGTGTGTGTGTGTTGCGGTTCCACAGGTCTATATAACGTATATGCACGGGCAGCGCTGCTAGAATCGAACCGCATTGGCCTACACTGAGAGAAATGTATGAATATGCAGCAATATGGCAATTGCCTTCGCATCCTCTCAGTTGCTAAACGAGCTTAAAACGGTTATCCAACAATAGAAGCTTTGTTGTGCTCAAAAGTTGTTTAGTTTCTATACTTTTAGTTGAAATCAGCATTATTTAAAGCTTTTATGTGCTTTGTATTATAACAGTCGTATTTTAAGCTCAAGCTCAAAGCTTTTACTGAAAACATTGATGGACTTGAGACTTTAATGACTAAAGATCAAAAATTACTAAAGCTCATTAATGACTTAAGCTCGACTTGCCTTTTAATAAAGAAAAGTACATTCATTTGCATTGCTGATTGGCTTTGTTAAAGCTTTAAAATCGAGCTTTGCAACTTTAATGAGCTTTTCTTTAATTTAATTTCAAATAATTTTAATAAGAATCGAGCTTAGGTATTTTATAGAGCTTTAGTTATTTAACTTGAAGCTGCTTTCATTGAGTATGCCAAAAGTCTAGTTTCAAAGATGTCTTCCTCTTAAAGCCTTTAGCATCTATACATTGACTAAAGAAAGCTTTGTCTGAAATCAAAGCTCTTAGTTTCAATTTGATAAAGCTTCTACTTTTCTCTGACAAAAGGAATTTTCCAAACTCAAAACTCTTAGTTTGTGACACAACTTCAACTTGCAAAAAGGTTGGACGACTCTTCTAGCAAAGCGTATGATTAATCATATGATTAATCCAATCAGTTCAAGTTGATCAACTGCCAAATGCACATAGCTATGTATGTGTGTTCAACTACATCTATTTCTCGCAGTGTATTTGAGCTATGTATCCACGCTCATCCACACACGCCACAAGCTCATCATCGTATTTATATATTCAAATTGCATTTGCGCCAATTTGATTATTACATTTTCATACTCTAACTGAAAGCATTTGAGTTAGACAAGCAAATGTGCAACATTTGAAGCGATTAAATAGAGTAGAGTATTAATTGGGGACATGTTAACTCAATGGAGAGAACGCTGTATGTGTGTATGTATGTTTCATTTGAAGGCAGCTTGCTTATGTTTGGGAATCGATCAGTTTAGTTGGCTCTAACTTAAGACGCTCATTAATTGAATTGCTAGGAAATTAAATTATGCTCTTAAGAGTTAATTAATTCATGCATGTCATATGTCTCCCTTTGAGGAAGCAACAGTGAAGCAACAGTTGCTTAATGTATAATACTAAATATTGCAATACATTAAAGACAAAGCTACAAAGTAGACTCGGACATCGAAATATTGGATGATGAACCTTGTATCTATGTATATCTGTATTTGTTAATAGTCAATCAATATAACTCTGATTGAAGCGTTTAAGCTTTGATATATTTGTAGATAATATGATCGTAATAAGAGAAAAGTTGTTTAATTCTTAAATTTAACAAAAACGACTTTCATCAAATTCCGTTTCCGAAAATGATGAGATCATTCTACTGTGTTATTATTTATATATTTATATAACTATTGCGCAAGTGCATTTAATATTCGGCTTGCGGTTTTCCCTTATTTTTCTGTCTTTGTTTTTGCTGTCAAACTTTTCGCTCGTTGCGCTTTTGCTTTCGTCCCTTTCTGCATTTTATTTTCGCTTTCTTTCTTTTTTGCGCTGATTTTGTTTTTTGTCGTTTTTAGACCCTGTACTTTAAAAAGCGCAAAGGGTGTATAAGGTAGTGTCAAAGTAAAAAAGTCGTAGTGGAGGCAAGAGAAGGCATTGCCCTAGCTTTGTGTACTTAATAAATATCGTAATGCCCAAGTGCTTAGCGTTAGTTTCATTACGATTGGACAATTAGATCGGTAGTTGTGCTAGATATGTATGTATGTATATATATGTATATGTATGTATAAGTATATGTATGTGTGCATGTGTGTGTGTGTGTAGGCATGTATGTGTTAAGTCAACACTTAGGCACTTTCAATTGTTGCATTAGCATTTTAATGTTAGTTTAGCTTTATCATTTACTGATGATGCAGTTTAGGTGCAGGGTCTCGCAGAGTCGCGCTGACTGCAGTGTAACATTTTCTACTAGTTGTTTATTGTCTTGCATTTGCATTCGGGGCAGCAACTTTTGACCAGCTGAAACTTTAATTACTTGTACCAGCAGCCAGTCAAACAGTAAAGAGACAGACAGAGAGACAGACAGAGAGACAGACAGAGAGACATATAGACAATTAGAGAGACAGTTTGTCAGCTGCAGTTTGGGCATAAAACTATAGCATACTTAGGGGCGCCTGTTTAAATATTTTCCCATCCATTTTTAATTTATTTTTCAGTCATTGGCAACTTCAAAGCACTGCATAGCTGGTGGTGCTGCTGGTGCTGCTGGTGCTGATGGTTGCTGGTGGTTGCTGGTGGTTGCTGTTGGTTTGCTGGGCCTGTGCTCAATCATCTGTATGGCAAACACACATCCCGCCTTATGTTTATTATGTATTTATTTATAGCTGGGCATTGGTCGCGTGTCCTCCACTTGACAAGTGCTTAACAGACAGACAGGCATGACAGGTGCTTGAGGCCAGCTCAGCTCAAATGTGCTCAAATGTTTGTTAAGAAAATGCTGGTAAATATATATGTCTGTGGCTCTGGCACAACATTAAAGCAACAGGAACTGCAACTGAAGCCATAAACGAGCCTAAAATTGCATCTTTTTGGCATCTGCTTGCATTGCGCCTCATTGATTCACATATTGCTTTTTGGTCTGTTGACTTAAGTTGCTGTACTTACCACATGAGCTACGAGCTGCGAGCTACGAGTCTGAGCTGAAAGAATATTTGCTGCCAACAAGTAATAACATCAACATTTTCGTGTCCGCAGCTGTCTGAGACCAAGCAGATACCCTGTACTTAGATCTAGTATATAGAACACATTTCTAGCATTTGTTATAACAATTCGCAGTCCTAATTGATTGATAATTGATTCATTTCATACGAGAGGCAACAATTGTATGCACTGTGCCTATAATTGCATTGGACATAAAGCTGTTAAAGATGTTTTCTTTGTTGTAGTTGGCAATTTCAAATAGTTATAAGTGATATGACAATCTCTTCATACTCTAGACTCTTCTCTATACAGTTGCATATTTAGTTCTCTCATTTCATTAAAATAAAACTCCAAAATTGCATTTAAAATTAAAACTGATAGCATATGAACTGTTTGCGTGCTTATAGCACCAAGCTTTTGCATATGTATATATAATCGAACAAAAGCTGAGTGTTATGTCACTTCATTTACGTCTGCACGTATCGCACTCGTTCGCTGTCTCGCTCGCACACATGTGCTGCCCGCAATGCTATGGAAAAATTACTTTTATTTATTTTCGGATTATCTTTCTTATTTATGAATCGAGCTTGATGAATTTTTCATATAAATTATTATATTATATATTATTATATATATATTTATATTTATTATTATTATAAATTAACCACAAAATATTAATATTTATTTTATATTTTATAACTGCAACAGGCTGTTTGAAGCAGGTCTAAGGAAATGCACCCACGATTGGAAAACGGAGAATACTTGTGCATAAACAGACTGACAAATCCATATCGTATATATATGTACAACTCTGCATCAAATAGGTCTATCTATCTATCTATCTATCTATCTGTCTATCTATCTATCTATCTATCTATCTACCTATCTATCTATGTATCTATCTATCTATCTATGTATTTATCTATCTATCTATCTGTCTATCTATCTATCTATCTATCTACCTATCTATCTATCTAGCTATCTATCTATCTATCTATCTATCTATGTATTTATCTATCTATCTATCTATCTATCTATCTATCTATCTATCTATCTATCTATCTATCTATCTATCTATCTATCTATCTATCTATCTATCTATCTATCTATCAATCTAACTACTATGCCGAACTATCAACGCGATGCCCCAAAGTCTATCATACTCCGTCAATGTTTTGCTGCAGCGTATTTAAAACTAATCATTGACAGTTTAAGCACAATATTAATTACAAATTTTGTGGCATGATAGTATTTCAATCACATAATCATTTTTTCATATATTTTGTTGTTTGTTTTTATTAAATTCAGCATTTTGCGTTATGCATTTTCAATAATGTTTCAAAAGTACGTAATATGTTTGTGTACAAAGAACTCAATATTTGTTTAGTATATTTCAACTATATATTTCTGTGACTATATGTGTGTGTGGGTGTGTGTGTGTGTGTGTGAATATGTATTTTGTGCTTTATTTTTGTCATTTGTCAGTTAAATACACATGAACGTTGGGATATTGCATATTGAAACAATATTAAATTGCAATTCTTGTTTGCTTCCCCTTCGTTTTGTCTTTGCATAGCCAATTTCAAAATAAAACGAGGCGCATGCGACAGTATAGTACCTTGCATCAGTATTTACAACTGAAGGTGGGTAAGACTACAGTCGACCGCAGTCGACAGTGGGAGACTCTGTACTAATCGTGAATAGCAAAATTTACGCATTCAAAAAATATTGTACAGATAGCAAAACGAATCTTCCGAGCCTCGAACTCGCGATCCCTTGATTCACAGTCTAATGCTCTACGCCCTGTGCCACCGGCAAATCGACGTACGAATTCGTATTTCCCATTCATTGCCGCCTTGAAAGTTTCCTAGAAAGTATTATCTAATGCAAAGCAATCAATGGTGAACAATACTAGTGCTTATGTATTGCTTTTATTAAATTGTAAGTACGTTAAAGAATGCCTGCAGTTGCAAAAAAAAACCAGTCGAAAAGGCTACAGTCGACCGCATTCGACAGTATAATACCCTGTACAGGCTTCTATATTAAGAGTATTTTGATAATAGATACTTTGAATAAAATAAAAGTAAGAACATAACAGGTGTTTAAAGAAAACCCCTTTGAAACTCTCATTTTGCATATGAATTCTTTGCTTGCTTATAGCAGCTAACTTTCACATATTTATACATATTCACTCAAAAGCTGAGTGTTACGACACTTAATTTACTTATGCTTGTGTCGCAGTAGTTCCCTATCTCGCTCGCACACATGTGCACACATGGTAAGCAGACGCATGTATCACAGTCGTTCGCTGTCTCGCTCTGACACATGTGCTGCCTGCTGTTCTACGATTCAATGGAAAAATAACTTTATTGATTTTCTGTCTTATTTATAAACCGATCTTGATGAAACTTTCAGCGTTCCTTCTATATAACATTCTTAACGCACTTGTTAAGTTAGAAGTGTCTACGTTATTCGTTTTTTTCGATTTGCGGGGGAAGGGGGAGGTATCCAAAATTTAAAATAAACTTGATCTGCGTATGGTATACAGGAACCTTGATGCCATATTTGGTGTCTCTAGCTCTTATAGTTGCTGAGATCGACGCGTTCATACAGACGGACAGACGGACAGACGGACGGACATGGCTCAATCGACTTGGCTATTGATACTGATTAAGAATATATATACTTTATAGGGTCAGAGATGCCTCCTTCTGCCTGTTACATAAATTTGCACAAAATTATTATACCCTTTTTTGCCTATTTTTAATGGGCACAGGGTATAAAAAGTTGTTCGCGGTCTGAGTAAGCTTCGAACCCCAGACCTCTCGCGCCCAAATCCTATGTCCTCTAAGCTAAGCTACTGCTTCATGCAGTGCGAAGACGGCAATCTCCATACTTATGCAGCACGAATTTTAGCAATTGACATATATGTACATTAATTTGAATTTCTAACTAAATTTTGTTATTTCTATTTTTTAAGATTTTGCTACTTTCTGACAAATGAGGCAGAATTTATAATATATATTTAAATAAAATAGCAATAATTAATTAATAATGGAAAAATATAACTAAAATTTGTAATTGTCAGCCGCGAGATTTGAACCTTATGAATTTGTTGGTCATTCATTCCTTAAAATCTCCTTTGTTTATGGTTCGATCGCGTTGTGTGCCATATCTGCCAAGTGTGCCAAGTCTGTAGCTCTTATAATACGTTTTTTTCGATTTGCAGGGGCGAAAGGGGGCGTGGCAAAAATCTAAAACAAACTTGATCTGCCTGCACACTATAAGAGTGTTGTCACCAAATTTGGTAGCTCTAGCTCTTATAGTCTCTGAGAGCTAGGTGTTCATACGGACGGACAGACCGACAAACGGACGGATATGGCTCAATCGACTCGGCTATTGATGCTGATCAAGAATATATATACTTTATAGGGTCGGAGATGACTCCTTCTGCCTGTTACGCACAAATCGCTTTCGTCAAACTTCGAAGACTATGTACTTTTAGTACAGAGTCTAAAAACAAAAAAGAAACATTGACTTGTGAGATGAAACCTCGCGATCTGAGTAGAATTTGCAAAACATCTGCCATTTGTTGTTGTATATATTGAAAACTGAAAATTCACATATATTTCCACATCGAACAGAATACAATTAACTTATATAAGTATTTGTTGTTGTTGTTGTTGTTGTTGTTGCTGAAAACTTTAGTATATTCCTTTTATAATATATTTTATGTTTGTTTTTATTCATTTCATTTTTACTTCTTTAATTTCTATTTTATTTTAAATTGTATTTCTTGCTTAAACGTAGAAATTACTTAATATATTTAAATAGTTGAATGCGCTTGCAGTGATTCGCTGAGCGATTGCTCTGTGATCGAAGTACTATATCTATATATAATTATATAGATAACTAAACAATTTACTTCATTTTATTAAAGAAAAATGTAATTTATTTTGTTATTTTATTCACTTTTGCATTTATTTAATGGAATAAATGTATTGAATAATTTTCAGTGTGATTTAAAGAAATATTAAATGTATTAAATATAAATTACAGAACTATAAACTATCTTTCACTTCAATTTGATTCAATATCTACAACTCGCACCACTGCATACCACTGCAAGGGCATCAAAAGTTCGGCTAGCCGAAGCCTTCACCTTATTTTTCACTTAAGTTTCTCTATTATTTTATTTCATATGCCTAGCTAAACATTCAATTAAACAACAATTGTAATCAATAGTATTATTATTGTTATTGTTAATATTATTATTATTTATATAATTTTGTTTATTTGTTTGTTTATTTCATTTATATATATGTATATATATATATGTATATGTTTAGTTAATTTGTTTAACCTTTGCTTTTGTTAAATGTCTTTGGTTTTGCATTTTGCTAGTTTTACACATCTATCGTTAATTTTGATTGACAAAAATTCAAACACGCCAACAACAATAAATATACATCAATCATTTGTATTTCGGTTTTCGTTTTATCTCTTTTTTGTTTTTGTTCTTGTTTTTGTTTTTGTTTTGCTAAATAAATTGCAACAATATAATACTTAAATTTCAGACAATTTTGTATGGGGTGCGTTGTTTGTTTTGGGTGGGCTTGGGGATGGCTTTTTGTTGGGTTTTACTGAGGGGAAAGTGGCGGTTGGGGGAAACGCATCGTCAACATTGTAATCATCATCATCATCATCAACAACATCATCGTGTTCATTCTCCTCATTATCATATTTCAACTTCCTCTTCAACTACACTGAGCATTTTCATGCAGCACCAAAAAGTATGCAGTGGTTTTTATTTTCATGCATGGCTGGGAAATTTTTTGTTATACAGTGGCGTCTGAAAATGTTATGCACCTGCTGCGAACTGTCAGCTTGTCAAATGACTCAACTGCAACTCAACTTGCTGTTGCCCACTTTTAGGCTGTCGCTTTAAATATTCATTGGAAAATATATGAAATAAAAAGAAATCGAATTGTTGCAATGAGTTGAGTTTTTGGCGGCTTTGCCAACTTATGCAAACTTACATACTTAACATAATTGTACCAGAACTTATATTATATATACATATGTATATATATGTATATATATGTATATGTATGTATGTGAGTGTGTTTGTATGTTTGTCAATTATGTTGTGTAGTGTACTTAAGTTTAGTTAATAAAAAAATACACACTTTCCCCTTTTATATCGCACATACTTACTGAATGTACATAGTAGCTTGCAACATGTTCTAGAACGCATTATAATTAGCTGTCATACTGGGCGAATACTTAATGCGCTTTCTTTTTTTCTTTTTTTTTTTTTTTGTATCGAATTTATATATACGTATATATAGTATATTGACTAAAATATAGTACATCTAATAATACTCAAAAACACAAGTCTAAACATTATTCTTTTTTTTTCACATTCCAAGCGAACTTTCCTATATACAGTCAAACACACACACAGACGCACACACATACTCTCTCTCTCTCTCTCTCGCACTCTCTCTCTCTCTCTCTCGTTCGCTCTTTCGCTCTGTGCTTGTCTCAGCATTTGTTGCTTCGCTTTCACACGGCCGTCTCATGATCAGTCTCATCGATCCGTCCCAGACGCCAGGAATTGGGATCGCCCGCTGCAATGAGAAGCATTCAAAAATAAAGATTTGTTTTTGTTTTTCTGTTATTTATTAATTTTAATTTTAATTTATAATTTTTTTTTGTTTTTGTTTAAAGTTGCAAATCGAGTTTTTTTTTGTGGTTGTTGTTCTTTGCATTTGAGAGCAACACAAAAGGTAACTATAAATAAAAAAAAAAAAGCTACTCGTTTCACTTACGCAACGCACACACACACACACAGGCACACTCAGGCACACACTCATGTGTTGTGTGTGTGTGTGTGTGTGTGTAAATTATTGCATTTTAAATTTGTTATTAAACAGCGCATGCAAGAAGTCTACAACAAAAGTAATTCAATACCTACAACTAACAAGATATAAGCACACACACACACACACACGCACACAGACAGGCATTATTGTTGAGGCCTGAGGTTTTCGCGGAAGCATACACACAATGTCTCCGAGAAGGCACTTTCCCGGACAGGTGGAAGTTGCAACACCTAGTGCTGATTCCGAAGCCCGGAAAACCAGCTGATGACGCCTCATCATTCCGGCCGATCTGTCTGATCGACACTTTGGGTAAGGTGCTTGAGCGTCTCATCTGCACTAGGCTGGATTCATGGATCAGCGGAAACGGCGGACTTTCACCCCTACAGTATGGCTTTAGAAAATCACTGTCGACCACTGACGCCATTCGAAAGGTGACTGAGATTGCCGCAAAGGCAATGGAAGGAGCTAGATGGAAAGGTGGCGCTAAGCAATACTGCCTCATCGCTACGCTGGACATAAAGAATGCGTTTAATACGGCCGATTGGGTGAGCATCCTGGATGCGCTCCAAGCTTTTGGAACCCCGTCGTATCTCTACGCCCTGGTGAAAAACTACTTTGGCAACAGAAAACTGCGATACTCCACCAATGAGGGCTTTGCGACATACAACATCACGGCAGGAGTGCCCCAAGGTTCGGTATTGGGGCCTCTCTTGTGGAACGCCATGTATGATGGAATTCTACGACTGACGCTCCCAGAGGGTTGCCAGATCATTGGTTACGCGGACGATGTGGCACTCGTCGTTGTGGCCAAGCACCTATGCGAGGCCGAACGCATCTGCAGTACAGCAGCTACGATCGTGATGCAATGGCTCCGTTCAGTTGGCCTCGAGTTGGCAACCCACAAAACGGAGGCGGTGCTCGTTAGCAGCCGGAAGAGGGTCGAAACGGCGCGCATCAGGGTCGGAGACAGCGTTGTAGCATCCAAACGGGCGATTCGGTACCTAGGTGTTATCATTGACACACGCCTAAGCTACCGTGAACACCTGGCAGCGGTGCAGGTGAAGGCGGCCAACTCGTGCCGCGCACTTACCCGCATCATGCTCAACACTCGGGGCCCCAAGCAGGAGAGGAGGCTGCTGCTCATGAGCGTCGTACGCTCAATCGTGCTGTACGCTGCGCCAATCTGGGCAGATGCTATGAAGGTTAGAAGCTATGCCAGGGGAATTCAGGCAACATACCGCCTTTGTGCGCTACGCGTATGCAGCGCTTTCAGGACGGTATCGGATGATGCTGCCCTGGTCATCTCGGGCATGATTCCGATTGATCTATTGGCCGCTGAGGAGAAAGCCGTGGACGCAGCTACCAGAGGGGGCCAATCAAGAACCAGGGCGCGTCTTGAGGCCAGAGAGGCAAGCCTAACTGCCTGGCAAACTCGATGGGAGTCCTCAACTAAGGGACGTTGGACGCATCGCCTTATTCCCGACATAAGACGCTGGATCGGACGTAGACATGGAAGTGTAAATTTCCATCTAACCCAGCTTCTTAGTGGGCATGGTTGCTTCATGCATTACCTGCACAGAGTTGGTCACGTACCTTCCCCACTTTGTGCATGGTGTGGTGAAGACTTCACCGAGGACGCAGAGCACATCATATCTCGATGTGGGCGGTTCACAGCGCAGAGACTTCACCTCCAGGAAGCGACCGGCCGAATGATCACCCCGGATAATCTCGCAAACATTATGTGTTCATCTGAGCGAGCATGGGAGGCAGCCTGCAGCTTCGCATCTAGTGTCATGCAAGAGCTGCGAAGAGTGGAACGGATTCGAAGCAGAGCGGAGTAGGCGTAGCCATCGTCCCTGCGATGCAGTGACTAGCGTTGGTTCCGCAGGGGCTGGCTATGCACTATCCCCACCAAAACACTACCACCTAAGTTAGTTAAGTGTATGTCTATATTATAATTAATTTACTGAGTAGGTGTTGTTATGCTAAAATTGTTATAGTAAAATGTAAGTAGTGGAGAAAAATAAACTGAATTAAAAAAAAAAAAAAAACACGACACAGACAGTCTAAGCTGGGCATATGGACAGCGCACACGCACACACAAACACGCACACACACACACGCACACACACGCACAGACACACAGACTGACAGACTGACAGACAAAGCGTGTTAGAAAAGGATATTTCCATAGTCTCATTAAGCAACTAGAAAGTTAGACTTGAACTGCAGCTACTGTTGCATTACGCCGCTGGCTGACAGACAGAGAGCAGGACGGAGAGCGAGACAGAGCGAGAGCGAGAGCGAGAGCGAGAGCGAGAGCGAGAGAGAGAGAGAGGGAGAGAGACAGAGAGAGTGAGTGAGCGTGGTGGGCAGCAGTGTTAGAGCAAAGTTGATACTCTCCGCTCCGCCGCCCCCCTTTCACTCACTCTCTCACTCTTCCACTCTCTGTCTCTTTATCTCTCTCTCTCTCTCTCTCTCTCTCTCTCTCTCTCTCTCTCTCTCTCTCTCTCATTGGCTAAAGTGCAAAATGTTGGCGGGGCAGAGGGGAAGGCGGTGTTTTTGTACGCTAAATGCAAACTTACCACAATCATAATACTTCGATATCCTGGGCAGAGCTGTTGTTGTTGTTGTTGTTGGTGGTGGTGGTTGGAGTGGTTGTTGTGGTTGTAGTGGTGTTGTTGTAGTTTTGTTGTTGTTGTTGTTGTAGTTTTGTTGATTAACGTGTATGAACGATATACACACATATACACACACATATATATATATATATATATATATATATATACATATATATGTATATAGCAATATATATATATATACATCCAATCAGATTTATATATGCATATACATAAATATACACATATATATACATATATATGTATACATACGATACAACATAATTATATGGTAGGGGCACCCAAAAAATATATAGAAAAATCATTGGAAAAAAATGCATAAATGTTCGTATTCATCAAATTGAATATTTAAATAAATGAAAAATAAAATACATTTGTACAATTACAGTTTAATCAGAAAGATACATATGTACATACATATATCACAAAACAGAATGCGAAGCCAAGTTAAAGCATTGAATACATTCCTGCTTAAGCTATGGCTGCAACAACTATCGTTAATACTATCGCTTAAGACAATCGATTCGGCAGGGACTTCAATAAAGTAAACGAACTGAAGAACTTAGCTCGTTTGATAGTTGTAAGACGTCACTTTACTTCAAATCAAAATTGTTAGAGCTGCACGATGATTAGCTGAAACTATCGTATATACTATCGGTGTAAAATACAAGTGGCAAATTACTGTGCAAAGAAACAGATACAGCGCATTCAGTAGATGCCCAAGCAAATTTAAGACAAACTTGCATTTGCTATTTGTGTTACTATCGATAGGCGATGAGTAATAGAGAGAAGTATCGTATTATTACATTGCTGGGCGATGAGTAATAGAGAGAACTATCGTATTATTACATTGCTTTCCATAACCTTAAATTACACTTTTAATCGTTTTGTTTTACAGAAGTTAAATTAGACTTTTACGCTGACTAAATACAATAGCTAAGACTATCATGTGTACTATCGTGTGGACTATCGTGTGTACTATCGTTAAACGGCATTAATGATAAATGTGCTCAAATAATATCTAAAGCTGCACTCTGCATTGCTTTCATTAAGCTTAACGAAAATGTCTTAATTACTTTATGCTGTGTCTAAGCGTAATTAACAAGCTGATCAATACGATATTTTTCAATGTGCCTACTATCGTCAAGTGAAACCAAGCTCAAGTAATCAAGCAAAGACCTAGAGTTAACATCGTAATAAACTCTCAATTGTTGTACTTCATAAAAAAACAGACATCGTTAACTGTCTGAGCTACACGATAGTATTTACGATAGTTTTGTGACAGACACTTCTGAGGTCTCATTGCCACAGTTGAACAACAATAAGAAACGTCAAGAAAGTGCCAAAGAATATAATTAATTGAAATATACAAACATTAACAACAATTCATATAGAGAAGACAGGTACAGACAGAGGAGTGAGAGAGTGAGAGATAGAGATAGAGAGAGAGACGCGAGGGCAGTTTTAAGATTCTGTCTAAACAAATGATTTGCAGCTCGTTTATTAAGTGTGTCATGGGAATTGTTGCACAACGAATTCTCTTACAAGTGCACACACACACACACACACACACACACACACGCACACACGTACTCTTGCATGCATATGTGTGTGTATGTCAATAAACAGTTATAAAAATAGTTCACATTGCCATGTGTTGCACTTCACGTGCTAAATTTCTAAGTCAACTACAGATTATTGCATTGTTCTCAGTCTTTTTATAGAAAACTACAAATTTGTACGAGAATAATTATTAGCTCAAAGTATTTGCTGCTTAAACGATTTATTGTCGCCTGGAACGATGGAAGTGGAACGCTTTGAAGAAAGTTTACGTTGCAATTCAATTTTGAAATCAGGACATTAGCTTCCATTTTTCACTTCTGAAATGCTTTATTGTAGTTAGGAATGATGGAAGTGGAACACTATTAAAAAATAAATGTTTTCATTTCATTTTAGAGAGAAACTCAGAAATTTTGCTTCCATTTCTCACTTCTGAAATGCTTTATTGTAGTTTGGAATGATGGAAGTGGAACACTTTAAAGATTGTTCACTTCTTATGATTTCTTAAGCAATATTAGAACATAACCTAAAAAAAATTGAACTTCTAAAATGCTTTATTCCATTTGGAATGATGGAATTGGAACACTTTAAATGAAGTTAACTTTTTTTTAAATAATGCTCGAATAAATCAGAATATTCCATATGTTTCCATTCGTTACATCTTACATTCTTGAGTGTTGTTCGGAATGATGGAAATGGAACACTTCGCAGAAAATTACATATTTAAGCTATGGCGTATACAAGCACTTAAGGAACATATATTCATTTACAATGCATAACTTCTGCAACGGTATTGCTGGGAACAGTGGAAATGGAACGAAGTGTGGAGCATGAACCGACATATCCGTACTGTGTTTAAAAAGCGAAACAAAAGCAACTTTCAACTGAAATCAGTTCTTGCCGCCTGGAACGTTGGAAATGAAACAACTCTTGAACAGTATTTAAGGTAGTTATTATAATAGAGCACATGCACTTCGTTTATATCTGCAATTGAAACCTAAAGGAAGCACAAAAGCCGCATGTCATGTCTAGGAACGATGGAAATGGAACAACTATTTGAAATCGTTTGTATTAAGGGAGATATGTTATTCGCAGCTGGCAACACGTTTGCAACGATGAACAATAAACACACACACATGATAAAGCCAGCAAATTGAGTGGAGACAATGGAAATGAAACAAAAAAACTGGAAAGCAAATTTTCGATTTCGTTAGAAAATCATTAGTAGAACAATCGAGATACAGAAATTTAAATATCAGAAGAGAAGGGAACATAAAGAATTGTGAAATTGAATTTTATAAGCGGGGAACGTGTGGAATTTGGGATATACACACACACACACACACACACACGCACACACGCTTAGATCATATAAGGGCAACGCTGGGAACCCAACATGAATGATAAGCGCATCCGGTGCGAAGGTGCGAGGTGTGTGAATAGTGTGATTGACTGACTGACTGACTGATTGATTGAGTGATTGACTGAGTGATTGACTGACTGACTGACTGAAAGCTGAATCGAATCAAAACTCATTAACGCATTGAAAATGATGAATGAATCAAATCAAATGTGAGAAATGATAAATTGGCCAAATTGTTTGTACTTAATATGCCAAAGCAAGTTGCACGTGGCTTAAGTACTACATAGACTGGCCGCGTTGCACGTCCACGTCCACGTTCAAGTCATCATCGTTGACGTTGCGGTTCAAAGTACACAAAATGGGGGGCGGAGCAGTGGGAGGTGCTTTGTCGGCTGCACTCTGTGTGTAACTTTATGGGCATGTGCAAAGTATTTACATTCAAAGCTTCTCGAAGCTGCCTATCGCTGTCGATCAACTCGTGGAACGCTCAAGATGGTTGTGTGTTGACGGTAGAGGAAAGCAAAATCGCAGCTGGAGTATAGGATGAAGAGGAGAAGGAGAAGGAGGCGGAGGGAAGGGAACTCATTCATCATAGCCAAAACAAAAACAAGTCCAAATCGTATTGCAATCACAACAGCAGCAAAATTATTTAATTAAATAAAAAATATTTTGCCAAGATATTATTATTATGATAACACATATAGAGGGTATAATTACGCTAGCAGCGGGTATGCTTGGCCAATCAGCTAAGATGTGACAGCAACATAGTTAACTTGCCTTAATCTCTCTACAGTTGAGCATAGACACTTGAGCGAGCTCTTTCTAGTAGCTATAGATCGAATCTAATCTAAACTAAACTGCTAGATTGGCTTACTCTAATGATACATATACTATAGATATAGATATATCAAAAATATAACAAGATATCAATCAATCATATCGTAATTAAACAACTCTCCTTATGTGCTCATAAATGTGGTATTATATCATATCAAAGTTCACTCAATATCTTAGTATTATCATATACATAGTTGCTGCATATCTCATCTAAATTGTAGCACCATATCGTCTAGTGTCTTACACAAGATCGTTTCAGACAGAGAACCGATTTCTTAGCTCAACTCAAGTTTATGCCAAATCTATTAAAGAAACTAACTTTAAAGTTTATAAAGTTATTTCTTTAAGAATACTAAGTTTAGCTGTAGTTTAACTGAAACTGAGCTAAATCACGCTGACTGTTCTTTATAGCTATGAAAGCAAATATCCGTTGAACTAAATGTTTAAATTCTAACAGATAACTCTAAGAAAAGTATTAATTTGAGCCTGAACTAATGGGGAAGAGTATACAAATATATAGTATAGAGTATATAGAGTATATCAAATCAACATTTGCAGATTCTAGTTTCGATTTCAATTTCATTTATTATACTCAACGAAAAAAGAGTATTAAAAGTGCGTTGAGCGGTTGCAGCTAACGACGTTTGAGGAGTTTGTTTTCGTGCTGTTGTGAGTTACATTTTAATTGTGAATTAAAATAAAAATATAAAAAAAAAACTAATTCTTGCCATTTGAGCAAAATGAATGTTAATGAATCGCCAACAGATATTTGCAACTCAAAAAGGAGCACGCGTTCCGTTTACCATTGATACGATACGATACGATACGATACGATATGATATGATACGATACGATACGATACGATATGGCAGGGTAGAGTACGTGGTTTGTGTGTGTGTGTGTGTGTGTGGGTTCGTGCACGTGATCTGCATGCGCGCATCGATCAATTAGCCGAGACGCGAACCAGTGTGTGTTTCAAATAAAACAACAACTGCTTGGCACACTTAAGCAATTAAACAACAAATTAATTAAACGCTGTCAATATTTATGTTTTTTTTTTTTTTTTTTGGGGAGGGCGGTTTTTTGTTGTTATCTGTGTTTTATCATTTATAATTTATCATCTTTCTCTTTTGGCTTGTTTACATTCACTTGCTGCTATGTTAAATGTTAAGTTTATATAAATATGATACAATTTCATATGTTTGTATGTATGTACAACGATTGCTATTTGCCAGCCTTAAGCTACAACTAGTAGTAGTTATTATTATTATTAATTAATTAATAATTATTAATATTTATATATTTATATAAATATATATATATATATATATATATATATATATATATATATATATATATATATATATATATATATATGTGTAAGCATGTGTGTGTGTGTGTGTGTGTGTGTGCGTGTGTGTTTTTACCGTTTCTCTCATTCATTCAAATCGAATTCATATGCAAATCAATCAACAAAACAAAATCATTAACAATAGAAATAAGAAGAAATTAATAAACAAAATTGTGATAATGATAGGCAAACAATACATATATAAATATAAATATAATATAATTTAATATAATTGTTAATGTTTCCGCACAGTAAATAAATAATAAAATAAAATAAAAAACAAAAAAAAAAAACTTTTCCATTATTAAATGTGGAACGGAAGTCAAAATATTTGTATATGCATTTCACAAATTGTTATTTTATTTAAATTAGTTTTTATTGCAAATAATAAATAAAAGTCTTGCTAAAGATTATGATCGCTGATCGTCGAACGTTTGATCACGTTCATATGGCCAATCGGATGTCTCTGAACTTTGATCTCCGTCTGCTTCCAGCAAACACATTGATCGCGCATCGATCAGTTAACGCTCTACATATGACTAAATGTGAAGTCAGTTGATCATTTCAATTCAGTTGATTCAATTGATTTGCATAATTTACACTGCAGATCAACTGATCTCTAAGTCTATTGCCAGCATTTTGTATTGGAATTCAAATGATATTCAACTAATCGATCACATTTAGCGACACACAATTCAATATGCAGTCAATTCAAGTGATCTGAACCGTAGATCAACTGATCATTGTGTCTGTTGTGAGTGATTGAGTGCATTGAGTTGCATTCAAATGATTGATTTAACTAATGTCAATTTAAATGCATTTCTTAACTGAGAATCACTTTGTTTATTGAGTTCTGTTGCGAGTGTTGCAAGTCACATTCAAATGATCTTAGGCTAAACGATCGACTCAAGCATAAGTGCTGTATTGAACTGAGGAACTGAGTGAGGGGTGTTGTGAACTGATTAGGAAATGTTAGTTGAGCGATTGATGATTTTGTTTCAAATAAAATAAATTGAATTGAAACCTATTTGTAATTACTCAAGCTATATCTAAACTGATCTCAAATGATCGTTGCAAATATGTTGGCATCATCTTAAGCTAAACAAACGATTCGAAATGCAGTTGCAATTCAATGACAACAACTCGAGGTGTGCTCAACAAAGCCTAAGTCAAACAAATCTGAAATGATTTCAACTGATCAAACGATCAAACGATCAACTGATCTGCTATAAACAACTTCTCATTAATTGTATTTTGCTTCATTTTTCTCTCGCTCTCGCTCTCTCTCTCTCTCTCTCACACACACTCTTTTTGTGTAGATTTCCGTCAGAAGTGTAAATGGAAATTGTTGTTTGTTTATTTAGGCGAGTTGAATGAAAGATCAAAAGTGCTTGGCAACAAGTTGTTTGAATATATGTTTGCATTATCTACACTAAATAGAGTATATATATGTATATATATATATATATATACATGTAGAGTACGTATGTGAGTGTGGGTGTGCGTGTGTGTGTGTGTGTGTGTGTTACACGTATTGCTTATGGTTAGAGTTTGTTGAGTTAGATGAACATTCAGGTGCGTAAGTGCGTGCGTTGGACTAATGATGATCATGGCTGTCGATGCAGACGAAGTTGATGATGATGATGATGATGATGATGATGATGATGATGATTATAATGATGAACAAGTTGTTGTTGATGATGTACAGAGTGTGTTGCTCTTGATTGATTGACTTGACTGTAGATATACTGCTGATGTGCTGTAAACTTTCAATTTTATTTCACATTTCTGGCTGATGAATGATCCTGGCCTTCTGCATACTGTGTGGTTGTTCTGCTTGTTGTAGTTGTTGTTGTTGTTGTTGTTGTTGTTGTGAGTGTGTGTGTGTGTGTTTGTGTATATATTAGGTGTTGTTGTTGTTGCTGGTTCATTTAGTGCCTTTGTAAGCAGCAGCAGCAGCAGCGGCGGCGGCAGCATCAGCAGCAGCAGCAGCAGCATTGACGTAGTGATCAACATTGGTGTCCGCAGCTAAAGCGACACCTGGCGGTGGCGGCTGCTTAGTGTGTTTGTACGTGCGACCAAGTAAAGGAACATGCTCTTCTAAAATTAGATAGCGAATCGTAAAAAACGAACATAAACATCAAACTTTTATACAACTTTCAAATGCAACAAAGGCAAAGCAAACAAAAAATAATACAAAATAAAGCGAGATAATCAAAAAAAAGGAATAAATTAAAGCAAATGCAATTAAGATAAACAACTTTGTTAGTTAACAACAAAAAGGAAATTGAGAAACGTTCAACTGGTTTTACTGAGCATGCAACAAGCTTTTCCCCGCGCCGCGCCGCGCCGCCAGCCTTGCCCCTGCCCTGCCCTGCCCCCCCGCCATCCCCTCCCCCGCCCCCCTTCCCCTAAAACATATGTCAACCAGCGCAAGCGTGCAACAAAGCATTTAGTAGGCGGAAATTAGCAATTGATTAATGGTTAAGGTATCACAGAACGGCCACAGCAGTTGGGCAGAGTAAAAGAGCAACAGCGAGAGATAGAGATAGAGATAGAGTTAGAGAGTGATGGTGAGAGAGGCAGACAGAGTTAGATATTATATGGCACAACAGAGAGAACAGGATTATGGCACACTAGACACACAGAGAGAAAGATAGAGACAGAAAGAGACAGAGAGAGAGAGAGGGCGCACAAATATGTCTACGCTAGCTATCGATAACTCACCCTGCAGCTGTCGATTGATCAATGCCGTCAGTCCATGGCCCACATCGACGCTCTTCTTCAATATGAGCATCGGCTTATCCTCGGCATCCTCCGCATATCCGCCCGATGGCAGGAAACCATTGCTAGCTATCGATTCGCTGACCTGCAAAGTAAAAATAAAATCCATGTTACATCAATCGATAACAACAAAATGAAATGTTCACAAATTCATTGGGCTTGTCGTTTCGTGTCGTTGTCTTATCACCTGTGTCACCTGCATTAGCTTTTTGACCACATCACGTCCGAGTATGTGATCGAATACAGTTTGCAGAAAGGGCTCGGCCATTATCGATAACTTGAGCTTATCCCGATGCCAAATCAATACACGCGACTCTTCCATTGCCATTATGGACACCTGTCGGGCGAGACATTCAATAAGCACTCAAACCATTTATCGATATATCGATGTATCGCTGGACTTACCTGAAAATAGTCATCGGTCGAGACGCCAAACCATTCTGGCGAGTCTAGGAACTGATGGGGAAACACAATGTGTAGGGCCCGCTGATGCTGGGAGACGACCAATCTGTGTCAAGAAATCGATCGATTAATATCGAATGTGTATCGATTGTATCGATAATATATCGATTGTACATTAAATATGTGTGGAGATTGTAAATCAATTTTGTACTAATTTTGATTAGTCGAAGAAATATCATTTGAAGAGTATATATTTATCGACTGTCGATTGTATAAAATGATCACATATCACATGTATATCGATCCCTATAATATATACGATACATTGATTGCTTAGTGATTGCAGATCGATAATGCACCAATAATCAATATTAATAACTTATCGATAACAATTATGAGATCGATATATATCGATCGTCGATCATTACTACTCACTTGCCGCTCAGCACCAGCGACAGGCTGTCCACCTTGGTGACCTTCTCCTGCGCATAGACCTCCTGGTATTTAAGGGCCCTGATGACCTTCATGCAGTTGAGCACCTTCCGGAACTGATGTCGCGTCACGCGCAACGGTTGAAAGAGGGCCACGTACACCTGCAATGCATGATAACAGAGAGAACACAATACAGAGATATTAAAACAGAATCATCTTATCTTCCGATCGTTCCAGTTGAGTTCCCACATAAATTTGAGCATGCAATCGCGATCAGTTGATTGAAGCGCTCTCCCAGGCCTTCTTATCACCATCAACTGCTGGGAGTACCAGTAATAAATTTGCTTAATCGTTAACTGGCACGTCATTTCCTCTTTTCACTCTACCCACCTCCCCCCACCTCCCCCCTTCCACGCGTAGTTCACACCGGTAATCCCTAGTGGAGGGGTGCCCACTCCAACAGACAGTTTGATCAGCCAGCTAAATTACCAACTTTTAACATGCTCTCGTTCATTTACATTGTAAATCGCATATTATTGCACAAAGGCAAGTCATAAGTGTGCTCGACTAGCCTATACCCTGCATTGTTTAACTTGTGTAATGTTCTTATTGATTGATAAAGAACTTCATACTTATTTAACTCAACTTGTTGTCATAGCTGTTTTCTTTACATTTACAGGGTATTTACAAAGTGTTCTACATACCTATTTCTTTATTGAAGACTCTCTAATTAATTCTTTGACTTTGTACAATATCGTTTAAAATGAATGATTTCGATTTATAGGGTATGTAATGGTCAGTACGCTATATTTAATAACTCTAGATTAAATATTCACAATGATTGTTAAGCTTAAGCAAAAGGAACAACATTTCATTCCGAGAACAACTATCAAATGTAATGCTTTCCTTTTACAGGGTATTTTAAATTCCGCATGTGCCAATTTATATATGGTTCAAAGCGTATAATAGACTCTGAAATGTTTTCCACATTTACAGGGTATTCCAGAGTCAGCATATCAAACTTAACATTTCTATTTTTAGTTTTGTCTGAGATTGATGAGGTTTGATAGTCTACTGATAACGATAAACTAAATATAAACTCAAAAGTACCCGCAGCTGCACGCTGGAATCTTTCTCATTAAACCTAATATACCCCGTTATTCTAAAGTGAAGGGTATACTCTTTGCCAAACAAAGATTTTGACATTTCAGTCTGATGACCATATAGCAATTTCAAGCAAAACCAAAATCAAAACAAACTTATTACAGGGTATCTGCGCTACGACTCTTCAGCGTTTCTCATGCTTTGTATGCTAAAAAATGCAACAGATATGTTGAAAAACTCGTATTTTACATTTGGCATTAGATATAGGGTATGTATATGACATATACAGTTCATAAACTTATTACAGGGTATGTGCAGAACAAACTAAATTTTCCTCTACTCAAAAATGCAACAGCAATGTTGTAAAACATGTATTATAGCCTTGGCATTCAATACAGGGTATCTCTATAATGTATATAAGTAAAAATGATATTACAGGGTATCTGCTTATACAACTAAATATGAATTCTCTGAGTTTCTGCAAAAAGCAATGTCATTAAACTCTTGATAAAGACGAGTACTTAGTGCAGAGTATCTATATGCCACTTTAAGCATATAAATTAATTACAGGGTATCTGCACGTTGAGCTTGATTTGGGACATTGAAGCCTCTAATGCTGCGTATGCTGAAAAATACAACAAAAATGTCGTAAAATGCATATTAAAGTAGACTTGACATTTGATACAGGGTATCTCGACGCATACCCTAGGCCATACATAGTACATATATCAAATAGATAGCAACTTCAACCTGCAGCTGGGGCAGCAATGGGATCTTCACAGTTGCCATGCGATAAGAGGGAAGTCATAAGTCTTGATTCGCATTCAATTCATTGAAAGGCAAAGTCAAGTGACGTCTATAAAAACTCAGATAAGATATTGCTCTATCTCTATCTCTGTCTCTAACTCTATCTCTATCTCTGTCTCTAACTCTAACTCTATCTTTATCTCTATTTCTATCTCTTTCTTTTCCTGTTGCTGCTGCTGCTGCTGTTGCAGTTGCTTACAGCGTTAATTGCAAATATTTTGCAAAGCGTGCGATCTATCAATATTATGGAACGGGTATAATAAAATAATACAATAAACGGTTAATTGGCGTTGCTAATCGCTTGATTCAATAGAAGACGATCAACAGGTTGACGATCAACAAGACATATTTTGTAATAATAATAAAATCATGTGGCTTATGACGATTATCTCGTCATCGTTAGCTTGGCCTGCATTAAATGGGCCAAAAGTCCACATGGCCAACCATTGTAAGCATTCTCTCTCTGTCGCTCTCCCTCCCTCTCTCTCTCTGTCCCTCTCTCTCTCTCTCTCTCTCTCTCGCCACTCTTAACGGTTGCCATGCAAAAAGTTTACAAAACGTTTTTTTGCTGACGCGGCCAACAATGACACCCAATACGGCCCACAACCACACCAGCCACACGCCAACAACCACCAGCACCACCAACTGTTTGCAAGCGACCAAGGATGTGGTGGGGGAGGGGAGGGGTGACTGTCCAGCTGTGGGGGGTATACCACACGTTGCCACGTTGCCACGTTGCGACTTTGCGACGTTGCAACTTCAGCAGTTTTTTCTTTCAATTCCCTTACGAAAATTGGGCAACTTGACAATTTCAAGTGCCGCTCTAAAGATTCTCGATCCCCTATTTCCCAGTATTTTTCAAATACAAATTAATAATATCCCAGCATTTTTTTTTATTTTTAAATACAAATCAATAATTTCCCAGTATTTTTCAAATATAAATTTATAATTTTCCAATATTTTTCAAATATAAATAATTTACCACCATTTTTTTTAAATATAAATCAATAATTTCCCTGTATTTTCATATATAAATCAATATTTTCCCAGTATTTTTCAAATTTAAATTAATAATTTACCAGTATTTTTAGAATATAAATTTACAATATCCCAGTATAAATTTCCAGTATTTTTCAAATATAAATTAATAATTTACCAGTATTTTTTAAATACAACTTAATAAGTTCCCAGTATTTTTTAAATATAAATTCATAAATTCCCAGTATTTTTCAAAAATAAATTTATAATTTTTCAGTATTTTTTAAATACAATTTAATAAGTTCCCAATATTTTTCAAATATAAATTAATAATTTACCAGTATTTTACAAATCTTTCACTGCATTTTCATGTCACTTGAGCATAAATACAAATTATCTAGTTCCCAGTATTGTATTATGTAAATTTCCCAATATTCTTTATTTCTTATTAAAAATTTATAAATATGCTCACAGAAAGTAATGTTATCTTTAATTAATTAAGTATTGAGTATCTACAATGCAACTGCATTTTATATTTATATATACTGCCAGTATTTGTTGAAATTAATCAGTATTAAATGTAAATTTCCCAGTATTTAAACACAATTTACCAATATCTTTGAGTAAACTATGAATTTGAAAATATTCTCGAACAAAGTTATGTCTTTAATATTTGTACAATCACATATATATGGCGCTCAAATATAATACCAGTATTTACTTGAAATAATCAAGCTTTCATGTAAATTACCCAGTATTCTCAAATGCTCTCACAGAACCTCTTGATATGTTTAATGCTTTGCCAAATGCGACAACAGAGTTAACAGAACATTTCCCAGTATTTTAGCAAAATATACCAATATTTATGAATAAACTGAAGATACAGGCAATTGTATTGATAATATAATACAAGTATTTAAACGAATTAATCAGTATTTACCATTCATTCATTAGAACAATAAAAATACTTAAGTACAGTATTAAATAAAAGGAAAGTAAATTGAAGATTGAAGAATTGTTTAAATATAAATAGACTTATAAGCCATATAATCTATAAGGTACTTGAACATTGACTACTAGTATTAGACAGTATATAAATGTAGATATATCAATGTCAATGATAATGTTATGCCACTATAGATAAAAGTATATCTATAAATATGGCAATTATAACTGCAATTTCAGGTATAGCACTTTGATTTCTCTATATTATCTAGTATTATTATATATTCTAGATATTCGGAATATTTCAGAATGAATGCCATACAAATTGTGCTTAGAATTACAGGGTATCATAAACACTCAGAAACACACAAACAGTTGATTATTAGCATTGGCTGTGATAGATTAGGGTAATCAACTGTCAACGTGATGAATTTCAACATTCGTTGCTCTCGCCTTGCCTTGCCTTCTCCACTTCTCAAATGCCCTCGCAGCATAGCAGTCAGCACACCGGGTATGCTCAACTTATACAACAGCAGCAGCAGTAATCTAAGTCATATAAATATCAAATGAAATGTGAAACTTGGCTATACAGTGTTAACCTTGGCTCGAACCTGACTAACTCTTATAGGGTGTCCTGTCTTCTAGCTGCGATTAGTATTGCAATTTGATCAATTAATTTTATACAGTTCTTGGCACTTGAAGTGTCAATTTCTTGTTGTTGTTGTTGTTGTTGTTGTTGTTGTTGTTGTGGCAACAGGGTATCTAGGGTTTGGGCAGTGCCCACTGCTTAGCATGCATAAACATTCAAGCATACATTCATGCATTCATACAAACATTCAGGCATTCAAACATATTCATATAAATAAATAAAATAATCAAAAGTGTAGCTCAACGACGGACAAATTGTAATCCGGGCAGGTTTATTGCTGCTACCATTGTTGTTGTTGCTGTTGCTGTTGTTGCTGTTGCTGTTGTTGCTGTTGTTGTTGTTGCTGCTGCTGTGTCTGTGACCGGCTTGGCTGCCGCATGTGGCGCGAGATTTGCAACAGCGCCTGCAGCGACGCCATCGTCGAGCATCGCGACTGAAGCTAAAGTCACGTACGCCAGGCCAACAACATGTGGCTGCCAGACGGTGGGGGGGGAGTGAAGTGGGAGGTGCGGGGCAGGTGGCCAGACTGCTGCCACAGACTGTAGCCACAGCAGCGACGTCAGCGTTGCGCCAAAGAGTCGCGTATGCATAGAGAGAGAGGGAGAGAGAGAGAGAGAGAGAGAGGGACAAAACCGCAACCGGAATGGAACATTGGGTATAGGTGTGTGCGTGTGTGTGTGTGGGTGTGTGGGTGTGTGGGTGTGTGTCCAATGAGATTAGCTTTGATGCCGCTGCTGATGAGGATGAACTGTTGCCATGATCACAACACGTTCTCTGTTCGCTGTACTTCGCTTTCCGCTCTCCGTTCTCCACTCTTCACTCTCCTCTCTCCGTTCTCTGCTCTCTCTCTCCCTCTCCCTCTCTCTCCCTCTCTCTCTCTGTCTTCTGCATTTGCCCCGGCAACTTTTGCGAGCTCAGCATAAAAAACAAATCCGTTGCGCGTCGCTCAATTTGCAATTTAAATCAATGAAAGAAAATGATGATGGAAAACGGGGTGAGGGAGGGGGAAGAAAAGCGTCAATCCAAAAAGTGGACAATGGACAATTTGGTTGATATTGAGAGACGGGTGGAGATTCACATGAGTTGTGCCAGATTAAAGTAGAAGGGAGAAGAGAGAGGGTGAAGAGAGAGGGAGAAGAGAGAAGGAGAAGAGAGAGGGAGTAGAAAGGGGGAGAAGAGAGAGGGAGAAGAAACAGGGAGAAGAAAGAGGGAGAAGATAGAGGGTGAAGAGAGAGGGAGAAAAAACAGGGAGAAGACAGAGGGAGAAGATAGAGGGAGTAGAAAGGGGGAGTAGAAAGAGGGAGAAGAAACAGGGAGAAGAAACAGTGAGAAGAAAGAGGGAGAAGAGAGAGGGAGAAGAAATAGGGAGAAGAGAGGGAGAAGAGAAAGTGGTAAGAGAGAAGAAGAGAAAGAAAAAGCAACGCACAAGAAGAGAAAAAAGAAGAGACATTGGTATAGAAAGAGACAAGAGAAGATAAATATGAAAGAGAGGGGACAGGTGAGATGAGAGACAGAGAAGAGAAAAGGAGACGGAGAAAGAAGAGACAAGTAAGAACGAGAGAGAAGAGATAGATAAAGAAGAGAGAAAGAAGAAGAGAAGGGGAGATCGAAAAAGAGAAGGGAAAAAAGACAGACACGTAACAAGAGAAGGAAAGAAGAGATTATAAACAAAAGACAAATAGTGAGAATGAGAAGCGAGTGCAAGCAGATGATCCGATCAGGATCAGGATAACAACAAGAATTATGTCGATCTTCAGCCCGATTTGACTGATCAATCAATTAGCCCCAACTGATCTTAAGGATGATCATAAACTCAGCTTTGTTTATAGAATAACTGATCTACAAAGAACTGTAAACTCTATGACGATCTCACTCACAGATCAAACTGTAGCAATTGTATAATATAACAAGACTGATCTCTGTTTGTCAAATTATATATAAGCTGATCATAAAAGTCGAGCTTAAATGTCAGTAAACTGCTTATTATTCAGTTTTTGCCTGCAGACTGATCTACTGTACACACTGATAAGATCGGATTGTTGCTAATTATTTAATGTTGATTAATATGATAAGTAAAGTGATATGCGAACGTTTTGAATTAACTTTATCTATAGCAATCTCAAGTGATTGTGGCACAGTTTTTGCTCTATTAACTGACCTGCCTTAATTGCAGGCATACACAATATCTAGAAAATATACAGATATGCCCAAATATATATATATGTATATATATATATATATATATATATGCCTGGGAAGCTCTACAGAACAACAACAAGACTGAGACTGAACTGTGCCAACAGCCATTGAACCGAACCTGTTCCCATTGTTGTTGTTACTTTTGCTCTTGTTGTTGCTGTTGTTGATGCGCTTAAGCAGCCAAAGAGAGCGCACACAGTGCTCTCTCAGTGGTTTGCCTCTCGCATGCTCATTTGGCATGTCTTAAGAGCAAGCAGCTGCAGTTGACAGCGCTGTCGCTAGGCAGCATAGCAAGGAGCTTTTGCACTCGACGCCATTTAAAGCAGTGCCATGGATTCCGTTAACTCTGCGTTTCGTGCAATTCCGTAAACAACAAACAGCTGATAAGAAGCGGCGTCAGACAGAGAGAGAGAGAGAGAGAGAGAGAGAGAGAGAGAGAGAGGTGGAGTGGAAGAGTTAAAGAAGTCTACACAGACGGTCAAGTGATCGTCCATTGTTGAGCTGCTTATCGATAACAACAACAATTGCCTTATAATGCTGAAGCGGCACAAAATCTTTGATAAGTAGCAGCGCAACAAAGAGAGCGAATGTGAGAGGGAGAGAGAGATAGGGCAAATTGAAGAGTAGGTCGGTTAGAGTATATTAACTTATTTGCAATCATAATGCGCCTCGCACATTTCTTTTAACAGCCGCTAATCATATTTGCCAACAATTTGGCACAAACAAAATTTTCCAACATGTGATATAAGCTATGATTTCTTTGCTCTTCTACAATGCTCAGCAGCTCACGTGGGCTGGTCACATCGAACTCCTCCCCCTCCCACACACATACACACACACCTCTTTGAGTTGATTAAACGAATGCGCGCGAAAATATCTACCTGCCCCACTGCCCCACCCCTGCAGACCTTCAAACAATTTTGGAAGAATGCCATTCATTAGCAGGGAGACAGCTGATGAGTTGTTGATACACCACGTGGATGCCTCCAAATGATGCCTCATTGTCGTCGACGTCCTCGTCGTCGTCGTCGTCGTCGTCGTCAACGTCGATGCTGACGTAAATGTCTAAACGCTAACGTAATCTAACGGTGGGCGTTTCTTAGCATGGGAGTGACAAGGGGCCGCATGAGTGCGTCAGGTGTTTTCACAAAAATCCAATTCAAAACAATAAATAAAAACAACAAATTATCAATGCCCTTTGTTGATGTGCAAATACGAGTGCAGATACAAGTAGTATTAAGGATCCCAAGGCAACTTAATGTATATAATGTAATGTATATAAAGTTATATATAAATCTATATATTATGTAAATTAGCTGATCTTCAACTGAATTGAATTGATATGAAAGTTGTTTTTAGTGAGTTTCGAGTAGAGATTCGAATATATTATTAATAATATTTTTATAAATTATTATAAAAATTGCTTTAATATCTGTCTAGAGTTTGTAAAGTATATATACATAAATAAATAAACAAACTAATAAAGAAATAAATAAAAAGAAAATTAAATAGAAAATTAAATTAAATAAATAAATGAAATAAAATAATTAAAAAAATAAAATAAATAAAATAAATAAAATAAATTAAATAAATTAAATAAATAAAATAAATAAAATAAATAAAATAAATAAAATAAATAAAATAAATAAAATAAATAAATAAAATAAATAAAATAAATAAATTAAATAAATAAAATAAATAAAATAAATAAAATAAATAAAATAAATAAAATAAATAAAAAAAATAAAATAAATAAAATAAATAAAATAAATAAAATAAATAAATAAAATAAATAAAATAAATAAAATAAATAAAATAAATAAAATAAATAAAATAAATTAAATAAATAAAATAAATTAAATAAATTAAATAAATTAAATAAATTAAATAAATTAAATAAATTAAATAAATTAAATAAATTAAATAAATTAAATAAATTAAATAAAATAAATAAATTAAATAAATAAAAATACAAAAAATTTAAAATAATTAAAATAAATAAAAAAAAAATATATAATTTAAACAAAATAATATTTAATATAATTATAAAATCAAGCGATGCTCATAGATGAACTGTAATTTACAAAGTTACGTCAGTCTGACGTCAGATGCACGATCCGCCTGGCAGGCGTTAGACATTTGCCAACAAAACGAATATACCCTTGAGTGTAGGGCATATGCGCAATTGACCAACGCAACAGACACAATTTGTGACGCTAAATCGCATGCGGCACGTCCGCATTTTGAGGCAAATTCATCATTGGGGAATCGGAAATAATGCAGAGCTCGACTTGATCCAATCCACGTATGCCAAATGGAAGATTGTGCAAAGAAGAAAGGCCGATGAATAACCAAAAAGCAAAGTGCAAAACACACCCAAGCAAATTAATAAGCTTTAATAAGCTTTACAACGCACTGAACTAGACCAATAGACGTTATGGAGATGGAGGAGATGGAGAAAGGAAACGGAAATGGAAATGTAAATGGAAACAAGAGAGAAAGATCGATGTCAAGTTAAAGCTGATGTGGAAATCGATTTTTGAAATAATTGAATAATTTTATTGTATTTAACTTGAAATTGATAACGAAATAACGAAATAACGAAATATTGCAATACCCCGCATTTACTTTGAAATTGATGTTGATATTGAACGAGAAGTTGGAATATAGAGTAGTGTATTGTTTCGGACTCACTTTATCGATAATCAGAAACGATAAGAAATTAGCTAGAAATGCCAAATGTAGATGACTCAAAGATCCCCTGGCAAATGAGTCATCGACATAATTGTAAAAGGATTATGGTATTAAATGCGATAACTATCGATAAAGTGTAAGCGATTCAATGTTTGATAATTGAAATCGAAATGCATTTTGACGAGGTTTTGGAAGATATTGATCGATAAATTAGCTGTTATCTGTTGATCGTATAGAACTTTAGATCTATTTAGATGATAGACAGATGAAACTTGTCATCAAAAGAGCTGTAGTCGATAAATGTATTTGTTTTCTTAATTCTATTTCAAATGTTTACTTATATTGATCGATAAATTTGTTAGCTGCTGAGCGCACAGAAGCTTAGGATATATGATATACATAAATATATCGATTCGTAGATAATTGAAATATGATACTAACAGAGTTGTAAGAGATAAATTTGTTATTTGTTTCACGTTTTCGAAATGAGTAATTTGCTTTGGCTTAGCCAATTCGATATATTTAATCGATAATTGAGTTATTCAATGATTACAGATACTGTTGTATGCTGTAGATCGATAGATCGACAGATATATTAGAGATTGAAATTAGGAAAGTGAGATAGACATATATAGATATAGGTACGTAAATGGGGGTATACCTGGATGTATCACATCTATATATCTACATCGATATATCTACATATGGCGCTCACTCTCTAGTTTTAGCGCATGCTCAGCTATTGTCTGACCTTCTCTAGGTACATTCTCCATGATATCATATCGTGTTTTGAAACGGCACCCAAATCTGTGACCTTGAATCGAGCATAGGTAATGGTCCATTTCTTCTTTTTGAACTTACGTGCGATTTGGCACTCGTCCATTGCGAATTATGTTTGTACTATGATATCGTCAGCAGTTCCCTTGACCTTTCCCACCCCGCGATTGCAATCAATTCGCGTGGCAATCAAAGAGTGGTCGACAGAGACAGACAGACAGAGAGACAGAGAGAGAGAAGGAGATCGCGAAAATAAAAAACAACAACAACAAACTGATTAGATGATTAAAGGTCAGTGCATGTTAAAGCATTTGACAAGCGATTTGCTTAAATTCAACAATCGTGGACAATTTGCAATCAGCGTTATAAACATTTTTGTTTTTGTTTTTGTTATTGTCGCTGATTATTCAGGTAGCTGAGAGTATTGCGTATTCCTCCTTAAAGGGGAACGCAACTCGAGGAAAGTTTCCAAAGTTTCGTTCACTTACAAAGCAAACAAAAAAAAACTCCCGTCACACGATGACAAACAGAAATTCCAGCGAAATTATTGAAATGCAAAAGGAGAATCACAAAATAAGAAATACCGAATCCCCAAAAATGTACAGGAATCGACAAAATATATAGATAGGCGAGTAGATATCGATATATAGATATAGATACAATGCCAAAACAGTTTGCTAATGACGCGTTTGTATGCAAAATAACACCTCAGACTGGGACTATAAATGCTAGGCTGACGTTGTGGGGTTGCAGCTTGTTGTTGTTGTTGTTGTTATTGTTGTTGATCGATCGTTTGATCGATTGATCGGTGGCTCGGTTAATCGATTTGACAGATCGGCCACACAACGTCCGGCTAGTCTCATGCTTTGCAACGGAATTTAACACAATTAGATAATGAACACTTTATCAAACTGATAGATCAATTTATCGATCTACTGATCGTAGTCTTACTTCAGCTTCTTTCTCTCTCTCTCGCTCTCTCCCTTTGCCTTCTATCTCACCTGACAACCCTTCACCAAATGCCGGTATCGATTGCACCCAACAAGATTCATCAAAATCATATAGAATGTTCTGTTGTTCTTGCTTATAGAAAGCGATCGATACTCTCATAAATATTTATTCATCTTGTAGCCTTGGCATGTGGAGCACGTTCCCAGTTATAATCACTCTATCACATGGTTGCCATCTGCCAATCAACAATAATGACAATAATATAAAAAAAAAATAAATAAACAAATAAAAAACCAACAACAATGTAAAAACAAAAGTAATGAATGAAAGGCGCCAGATTGTGTAGAACATCTAGAGAGTCCGATCAGATTCCAATAGTTAGTGTGAATTGGTTCACAATCTGTGCTAAGCGATTGGTGTTGATTATCGATCAGTTGTGAGTGAGAAAATCTATTTCATTAGCAATCAGTTATCGATCATATAGGACTGCAATCAGCTATCGGTTACTTAGCATGGCGTTAACTGTCAGCTATCGATTACTTAGCACAATTATTATATCATTAGCAGTCATTTATCGATTACTTAGCACTGCGATCGGTTATCGATTATTTTGCAAAACTTTAGCGATAATTTATCGATCACCTAGCACTTCAATATGTTATCGATTACTTAGCAAAACGTTAACGATAAGTTATCGATCACTTATCACAACGTAAGCAGTCAGTTATCGATCACCGAGCACTGCAAATAGTTGTAAATATTACAATCAGCTAAAATATTACAATAATCATCAAATATCGGTATTTTAACACTGCATTAGTGATCAGATATCGATTAGTTAACATTGCGCTTAGCTATAGATTAATCAACCTAGTAACATAGTCAATAAAAATATATTATTGATCAGTTATCGATTGCATAGCTTGTTTTCAATTGATTGTAAACATTACATGATACATTTCGATCAGCTATCGGCGAGTTATCGATGTTTTTATCGATTAGTTAAGTTAAGTCATCAATTAATTAAGTTATCAATTAGTTAAGTTAAGTTAATTACAACTATTGCCTCTAACTTCTGTTATCGATATGTTAGCTTGTGCATTATTTGTTATCGATGGGTTAAGCTAGTTATTTAATTTACTGTTAACTCAAGCAATTATCAATGATTTAAAATGCCATCTAATAGGCAAACACTTTAGTATAAACGTAAGTATAATCGCTTAGCTAACATGAAAATCTTTAGTTGACATAGACTAGTTAATGATCATTCACTAATGTTCATTAACTGATCGGCCTATCAATTCATTGAATGCAGGAAAAAAAAAGCTATTAAAAATAGATCGCAATTTTAGAATCAGAGTCGAAGTTCGCTATGATCGTAATAAAAATGCAGTAAAATTAAATTAGTGCGATAGATATCCGTTAATAACGTTTTTAAGGCTTATCCAAAAAGATCACTTACTCATCAGCATGATCAAACTTGTTTATCAGAAGTCCGGTGACTTCCAAATACCGCAACATCAAATGACGTCAAAGGTATGCCGTCACATCAACAATTGTGTTCTTTTCCACTTCCTTTGCTTTCGCCTTTCGCCGTCGCGCTTTTCTTCATATCGCTATCACAGTTGGCAACAGTGCTAACAGCATTTTGCTGTTGTAAGTTGTGTAAGATTCCCCATCTCTTCCTCCTAAAAGCGTGCACTTGTGTTGAGCATTAGCAATAGAAAAACGACAAGTGCGTTTTGTCTGCTGTCTTCTATGGGCAGAAGAAACAATGTCACGTCCGCATCATCTTTTCCCAGCCCCCACTGCACCCCCCTACGCCTACAAAACGTCGAATATTATGCCAGGCTTCAGGGCCTATTGAGCCATAAAATTAAGCATACCTAACGATCACAGCGTGACAAGGAGCTATTAATTACTTACTCTTTGTTTACTATTTAAGAGACTACTCTCTTCAACTTACACACTCTTCCTTTCTGTCTCTCTCTCTCTCACACACACACTCTCTCTCTATCAGCCTGTATATCCGCCTCTTAATGCTAAACAACTAATCGAGTTTAAGTACAAAATATTTTTTACATCACGGACTGGCACGATTAACAGCTGTCTACCCCTGGACACACCCTCTCCGCCCACAAGTTCTTCTATGGCAACCTGCTTGTAACAGCCAATGTGGATCAAGTGCACCCGATGCGTGGGAGCGTCATTTTTTGCTCTGCTTCGCTTCGCTTCGTCCCGGCTCGTCGTCTGTTCGGCAACGCAGCCGAAGAGAACAAGAGAGAGAGAGAGAGCGCGAGAGCTGCGCTCGCGTCGAAGTCCAAGAACTCGAGACTCGCACACACACACACACATGCGCAGCCGCTATATATATAAGCTAACGCCGTCGCTAGCTGTCCATTCAATTGTCGTATTAACTCGTCGCGTGCACTTCGCAACCGTAGCAGCAGCAAAAGCAGCGACAGCAGCCGCAGCTAACAGCACTAGCCCCCCCTCGTCCAAATAAAACCCTTTTTTTTCTAACCATTGCAAGCCGCGCGCGCACTTAAAAATCCAATAGTTTTTTTTCGGATTTATTTTAAATTTAAAATACAGAGATCAGCAAAATCTACTAATGAACTAACCCAACAACAACAACGAAAACCAAAAAAAAATAAAAAATAGAAAGAAATTCGCGGATAACAATTGTAATTATTTTTTGTTCTGTGTGCAAAAAGCATAAAGAAGACAGTGCAAAAAGCAAAGTGAAAAGAATAACCGTTAAAAGCTGTACACATACAAATGCAAAAATGTGCCATAATTCGGGCATCGAAAGTGACCAGATCGAAAAGTACATGGCCTTCGGTCTGCCCCAGAAAGCGGTTAGAAGCGTAAAATATACAATGCGAAAGCGTGAACAACAGTTGCGCAAGGAACAGCAGCGCAAGGAGCAAAAGCAACAGACACAAGATGTCGACAGCAGCAATAACTACAACAGCTGCAATAACAGCAGCAGCAGCAGCGGTAGAGACAGCAACACCGGCAGCAGCTATAGCAGCGACAGCGATAGCGGAACTGATTTTGACATTAAGCCAATGCGCTCAATGCAGGAACAGGAGCAAAAGCAGCTGACTACAGAGACAGCGACAGAGGTAGCAACAGTAACAGCAGCCGAAACTGTCATGGCAACAACAGAGGCAAAAGCTTTAACAGCAGTAAACCTCAATACAAGCAACAGCACCAGCAACAATAGCAACAACAACAACAACAGCAGCAGCAGCAGCATTTTGCAGATTCCCAAATTTTGTGGACGCTTTCGTAAAATGCAGCAAGAGCAGCAAAAGCAAGAGTCAGCACATGCTGAGCACTTGACAACAATAACAGCATCAGGTGCATTAACAGAAGAACAACAGCAACAACATCAACGCAAAATGAGCTCAATGGAACCATCGATGGACGATGCTCTCGCAATTGGCACACAAATGACGCGTAAATTTGCTGAGCGTTGTCAATGCCTGATTGCCAAATTGCAAGGCAGTCGCCTCTACATGTAAGTCTCTCATCAAATCTATTATAAACAATTATCATTTCATCATGTGATTATTATATATTTGTGGCAAGATAATTGAGTTTCACTTATCAGTGAAATAAACACGGCGCTCGATCATGTCAATCACGCGAAAGCAGATTAGACGCATTCGATGATTTTGTTACCTGTTGACTGTGACCACACAACTGTTATAAAAGCGCTCATGTACACGCCTCTCTTTTTTTGCACTTTGAATATTATGTCTGGCGTCTCAATGCATATATTTGTATTTTCGTTTTCATTTCGCGTTCATTTTGTGAACTATCTGTCATTGTACCGTTATGCAAACATCTGTTGGCAGGCAGACATGACTGCAAAAGTAAATGCACATACACATCTGTTGCGAAGGGCATGTAAATAAATGATCTTCGAGCTTTGTTAAAAAGCTCTCACACAAAGCACAAAGAACAAACTGCAAAAAGCTCACCGTCGTAAAGATGGGCAGTGTGATGGGTGGGAATGGTGGGAGTGTCTTATTTGCTACTTGAAATCATAACGTTTTCATATACTTAAAATTGCTGATGAAATTCTCGTCATCCTCAATGAAAATGGCTTTAAATCGGTAGCTGATAAGCTGCAATTTACTTGGTTGAAAGTCTGAGACGGTGCACAAAGTGATTCACCTTTAAAATTAGTGTCAACTTTTGATATTTTTATCACATACATATTAGTTAAAAATAACTTTCATGAAGTAAGGCCATTGGCCGAACGCCACCTTGACCATAACTCTGACTCAACGATAAGTTAAAAGATGACCCATCGATATGGGGACTACCATGCTAAGCTTATCACAAACACAAACAAACAGACAAACAGTTAGGATAGACAGCGTGAAAACGAAAGCGAAAGCTTCCCCGCATATCTATAAAAATTCCTTTTCCTCCCTCATATTTAACGAGTGCAAAGTGCGAGCCGAAGTCGACGTCACTGCGTTTATGAACTTCGACGTTTGACGATGAAAACGAATCGCCTCTGTTAATGTACTGAGTGCTGAGTCAGCTTCTGTCTGTGTGCGTGTAAGTGCGAGTGTTGCGGGGCGGCTTATCGTTGACGTTTTGGGCATCGCATTGTCAGCTTGGAGAGCAGCTGTTCAATTGAACAGCTGATTTTGGAATTCCCTCTCAGCTTCGATTGAACTTGTGTGTGTGTGTGCTCGCTACGCTGCGCCGCGCAGCAACAGGAACGATGATAGTGAACGTCGACTGATACAAGTGTTAAATTATCTAAATTGCGAATTTGTTGTGCATTACATTTAGTAGCTATTGTCGATTCAATTATTTTACCGTTTAGTTGTGCAAATGGCAATATGCTAAAATTAAAAAACAATTTATATATATATTCGTATGCATATGTATAATATGTATATGTACAATATTTGGTTGCATGCTTTTTTGCACGTACGCCAGTTTGCGAGTCTACGATTCGCCACAATGTCTACCAAGCGACAAGAGCTACACCAATACCAATAAATTAACAGCGACGTGCGTCGTAAAACGACACATGCACACACATGATCTATGCGAATATGCAAACACAAAGCATACGCAAAAATGAAAACGAGACAACAGATGCGTAAACGCAGACGCAAACGAGCAGCAGCAACAACCCAAAGTTCGAACTTCGAAGCTCGCGTTAGTGCAAACTACTTGGTGTTAGATAAGCGTTCGCTGTCGACGTCTTTGTCGCTGTCGTCGTCATTGCTGTTGTTTGTTTCGGTCGTCGGCACTCTCTCTTTCTCTTTCTCCTTCTCTCTATCTCCAAGGGGGTACCGCGTGCCATATTTATTGACGAGTGCAAAAGTTAGAATCGTATCTAATCGTAGACAGAAAGTGGCACGTGCTGTATTAATTCGCAAATCGAAATTCCAAATTCAACAACAATAACATCCACAACAGTCATAACAGATTTTCTAATGCACACTCTCTCTGCCTCTTTCTATTTGTTTACAGTATTCTGACGCGCACCACGCAGCCGGCACATTTGATCGCCATTTGCATATTATCCTTTGTCTTACTCACCGTTGGACCCGATCTCAAAACGACAACAACAACGACAATGCACAGCAGCCAGTTGGCAATGGCAGCGATGCCAGCAACAACAACGACGCAGGCACGCAACGTTGGCGCAGGCGCTGCCGTCGCAAGCAGCACGCTGCCAACTCTAGCGTATCTGGGCGCATTCGCCACACATTTTGGCTCACAAATCTGGATGACCTTTGTATCGGGTAAGTTATCGATTGAATGTTAAAAAATCAACAAATGCTGCTTGCTACATCTGCTGCTGCTACTGCGCTGCGCAACTACGCTGCTGCTGCAACGACTTTGTCTTCATTAAATCCATCATGTCAATGTGTCAATGTGCCAATGTCAATATCAAAATCATACAAATCGTAGGCATTATCACAAATATCACACTTTACATATTGCAACTGTTAACTAATTGTTGTCTCTTCCCTCTCTCTCTCTCTTTCTAAACTCAATTTAGGTCTCTCGCTATATTTCTCGCTGCCGCGTCACACGTTCGGTCAATGCCAGCAGATTTTGTTCCCCAAGTATTTTGCATTGAATGCAATGCTGAGTATCACAATGTTAATCATCTATGTTAAATACTTTTTGAGCGGTTGGACAACATCGTCTGGTGTACAATTGGGCACATTAACGGTAACGGCCGCCATTGAGGTTGTGGTGCGTTTATATTTGGCCCCACCCATGTTACGGCTAATGCACGAGAAGTATAGGATTGAGGGTGCTATCGGCAGCGGACAGGAGGTTGGTAGTCTCGTACAGGGTGATCTGGTCGAGTGTCCACATTATCAGCGGATTCATAAAGCATTCCGTCGCATCCATATGACAATTGCAATTGGCAATATGATTGTCCTATTGGCCACATGTCTGCAATTGTATTTTCTGGCATTGAAAATACGCATTAGCTAAGACACGAACCCACAGCTGCATTAGCAGTAACAGCAGTTTAACATTATTGGGCAGCGCCTGAAAGGCTGCAATGGTTTATTTTTTGTTTCTCCCACAAAAATTGAAAAGAATTTATAAATTTTAATAAGGCAACACTACTCCCCCCTCCCACACAAAACAACACACACACGCACACATAAGAAAGTTGATAACGTATTTTACTGTCAATTGTTTTGTCTCAAATTAAATTATTAATTATATCGCTTAACTTATTAGACAATCTATTTATAATAACCGCATCTACCACAAATCACAACAACCACACCAACAACAACAACAATAATTTAGTTAAACATCGGCTCAGTTTCCATTCAAATTTCGTTTTTGAATACCTGTGATAAACTCACCTTCCTCCTCGACCTTCCATCCACCACTCAATGGCAATTAACTTTAAACCTGCCCCAATCTCCATCCCCCCCTCTCTATCACTCTCTCTCTCTCCTTCTCTCTATCACACACACACACACACACACACACATTTTAGTTTAGCTGCGTAGCCAATAATTTACACAAATCTGTTAATTAATTAGCATTTAATAATTGAATTAATCTATTTTTTTTTTGTCTCATCCCCATTTTTTTTTTTTTATGCTAATTATAAACTATCGAAATTATTTATTTGTTAAAGTGTTGCAAGTTTTGCTACTACAACAACTAAGAGAAGAAAATATTTAAATGAAAGAAGAAGAAAAAAATAAAAATAAATCAAAATATAAACGCATGAAATTTGTTAATTGAAAGCGACTTTTAATTCTCGGATGGGAAAAGCTAACTGACCCAAGCAAGTTGTAGTTACAGTTGCAGTTGTGTGTGTTCAATTGGCGAAACGGGAATTGGGAACGCGAACAAGCGCAGAATGGCAAAGAACTTTTGAGTAAGTTGTAATACCCTGTAAGTTAAAGTCAAACTGATTTAAAAGCAAGCATCCAAAAAGATGTTCCGATAAGGCTCTAAAACCAGCATCAGCTTAGTAAGTAAAGCGCTTACTTGTACTCGATTTATTTCGATTTCGATTTAAGGCGATTTCACAAACGATTTTACTTATTGCTGCGAAATCGAAGCGAAAGTGAAACTCAGAATAGGCGCGAAATATACATATGTCAATCGTAAGAGGAAATGTATATTTCAAGCTTGCCTTTATCGATTTGTGCATGACTGTTATCGATAGGTAATATGCAATTAATCGCTGCTCTGACTTTATAAACGTTAAGGGGGGGTATTGCAAATACATTTAATACAAACAATATGCATACAATATGTATGTTATCGATAACATTATCGATTAATTAGAACAGCCACTTACCGCTTCAATTTCCTGATCAAAACGCACTGGACGCAGCCGACAGAGGACCACAATGAGATAGATAAAGTTAATGCCAATGCCAAGTCCCGACCAGAAGACAACATCCGGAGTGCACTCGATGAGATAGCCATACATGCCCATCATGATGCAACCGATGAGCATTGTGGCACGCATCCAGAGCGAACCGAATGGGCCATGTGGCGCCAGGAAGGCCAAGAAGAGAAACGCCCAGCCAAGCTGAAAGTATAGATGATGCGGCTGCTGCCAAATGAGGCACTGTTCGATCGACCAATCGCCGGGATTGATGGAGCGCAGGGTGCCATTGTTGTCCCACGTGATGGTGCCACTGGCGGCGCTAGTGCCCGCCGTGCTCTGGGCAATCAGTGTGCCCGCCGATGCGGCTGCCACGGCGCTGCTGCTGCCGGCGCCTGTGCCGCCAACACCAACAACGCCGGCACTGGCGCCACCAGCGCCGCCAACGCCGCCAACGCCTAGAATGCCGCCGCCGCCAATGCCGATGCCCATGCTGGCGCTGCTGCCAGCGCTGTTGATAAGCGCACCAACGCCGACGCCGGCCGCGCTGCCTGCTGTGCTGGGCATGGCGCGAGTCTTGAGGTTAACTCTCTTTCTCTCGCTCTCACTCGCGTTCTCGCTCTGCTTTTACTCGTTGCTTGCGTACTCGCTCTTTTGCTTCTCGTTGGTCTTTCCTGCGACTCCTTCCCCTTGTTACGCGTTGCCTTCGTCCGTGCTTGCACTCGTTGTTGTTACAGCTGGTACTTGCACTCGTTCGCTTGCATATGCTCGCTTCTTCTAGTTGTTCCTTTTATTTTCTCGTTCGTCTTCTTCTTATATGCGCACTCGTTATTTTCTGAAACGCGATCTTCTTTTTGCTCGAACTCGTTGCAGTTGCACTTGTTGTAAAACGTCGCTTACTCGCTCTTATGATGCTTCTGCTTCTTTCTTTACGCACTCTCCTTTCTTCCTATTCTTCTCGTTCAAGCTCACTCGCTGCTTTTCTGCTCGTGATTCTTTCTCACATGCCCACTCGTTCCATCTGCACTCGCACTTGCTCTTTATATCGCTCTATTGCTCTCGCTCGCGTTCTTCTTCTCGCACTCGTTCTCGCTCTTTGTCTTGCTCTGCTCTCGCCTACTCGTTGCTCAGTCTGCTCGCTCTCAGCGTATATAGTTCTACAATTATTTGTTGTCGCCGCTAATTAAAATTCGATGCGTTCGTTCTTGGTGCAGCTGCTGTCAATTTGTTGCTTGTGTCGCTTCTGCTGTCGCCTCCATCTGTGTCGGGTCACATTGTTGCATAGTATTTCACTCAAGGCACTTCAGCTGCAATTAAATGACACAAAGTGTTTGCCATTAAAAATCGATTGAAAATAATTGAGCTCGTTAAACGATAATCTGGGAAGAAGTTCAGCTGAATATCGAAATATCGATTGAAGTTAATGTTCACAATTTATAATAAAATGCTCGATATATCGATACATATATATATAAATGTATAAATACACACATTTCTATATATTGTTTCATATCTTTATATCTTTGATATCAAAGTACTTTCTTATACTACATACATACAATCCCATTAATCGACTCTAGCTTCTATGTTCCTAGAAGAACTTGACATAATATTGTCTTATGAAACTTAAATTAATAATTAATATTTTAATTAATAATTAATAATTAAATTATCTATTTATTTTAATTTATTTTATTAGTAGAGTTTTGTTGACAAATTATTTTAGTTTAAGAATCATTTCTTGAATAAATCATAAATCAATCAACCTACATTCGGCTCAATCAAAGTGAAATCGATCAATCAATGATTTGACCATTAAATTGAATTGTCATTTGCATAACCTTTTCTTATGGCCAGCCCCAAAGTAAGAGCTATTAATAGTTAATAGCTGAGACTAACTTTCAACGACAACTTCCAACTTTCCTCAACGTTTTCACTTTCTCTCGAATGTGCGCGAATCTGTGCAAATTGTGCTAGAAGTCAGGCATGCCCGCAAAACACTTGGATTTCCTCTTATCAGTTATCGAATACCACACTTTATCGATTGCTTCGATTAACATTTTCTCTTCATCGCATTCAATTGTTTCATTCGTACTTTTCTCAAGCTTAGCAAAGTTCTTCTTTTGTTATTATACCCTGTAAATATGCAGAAAGCGATAAGGGGTATGTATATGTACATAATATATGCATATATTTTTAGCAACAGCTACAGATGAAGTGAAATCTATTAATCGATATGTTTTAATAGGGTATCTGCTAGTCGTGCACGTTCTTACTTATTGTGGAATTTTGTCATATTTCAACTAATATAAAGCATCATTAATAAAGTCCTGACGTTGTGTAATAACTTAGTTTTACAGGGTATCTGCTAGTCGTGCATTCTAATTTTGTAAGAATTAGAGCCTCGCTTTTAGTTTAACATTCATTTGCATTCAGTAAACATCTTGGAGTCAGTCAAATAGCCTAGATTTGAAGGGTATCTGAAAGTCGATCACTATTTGTTGTTGGCATTACGCAGTGTTTCAGGCTGGATCAACTCGTTACTTTAGTAAAATCAAAACTATAAACTCTATACAACAAGTTGCCTTGGTTTATAGGGTATCTGTTAGTCGGTATTCTAATTTGTTAGGAAAAGGAACTTCAATTTTAGCTTAACATCAATTTGTATTCAGTAAACATAATAGAATCAAACATTATGTATCAAATAGTCTAGACTTGTAGGGTATCTGAGCGTCGATCACTATTTGTGGTTCAAAATGAAACTTTTTTTTTTTTTTTTGGGTAGATCAACTCTTTTCTCTGATAAAATTAAAAAGTATAGACTCTATACAACAAGTTGCCTTGGTTTATAGGGTATCTGTTAGTCGTGCATTCGAAATTGTTGAAGAAAACAACTACACTGTTAGTTGAGCAACCATTTGTATGCAGTAAACACCATAGAGTCAGGGTATCTAGAGTAGACCATAGGGTATCTGCTAGTCGAGCACATCTCACTTCCTCTCGCCTATCTCTCTCAATATCTTGTCAGTCATAAATGATTGATGATATTTGATGATACATCGATTTTGTTGCAATGACGTCACTTCGATGGACAAAACTGGTTTCCATTCCATTCCATTTCAACTTTCCGATGCAGACAGAACGGAAGATGAAGCGACGGCGGGAAGGTGGGGGAGGGGGTGGGGGGGGGGTAGAGAGAGTGTATCTTCTTCTATTTGGGCCAATTGAACGTGATCGGAAATTCAGTTAAGGCCAATTACGACAATTATTGTCCATGTTGTCTGTCTACCTGTTTGCCGTTTGCTTGCCTATAAAATGTATTTCCATAATTATAGAGTCAAAGTTGGAAACTTCTTGGAAGCCATTAAAGGTAACGCCCACAGCGCCCACGCCCACAACGCCAAATGGGGACTCAAAACAAAAGCAAACAAGTTGTGCGTGTCTTGACCCATATAAAGAGGGTCAAAACTGGACAGCGAAAGAGACGCATTGAAATTGAAAGCGAAATGCGCCGAAACAGTTGAGAGTTGGCCAAATAAGCGTCTAAACATTTCCGGCATTAACATATGCCAAATGGCCCAAAAGAAAGGGGGGCAGACGAGACAGAGAGAGAGAGAGAGAGAGAGAGAGAGAGAGAGAGAGAGAGAGAGAGAGAGAGAGAGAAAGAGAGAGAGAGGGAATAAGCGAGAGGCAGCTACATCGATAATCAATTTATGACAAAAGTTCTTGGCCATATTCACGGCTCTGGCCAATAACAACGACCACAATTGAGCTGGTGTTGTCGATTACTCAACACTTTGGACTAATGTTGTTGTTGTTGTGGTTGCTGTTGTTGTTGCTCTTGTTGTTGTTGTTGGTTGATTGAACCCAGCGCCAAGTGACATACATGACACAAAAGCAACGCCAACGCCAAAAAAAAAAAAAAAAACAAAACCAATTGCCAATGTTGCTTCCTCTGCATGGGGGTGTGCAATACACACACACACACACACACATATATATATATATTTAGAGGGTATCTGTGTGTGTGTGGTGTTTGCACCAAAAACAAGAAAATGGTCAAAGCCAGATGAAGTCATCGCAATTTTGTTGCCTTGAAAACACAAGCAAAAGCAAGCAAGTCAAGTGACGATGATGGCTCAGCTCCAACCACCAGCTGTGTGTATTGCTGTGTGTGTGTGCGTGCGTGTGTGCCACCAACACACCAACACACACCGCTTAGATGGCTGCCAACAATGAGTCTTCAATACATTCACAATAGTCTGAAACTTACTCGCATTTCATCTTAATATTCCAACTCATCATCTAACATTAAGGCAAATCAATTGCCAATCGAGTTCGATTGTGTTCAACATCGATTTCCTTTGAATTCTAATCATTTTTATTGAGTTTCAATGAACTCCACTGATATAGTACATTGCCTTCCACTGAGTTCCATCAATTTCAATCAAGTTCCATCGCGTTCCATCAACTCTTTCTGTACTTTCCATTGAGTTACCATTGTATACATTGATCCTCATTGAGTTCCATCAACTGCATTTGACTTGCTTGCGAATTCCTTACTCTGTTTCAAAGAATTCATCCAATTTTTAACAACTTCCATGGAGATGCATCAATTCCAATCAACTGCTATTTTCATGAAAGTTCAATGAGTCCCATTGGGCTTCATTGACTTCCATTGAGTTCCTGCAATTCCAATTAACTTCCATCGACTTCGTCGCAATGCTCTTTCTTTCCAGTAAGTTATAAAGAATTCCATTGATCTTTATAGACTTCCACTGAGTTCCATCAATTTCAATCAAGTTCCATCGCGTTACCATTGTATACATTGATCCTCATTGAGTTCCATCAACTGCATTTGACTTTCTTGCGAATTCCTTACTCTGTTTTAAAGAATTCATCCAATTTTTATCAACTTCCATTGACTTCCAAAGAATTACATTGATAGACTTCCATTGAGTTGCATCAGTTTCAGTCATGTTTCAACGACTGCTTGCAAAGCTTATTGACATCTCCATGAGTTTGACTTTCATTGAGTTCCATTGAGTTCCATTGGCTTCCATTGGCTTCCATTGGCTTCCATTGAGTTCCATTGATTCCAATTGATCTGCATTCCATTCCATTGGAATATGCTTTTATGCCATCGCCTTGCAATGCTTACTTTACTTTTTCTTTTACTTTGGCAACTTTCTCCCACTCAAAACCATTAGCAACATGAAGATTCTCAGTCTAAAGTTCTTCAAAAATGAAAGTAATAATTAAACAAAATGACAACAAAAAAAAGTAAAGAAATTCCACAGCAATGCAATAATGAAAGAACAACAAAGAACAAGAAATGTGTGTAAAATGATATGAAAACAGTTGAAAAAGTGTCAATGCAATTCAAGAATTGTAAACAATACGCTTGAAGTGTGATTTAAAATTCCTCAGCTGTGAATAATACAGATGAAATGTACATTTTATTTGCATCTAGTATAAATGTATATTATTTATAGGCTAAGTAATTCAAGGTAAACCTTGAACCAAGCCTAGACTAGTCGTCGAAATAACAACAAATAAACAAAGTTAACGATTGTCAGGGGAAGCAAACAACTGATAGTTATGCCAAGTTGAATGAAGTTAAGAAGAGATCAACCAAAAGAATTTGTATTTCAATTTGAATTAATTTGAATGCGTATTTTTTTGGGCTAAAACAAATGATGAGCCACATCGCTTCCAATTGTCTAATTAGAAATTGTGTTGTTGCCTCTATTAATGATGGATGAAGCCAACGACGACAACGATGACGATGATGGCAATCAAGCCAAAATGGAGAAGCGACCGCTTTAACCAAAGAAACAGCAGCAGCAGCAGCAGCAGCAGAAGACAACAGAGAACAGCTTAAATGTTAAGCATAAGGACTATGTAATACACTTTCTCTGCGGCACTAATGATAAGTTAATGATAATACATGTAGTAAACATTCTAATGGAATTAAGTTAACTTACTTAAGTTAGCTGATGGATCAACTTTCAACAATGTGCTACAAACCAAGTCATAATATTATAATCCCCTCAGTTAGGGTATTAGAAACTTTCAGACAATGGCAACAACATACGCCGCGTACCATAAACGTTTAATTATATGAGTTTCTTAAAGCTGTTGGCAACATATTTGATGGCTTTTCATCTGCTGTTGGCATTATTATTGTTAACAATATTGGACAAAGCGTTGTGTTGACATGCTGCTGCAGCTGGAGAGAAGATGTTACCAGATAGACTCGATGTTTTGTCAGACAGCAAAAAAAACCAGTCGAAAAGGCTACAGTCGACCGCATTCGACAGTATAATACCCTGTACAGGCTTCTATATTAAGAGTATTTTGATAATAGATACTTTGATTAAAATAAAAGTAAGAACATAACAGGTGTTTAAAGAAAACCCCTTTGAAACTCTCATTTTGCATATGAATTCTTTGCTTGCTTATAGCAGCTAACTTTCACATATTTATTTCACAAAAGCTAAGTGTTACTACACTTAATTTACTTATGCCTGTGCCGCAGTAGTTCCCTATCTCGCTCGCACAAATATGCACACATGGTAAGCAGACGCATGTGTCACAGTCGTTCGCTGTCTCGCTCGCACACATGTGCTGCCTGCTGCTCTAAGATTCCGTGGAAAAATAACTTTTATTGCTGATTATCTGTCTTATTTACAAACCGATCTTGATGAAACTTTCAGCGTTCCTTCTACATATCATTCTTAACGCACCTGTTAAGTTAGAAGTGTCTACGTTGAAAAATGTGGCTATTATTCGTTTTTTTCGATTTGCGAGGGAAGGGGGGAGGTATCCAAAATTTAAAATAAACTTGATCTGCGTATGGTATACAGGAACCTTGATGCCAAATTTGGTGTCTCTAGCTCTTATAGTTGCTGAGATCGACGCGTTCATACAGACGGACAGACGGACAGACGGACGGACGGACAGACGGACAGACGGACAGACAGACAGACGGACATGGCTCAATCGACTCGGCTGTTGATGCTGATCAAGAATATATATACTTTATAGGGTCGGAGATGTCTCCTTCTGCCTGTTACAAAAATTTTTTTCACAAAGTTAATATATCCCTGTACAGGGTATAAAAACACAGAAAGTGAGACGGCGCATTTTAACAATTTCCGTTTCCCACGAATAAACAAAAGAGACAGCAGTCTTTAATAATAATGATATTACCACTAATATTAATAATAATTATAATAATAATAATAATGATAGCTACAAAACAGGCAACAATAACATTGTGTGGCTGCAAAATGAGCGAAAGCCGTCGAAAGAATACTTTAAGAGAGTCCCAATAGATCAGGTAGAGTTCTATGTGTTAATAATTTTGTTGAAAGAGAAATTTATTAATTGCATTTTCCTTTATATAGCTGATTGAACCGATTTACTCAAGTTATTGCTAACTAACTAGAAATGTTGTTGAAATATGTTCAATGTCAAAAGTTATTGTCAACACTGTTTTTGAGTGACTTCAGTCAAGTCCAACGAGTTGTTATCATTCACAGATAAAGAAAAACATATGAAAAATGAAAAAGATATGCAAATTATATCTTATCTGTAGTTATACTCAAAATATACAGGAAATATACAATATATGATATAATAGAAAGTAGAACGCAAGATTGTTAATAATCTAAGAAACTGACAATACTACTACACATAAATATCCTAAAGAATACCATATATTATCGCTCTTCTATCTTATCGATAACTGATAATTGATGGCAATCAAATATTTGATATTTTATCAACAAATAGTGAGAACAATTAATTTTCAAATATAAATAAAATAAATAAACTTAAATATTTATTTGCAGTTTGTACATTATCAATAACCGATAACTGCTTTTATAATCAAATACTTTAAGATTCTATTAACAAAACTGCAAATACAATTCATTGTTAGCACTAATCAACACTTCTACTACTATTTGCATAGTTCGCACTTCAAAAATGCACTTTCAACGTTTCTCGATAATTAATAATTAATAGTTAATTATCGATAGTTATAACATAGATATGTCAAATCGTAGCCGTTAGATCTGTTGAAATATGTATGCTCTTTACGGATATGTTCGAACACGCCTCACAATCAAACTTGTTGTCTGTATAAATCGAGTTCATTTCAGATACAAAATCGCACTTAATATTCCATGCAAATACGAGCACATATCTTCAATCAGTGAACTGCACTTACATCTGCATGTAGACGCTGAACAAAGCCGGTCTTTGGTTTAGTAGATTGTTGCCTAGGTAAGATAACATACACACACACACAAACACGCGCACATACGTCAGCATATGTATGCATTTACATAAGTATTATTTACGTTGATATTGCATGGCAATATATAGATATGTATGCATACAATGCAAATGCAAAACACCTACACATAGTAGCTGCTTTTATGCTTGAGGGCTGCACTTCAATTCAGATATGTCTACTATTAATTCTTAGTTATAATTTATGTAAAGTTGAATTCATTCCTCATCGATATGCTTGCGATAATTCATGTAAACGATAACAAATTCTAAATATGAATTTAATTTTTCTTAAGTTCGCTTGCAGCCCTGGCATATTACTACGCGCACACACACACACACACACATGCATTCATTCTTACACACAAAAGAAGCAGAAGCAAAGGAAGAACAACTGCAACAACAGCGTCACATCAATTGCCTGCCCAACAAATGCAATTGGCTCGCGTGGGGCACATGCGAGCAATGGTGAAGTGCGCAGAGCGGGGAGGAGTGGAGAGTATAGAGTGTAGACCATGGTGAGTGGGGAGTATGAGGAGGAGCGACAAGCTAGCTGTGAGATTGTTGTTGCTTCTTCTATGGCACATATTATAGCACATTTTTTTTCTTATACCCTGCAGCCATTAAATGTCTAATGATGGGTATGCAAGAGTGTAGGAATTGTAAACAACAAAAAACAGTTGATAAACATAAATGCTATATTGCAAGGTGAATTTAAATTTCTTTGTATTATAACTCCGATCCTTTTTTCAACTTTGACCAAAGTCAACATATGGTGTATATAGCCTTTAATTAATCAAGCGTGGTGGAATTACTTATAGTAGTACTGAAACTACGTACATATATATCTAGGGTAACCGCCAGTGAAGCACACTTGAATGCAGCATTCTAGCTCTTTTTCTATTTGCGTGTGCGTGTATGCATGCAACTGCCACCAACAATAGCAGCAGCAGCACCAGCACCGCCGCCACCGCCAGCACCACCCGCTTGGCCATGCGTTGATGTTCGATTTTTCACCATTCTTGAAAATTATATGGGCTGCATTGTGCATTGCATATGTATATGTATATGCATATGTAAATATGTGTGTGTGTATATACATACATATATTGTAATCAATTTGATTTTGGGCATGCACTGCAGTAAATCCACATAAGTATTCCCCTCTCTGGCTGAACAACCCCCTACTTCATAACCCTTTCACCCCCTTTTTTCGGCTACTTACCACATTGAGCCGTTGCTGCACTTCTTGATGCTATTGTTGTTGCTGCTCTTCTTGACGTAGTCGTTGTTCTTGTTGCTGCTGTTGTTGTTGTTACAACTTCAATTGTAGGCGGTGTCCCTGTGATGCATAACGGTTGATATACATACTTTTAGTGGAGTAGTATGAAATAATTTGAATTTATAACTTATTTAAAGCGCGGCATAGACGCATCAACGCACACATACAGGCACACACTCAACACTCATTTAGACATACACATTCGTATAAGCGTGAAAATACAAAAAAAAAAAAAACAATAAAAACAATATTTAAAAAAAAGTTATACATATCACAAGAACAACAATGCTGCTGCTGTTGTTGCTGTTGCGGCGACTGCCCTTCGCTTAGGTTATGTACACACACAGTTTGACATTTTAACTAGTTTGCGTATGTATGGGAGTATGTGTAAATTTTCTAGTTAGTATGTAGCTGGGCCAATTGTAAAAACCAATTTGAGTTGTTTATCGCACACACTCACACACACATGCACTTGCAGATGCACAGAAACGCACCACATACAGACACACGTGAGCGCACTTTGTTATTAATTGTAAATAATTATTTTATTATTACCAGAAGGCGGCGCAAATGCGTGTCTTGAGCTGCCAAATAAAAAAAAAACACTAGCGCTTTAAAGTAAAAACAATAACAATAGTCGGCAGAGCAGCGACGACGACGTCCGCGCGAGAGCAACGACAGCGACGACCAGACGACCACGATTTAATGAATAGCAAGTATGCAATGCGCAGGTCTGTTAGTCGGCATTCATGCGAGAGAGCAAAACCGGAAAGCTGTGACGTCACAGTTTCAAAGTTCGTATGCGAACACGCAGCGCACACAAAGCAATAACGAACGAAAATTGATGTAAATTAATTTGTACGATTTATATATCCAATTAGAATAGAAATGACAATAAGATAATTCATCATAGGACTTTGCTTATTGTCTACAACATTCTTTTATAGATATTTGCATTGCATTTATATAATATATTTATAATATTGATTTAAAAACATTAATAACAATAATATTTAAATATTTTACAGTCAACGATCATTTACAAAGTGGCATTTTGTGACGACATGCGCAAAGAGAACTTGAGCGAGTAGAGAGCATCGTTTAAGCGTCATCTGTGCAAAACGTAGTTATCGCGGCGAGAAAATGTTATCGGAGTAGAGCTAAGATAATGTTAAACAGCTGACAATCTACAATGCAACTAAAACTGTTATCACAGCTATTTTCAACCGCGCATTTTAAAACGCTGCAAACTTGTGTAAAGTGCAAGCTGGTTTGTGGTCCAGCTGCTTTAGGAGCAATGACTCCTGTATGAATCACCAATGAGTTGGTTCGCGATGCTGACAGAGTGATAATGCAAATTTGCCACCAGAAAAAACTTGGAAAAAAAAGTTGCATGTAATGAACGCGTCGATCTCAGCAACTACAAGAGCTAAAGACATACCCTCTCCAAATGAAAGGTCCATAAATAAAAAATAAATCAGAAAAAGAAAAGTGTAAAAACACTTTCGTTACTCGTTTTTTCCCGCCTTTTTTCAAAAATTTCTCTATTTTTAGTTTAAACATAAAGTAATTTTTCATAACAGTTTGAAATAAAAAAAAATAATATTTTAGGAAAATAGGAACCAAACTACCAACGAACAAAAAAAGTGCCTGTTCTGGTTCTAAAGTGCCATGTGTGGCAACCGTGATAACACGACGTACCAAGCTGCAGCAGCCGCAATCAGCATTGTATGAACAAAGAGCGTTACAATCACTGAGTTCACATAAACAACTGACTCATTCACAGCAGTTATATACTATTTATATATATTGAATATATAGTGGCTATATAATTAAAATTTTGAATTATAAAATTAAAATGTTATACATACAAAATTGTGCACATTTTATTTTAGCTATTATTCACTTATGTTCTTATGTTGTTTAATTGAACATTTGTACAATTTTTTGTATATTCGACAAACCGTTGTGGGATCACTATGTCAACAAGTATGGTCACTCTACCTGTTTAATTGAAAGTCGATTCTTGTTCGATTCGAGAATTCAAATTTCGTGCCAGCAATTAAATCAACTCATCGATAGCCCAGGGCATGCATCGAGCTATCGATAGCATTGCACATAGATCGGGCGTCTAGCGAATTTTCTTTTGGCTGCCACGAAGCTGCGCCGCATTTATTTTCATACATTTAATTTGTTTTTAAATTAGTGCTGCGTAAAAATAATTGAGCGCAGGTAATGTGCAGAATTGATGTGTGTTTAACGTTTCAAGCCGTGTGTGGAATTGCGTGTAGTTTTGTCCAGGCAACCCAATAAGCAACGTCCATCAGAAGCCGCACCGGCATTTCTTGGCCGCAGTAGAGAGCCAATACCAAAACCAATACACCGGCCATGACTGTCGATACTAGCAACGTAAGCGGCGGAGCGGCAACAAAGGCAAAAGGACTCCTAACATGGGAAAAGCAAGAGCATCTTGTAAAATTGGCGATACTTATTCTGGCTGCCGTTTTGTGTAAGTATTTAGCATGGTAACATAGCAATATGTATTCATTTATATTGCGGGGGCGGGGACGCCAGTATATGTGCGAGCAGACGTGTACGTGCATATGTGGGCGTGAATTTAGCCGGACACAAACAAATTCAGTATCGATAGTTTCGCAAAAAAAAAAATGAGCTAATGTGCACCCAAATGAATTGAAATGCTACTCTATCGATATTCGATGTGAACGTGATCAAACTATCGTATATTCGATGGGTATTGAAAACACAATACTTTTGATGAGAACATCGAATTATCGATGTTATAATCTCCACCTCTACTGCACAACCAACTTAACTCATTCATTTTATTGCCGTTTGCAGCATTTGCCACACGTTTATTTTCCGTGCTGCGCTTTGAAAGCGTCATCCATGAGTTCGATCCATACTTTAACTACCGCACCACGCGGTTCCTTGCCGAGCAAGGTTTTTATAAATTTCACAATTGGTTCGATGATCGCGCCTGGTATCCACTTGGCCGCATCATTGGCGGCACCATCTATCCCGGACTGATGGTCACATCAGCGGCCCTTTACAGGCTCATGTGGATGCTGAACATAACCATCGATATACGAAATGTGTGCGTGTTTCTTGCACCATTCTTCTCCTCGCTCACCACACTGGTCACCTATGCCTTGACCAAGGAAATCCACGTGAGTATGCCACACCACATTGAGGTTAAATACGAATACGATCAAGCACATGTTACTAACTTCAAATGTATTTTTATTTTTGTTGTTGTTGTAATAATTATAGAGTACTGGTGCTGGTTTGGTTGCCGCAGCGCTAATCTCCATTGTGCCGGGCTATATATCTCGGTCGGTGGCCGGTTCCTATGATAATGAAGGCATTGCCATATTTTGCATGCTCTTTACGTATTATCTATGGATAAAGGCTGTCAAAACTGGCACAATATTCTGGTCAGCAATGTCGGCACTCGCCTACTTCTATATGGTATCCTCTTGGGGCGGTTATGTGTTCCTTATCAATCTGATACCATTGCACGTGCTTGCACTGATGATCACCGGACGCTTCTCGCATCGCATCTATATAGCTTATAGCACACTTTATTGTGTCGGCACCATACTCTCCATGCAGATATCATTTGTGGGCTTCCAGCCCATCCAGAGTTCCGAGCACATGCTGGTAAGATTAAGATAGAGTTACACCAATGTTTGCCATGCATAATGATGATTACTTTTGTAATTCTTGATAGGAAGAGTATGAAACATAATGAGTACTATATAAACTAGCTGATGCATTCTATTTCGAATCATCTCTATGCTCAATTTATGTCCATATATGTGAACTCATGTCCATTTCTATTACATAATCTATTACAGGCACTTGGAGTATTTGGTCTCTGTCAGATACATGGATTCGTGGATTATCTGCGCTCTCGCATGCCCAAGGAGCATTTTGATCTGCTCTTCAAGACGCTGGTGTCGAGCATACTCAGTCTTGTGGTGATTGTCGGTACACTATTGACACTAACTGGCAAAGTATCACCGTGGACGGGTCGCTTCTACTCGTTGCTGGATCCATCCTATGCCAAGAATCACATTCCAATTATAGCCTCCGTTTCGGAGCATCAACCGACATCGTGGTCATCATTCTACTTTGATCTGCAGGTAAGATGCAAGAAGCAACTACAACATCTCTCCTCTTGGATGATGATGCCAAAATACGATGTGAATGAGTTGCACCTTAATGCACCCATTGATTACATGCACTTTGATCGCTGAATCAAACTCAAATGCATCCCATCTAATTGAAGAGCTCTTCATTGATTCTCTCTTCTGTCTTTTGCAGATACTTGTATTCCTCTTTCCTGCTGGCCTCTACTTTTGTTTCTCCCGTCTCACGGATTCCAACATCTTTATCATTTTGTATGGCGTCACAAGCATTTACTTTGCTGGCGTTATGGTTCGTCTGATGCTTGTGCTGGCGCCAGTGATGTGTGTGCTCTCTGGCATTGCCATATCACATCTGTTGGCCAAATATATCAAGAGTGTGGACACGGGCAGCTCCAAGCCGGCAACGGAAAGCAAGCGTCAGCACAAGAAACTGGAGCAACAGAGTGGCGGTGTTAAGAGCGAGGTGGCCATTGGATTTGTGTCGATTATAACACTTATGCTTATCGTTTATACACTCCACTGTACCTGGGTCACCTCCGAGGCATATTCCTCGCCCAGCATTGTGCTCAGCGCACGTTCCCATGATGGTGGTCGCATCATCTTTGATGACTTTCGCGAAGCCTACTATTGGCTGCAAATGAACACACCTGAGGTGAGTCCTTATGCCGATCGTTGTATGTTAAGGGACTTCTTCCACTTTGTGGCACCTAATGATGAATGCAATTTGTATATTCTTGATAGGAAGAGTATGAAACATAATGAGTACTAACAAAATATTGCTGATTGTGCCACAAGAATGGAAGGATGTCTTAACTCTTTGATAAACCTCTCTCTCTCTCTCTCTCTCTCATACACGCTCTCTTTGGTAATTCATTCTAATAGAGATCTCTGTTCTGTTTGTAGAATGCCCGCATCATGTCCTGGTGGGATTATGGCTATCAGATAACGGCCATGGCGAATCGCACAATCCTTGTGGACAACAACACCTGGAACAATACGCATATCTCACGTGTTGGTCAGGCCATGGCCTCATCGGAGGAGAAGGCCTATGAAATAATGCGTGAACTGGATGTTGACTATGTTCTCGTCATATTTGGCGGCCTCACGGGCTACTCATCGGATGACATCAATAAGTTCCTTTGGATGGTGCGCATTGGCGGCAGCACTGATCGTGGTGCCCACATCAAGGAGAAGGATTACTATGCGGCAAATGGGGAGTTCCGTGTGGACAAGGAGGGTTCACCCACATTGCTCAATTGTCTCATGTACAAGATGTGCTATTATCGCTTCGGACAAATGTACACGGAGGGCGGCAAGGCGCAGGGTTATGATCGTGTTCGTGCCGCCGAAATTGGCAACAAGGACTTTGAGCTGGATGTGCTGGAGGAGGCGTACACCACAGAGCATTGGCTGGTGCGCATCTACAAGGTCAAGGATTTGCCAAACCGAGGCGTCTAAACATTGTACTCCTTGTTGCTGTCTCTCTCTATTTCGCTTTGCAGCTCTCTCTCTCTCTCTCTCTCTCTCTCTCGTTAACATTCGCATGCATTGCAAATATCAATTGTAATTTGTACATTCATTAAGCTTAGCTCTATTTTTTTTATAAATTTTTTTTTTTTTGTTGTTTTTTTTTTTAACCAATTAATCTCTAACTTGAGTATTATTGTTGCGCTCTCACTCTATCGCTCTCCATCTCTGTCTAAGGCGAGAGACGTTTGAATTGTACTTTAAGCAGTTGTGTCTGAAACGAAATCGAATTGCGAGACAACAAGTGCATAATCCTTAACTGTAAGCGAAAACAAAAGAATGAAAAGAACAATATATATATATATATATGTAAAAACTAAACAAATCTCAAAAAAATTGTTAAACAGTTCCGTTTTTTTTTTCGCACAATCGAGATTTGAATCCTCGTAAACCTGACGATGCTCTTTTGCATTTAGCAGTTGAAGCTGTTTATTGTATATTTTGATTCGTAATTGTCGATAGGTCATTTCCGATTTCTATTGAAATTCGCTCAATTGAGAATATTAATCGAACTACGATTTATATAACGCTTGTCTGAAGTCAAAGTTAACCGATTGGGATGATTGTGGCATATACTATAATAATAATATAATATATATAGCTCTATTCCAATTTCGAAAGCGAAGAGCGCGCTCTTTACATTCTGTGCCAGAAAGATGTTCCCAAAATGGTTAAATTCTTTTCGTTTTAGGCATTTGATATATTTATTTATGTTTATGTCATAGCTTCACTGTAGTTATGGTAATTCCATTTGAACTCAACTGAGTTGGATAATTGAATTAATTTAAGGCGACTGTTCCAAGTTTCGCTTTCACATGCAATTCGCCAAATCGAAATGAATTGATTTTTCGCTTCGATTAATTTCTAAGAAAATGAAAATTTGGAACATTGCTCATCGAGGTGCTTCAATTGTAAATGTATCTTTCAATCAATCATTGTGATTGATGGGCTGCTCCGTTTGAACTTGTGAGCCCAAGATCGCATCCTCATCCAGCTCATTGTTGTGCTCCTGAATTGCCTCGAGATTGGCGATGAACTCATCCAAACCCTCCAAGGATTCATACACATCCGCCGGCAGCTCCTCCATAAGATCGGTGGACGTTGTGTGCTCATCCGAGTTACGCAAATCGGACTCGACATCATTGGATGACTCATTGCGATTGGAGTTGTAGAGTTCACGGAGCGTGCGTCGTGTCAGATTGAATTCCCGCATGCCGAATCCCATGCGCTGATTGACATCCTCGGCGGCATGCCGTCGGGCTGCCTTGCGCTGATCATGAGCATCTTGCTCGGCCGAGGTGCGTTCCACGGCGGAATTGTGACCGGATGACCATGCGCTGGAGGCGCTCTTGCGTGATCTTTTGATAATCTGACGGCACTTGTTCGTGATGCCGCCAACGATCTCCGAGAGCAACGCCATGGCGCCCATAAAGTAACCAATGCCCATCAAGAGGAACATGCCCTCCGTATCCGCGGTGGTCAATTGACGCTCCTCCTGGATGATCTCGCGCAACGATGAACTGGCGCTTGCCTGCAGCAGGCGACCCGTCGACGAACGCTGCATCGCCCAGCTGACCTCGTGCCCCAGCTTGATCATCAGTCCACTCTCCTGTGCTATCATTATCATCGAGTCAATCTTCCGCTTGTAAACCGAATCGCGTGGGAAGAGAAAACCAATTTGAAAGAGCGCAAAGCATTCCTCGCTCAGGTGCAAGGCCGACCGACGTGACAGATTCCTGGAGCGAAGCGGAAGGAGACGAAGAAGTCCATTTGACATTAGGATTACTTGTCATATGCTTTCTCATCCACATGCTAATGAATCTCCACCAATAAGTTGGCAGCTCTGCGCTTAAAAGTTCCCTGAAAGTCGCATGAAAGTGACAGCTGCGAGTCTATTTATCATCTGGTTGTTAAATTTTAGCAGGCAGTAGGCAAGTTAAGCTTGTGCTTTAGCATCTACTTGTTAAACTTTGACAACAAGTTAAAGCTACATTTTGACATCTAGTTGTAAAATGTTGATGTAACAATATCAACTAGCTGTTAGCTGTTGACAGCCAGTTTAACATCTAGTTGTTAAATTTCGTCAAGCGCAAGCTTAATGTAAACTTCACCATCTAGTTATTAACTTCTGACAAGTTATAGGCGCACTTTGACATGTGGATGTTAAAATATTAACGAGCAGATGTTAAATTAACTCTTTATCATCTAGTTGTTAAAATTTAATGTTGAATTTGACAGCCAGGTTATCATCTAGGTGTTCAAGTTCATCAATCTTTAACATTTAGTTGTAAGATTCTAACAAGTTGAGGTTATGGAAACACTTTTTCATTTGGCTGTTAAGTCTTGACAGGCACAAGTCAAGAGTACACTTCATCATATAGATGTCAGATATTGACAAACACAAGCTGAAGTTACACTTTGTCAGCTAGTTGATAAACTTTGACAAGCACATGTGAAAGCAGCACATAATCAAAAAGGTGATGCCAACTCGTTGCGCAGGTGCTGCCAACTTGACGCATGTGGATGAGAAAGCTTAGGTAATACTGCATACTCATTGGAATAATTGGACTGAACGAGGTATTCCAAACGCGCTTTGGAACCAAGGAACGCATAATTCCAGAAGAAACTTTGGGTGACATTGCCGATGCCTTCCTCGAGGGAACCGACAAACTCCATCTTCTTGTAGAGCTTCGAGGTGGCCTCATGCGTGGAGGTCTGGAACCAAGACTCCCAGCCGCCGTTATCTAAATGGAGTGTTGCTTAGATAGAGAGAAAGAGAGAGAGCGAGAGAGAGAGAGAGAGAGAGCGAGAGACTTACCCAACGTGCAGACGCGAAAGAAGAGACCAAGCAGATCGAGCACAGAATCAACGGTGTCCGGAAAAGCGGGCAACGTAACAAATGCAATGATGGAGCCCGTATAGCAGGAGGTAATGATGATGGTGAACAGCCAATAGGCGCCAATGAGCAGACGCGTTGAGGTCTTTTGTGTATTGCTCCATGAATACCGGCCGGTGAATGTGAACGCATTCGTGAACATGCCAAAGACATACCAAAACATATTCTCAATCTCACCCCAATTGCCCATGAGATGGCTGAGGGTTAAGCGATCCGTGAAGACGATGGGAAATACACCGCCCAGATAGACACAGATCAGGGCAACCCAGACGGGCCACTGGAATGGACCCATAATTGCCCGATATTTGGGTAACGCCTTCGAGGCGAGTGTGATGAATGCGGCACAATCCCGTGAATGTCCCACCGACATGTCCGTCTCCCTTAGACGCTCCGGCGTCATATACACCCCCGACATGCCAATGTCCACGCCACCCAATCCAATCTGATACTGTATGTTGTCGACCACACTTTTCATCGTTGGCATCATTGGTGTCTCCGTAATATCCACGCTGAAGTTCAAACGGTTCGCGATCATATTCAGCAGACGCATCTCGATGCCATCCCAACGCAGTTGTCCCATTCCGGTTGAGTCCAATGTCTTGATGCGGAATATGAAGGGTGGTTGATTGGCCGCCGTTACCTGAAATCGATGTCCGGCGAATCCGCTTCCGAATTTTGCGGGAAATAGATTGATGTGGGGACGCGATAGGGCTCCCTTGATCCAGCTGGTCAGGACCAATCCCGTGTTGGAGCCCAACCCATCGGCGTACAGTTTGTGCGTGTACAGCACATAGGGGCGTTCCTAAAACATGTTTTAACATTATTCTCACGGCGGCAATATACCCTGTAAACCGATCGGATACTCCAAAATACTCTGTACACTGAGGTGAAATAATCTCAGCTCAAATTGAATTTTAAAGATACCCTATGCTGTTATGTTCACACGGAAATACCCTGTAAACCGTGTTTGTAAACTCAGTTATACCCTATAAACTGATTATTTTAAACCATGCACTGTAATCCACTTTAAAGTACCCTATGCTGCAATGTTGACACAGAAAATACCCTGTAAACCGATTGGAAACTACAAAATACCCTTTAAAGTTATTCAGAAATATACGCAGCTCAAATCAAATAGAGAATACAAATACACTTGCTCTAAAATAGCCTGTACTTTAAAGTGGATGTTGAAAATACCCTGTAATCCAAGTGGACATGTCGCAATATTCTAAAAATAGATGTGAAATACCCTCAGCCTAAATCAAATTATAGATAATATAATTGACATTCACTCTGAAATACATTTTCCTTCAATGCTGACTCAAAAATACCCTGTAATTCAAGCTGAAATGCTTTAAGTACACTCTGCGCAAGTTGAGTGGTTGTAAACAACCTGAAACTCGTTCTAAAATACAACCTATTCGAATAATGCATTGAATAAATACCCTGTAATTGTATTTGAAATAGCCAACCACCCTGTTAACTGTAAATCAAGTCAATAGAAATAGAAAACTCGAAATAGTAAAAGATATGAAGATATGATATGAATAAAAATTCTGTTCTTTTAAAGAAAATACCCTGTAAATCTTAGAGGGTATCTACTATACTCAGTGTTATATGGAATTAAACACTCATATCAAATTTCAGTTTAATAATACAAACCAGAGCCTAGTTCAGATAGACTATCACAACTTTTAGCTAGGATATTACAAATATTCAATGTTACTTACATGCTGTGGACTTGCCATCAGAGATTCACCGATAACCAACAGATTGACAATATTCGATGACACTTCTGAGCTCAGGAAATCTCGCAGTTTCCATTGCGACGAGCTGGAGACGAGAACTACGCGACTATCGGTTTGGGGACCCAAGATCTTGCGTGCCATCAATGGATCGGATAGAAAGAGAATATAACTTTTGCAATTGCTGTCAATATGCTTGTTGAACATTCGATTAATTGGCTTGTAATTCTCATTGATTGAGCCATGATAAAATGATATTGGTATGGTCTGAAAATATATGGGAAAATGTCGATTATCGGTTGAGTTTTTGTGGCTAGAGATGGAAGCGGATGCCTCAATCATCGCATCAATCATCGTTTGATTTTCCATCTTATTGTAAATTACCTACTCAATTTTCTTCCTTCCCTATCTTCTAATCTTTGGCTCAAACTCGTTATACATCTCAATCGCCGCTTCAATCACAATCTTCTCCATCTTCCTATCAATCTCGGCTGTAAACTACTTTCTATGTTCTCTCTCAATCTCTTATTCAATCGCCGACGCAATCATCGTCTCAACCTCCTCATTCTTAATTCTTTGCCATTCCTTCTTTGCTTCAATCACCATCTCCATCTACCTTGAAATCGCTATCTTAATCTTCGTTTGAATCCGCATATCAATCACTGCCTCAATCTTCTTCTCAATTCCCGTTTTAGTCTCGATTCTTCGTTTACTCTCTTACTCCGTTTCGCTAAACATTTATCTCTTAATCTCAAACTTCTGCTCAATCTACCTCTCAATCTTGCTATCAATCTAAATTTCAGAAGCTATCTCTGCCACTCTATCACACCTCAATCTAGTGCTTACTATCTCCTTTCAGGCTTTTTGTCAATCAACATCTCAATTGCATCATCTCTTAATCTTCATGTCAGTTTCTATCTTAGTACCTGTTTCAATCATATTATCTTTCTTAATCTCAATATACATTTCTAAGTGTAACTTCGCCTCGATATTTTTCACAATCTCTCCTTTTCAAACTTGATCTCAATCTTAGTTTCCTTGTCAATCTTTAACTCAATCTCCATCGCTGCCTCATCTAAGTCTCTGTCTCTTAATCTCCTAATCAATCTTTGTATCAATCACATTCTCCCTTCAATTTTTAATCTCCAGCTTAATCTTATTTCAATCTCAATCTCCATCTAAATGCCCAACTCAGTCATCTCCTCATTCTTCTACCCAATCTCCTTTTTGGAACTTCATCTCAGTCTTAGATTTCATCTCAATCTTCGACTCCCTATCAATCTTCTCCTTATTATCTAACTCATTCTCCCTTTCAATCTTCTCCTTTATCTTCTTCTCCAAGTCCCTTTCATCCTTCATGTCAAATTTAGTTTTCTCAGTCTTCACATCATTATCTATCTCAATCTTGGCTTCAATGGAGAGGAGGCCTAACTTCCTCTCCCATTTCCATCCCAATCTTAGACGTCCTAGACCCAACTCACCTTGAAGAGCCTCTCCAATAGCTGTCCATTCGCTCGGGCCACAAATCTGTCGTAGTAAATGACGGGCGGACATTTGGCCAGATATTCCTTGGCAATCTTGTTGATCAGGGAAACCAAAGAATTCGCTTGTTCCACATCGTAAGGAATGAGCATTTTGCTGGCCAAAATCTCAGAGTGTGGCTTAGGATTGCCATGGAATGTGGCATCCACACGACGTCTTAAGCGTTTACCAGCACAATTGCCATACAACTTCTGATTGAGCCGGTGTCGGGCGATCAGACGTGGACTCACACAACTCGGAGGGAAATCCTGCAATTGCGAGTCCGAGTCCAAGTCCGAGTTTCCCTCCGCCTTCGCGTTCACTTCCGTTCTGTTGTGGCTGGCCAACAATTGTCCGTATTGCAACAGCGGCAACAGGCACAAACACGTCCGCCACAGCCACATGCTGCATGTGTCAATGTGGCTGCCACATGTGGCGACTGCCCTTTTTATGTGGCACGTGAATTTCAATCCGCTTGCCACACGCGAGGGGTCGTCACCCAAAACGAATTATATACAATGCATTTCTCATTTAATTATTGTTTCCCCCTCACCAAAATAACAACAACAATATATATATATATATATATATATATCAAATCGTGATAATTTGATCACCATCATTATCATTATCATTATCGGAGGTTATTCCAATCCTAACACCTGGCTATAGACACAAGCTAAAACCTTTGCCTGCCCTAACTGCTTATTATGGCCCGGCCAATATAAAATGTAATTGATTAACCCGACCGATTGCTGCTCGTTGTGGGGGCACAATTTTTACTCTGACCCACATACCGTATTGCCAGAGTCAGGGGCGTCGTTGGCTGCTATTCACTAGTCCGAAAAAGGGGGCATTGAAGTGGGGAGAGACAAAGTATTGAGTTAGGCAAGGATTCTAGAAGAATCATCACATCTTGGAGTTGTGTAATCTGTCAAGGACATGGGCGTAGTTAAGTGCGCTGATAGTTAAAGGGGGGGGGAAGAGTTAGTTGAGCTTGAGCTGAAAAATACGCTAAAGATTGATATGTATATCTGTATGTATATATGTATGCTAAGCTCATAAGATCATACCAAGTACATGGGCGTCGTTTGATGCGTTACACTTTAAGGGGGTCGAGCAAAAAATATGAAATTTGTTTTATTTTCAATTCATTTGAAATGCTCAATACCTAAAGGGTTTCTCGAAAGTCTCTGACCTCTTGATGATCACAAACACATATAAACTTGTTATCGTTGATTGCTGCCAAATCAAGCTCAATGTGCGATAAGTTTTATTTACTCAAATGTTTCACTTACTTAAATGTTTTTTAAATTGCATAAGTTAACCAAAGTAAATACGTATTTAAATAACTTGAAGTATTCAGTTCGTACAGATAATTTGTGATATGTTTATCAGACATGAAGTCATGCATAATTATCACACTTAAAAATTCATTAATAAGTGTCATAAGTGGGTCTACATAAACATATACATATACATATACATATACATATATATACATACATATATATATATTAATATATAGATAAGGCACTTCCGACATTCCCCATTTGTTGGCAATTAGTCATCTCAATTGTTTTCAGCTCATTTTGCATTTTGTGACTTGATAAACGCTACACATACTCCATACATACATGCTTGATTATACCCTGTACAGGGCTATATTAACTTTGTGCATAAAGGCTTGACAGACCCTGTATAGTATATAGTATATACTTAACCAGTATCAACTATCGAGTCTGTTCTGCTGTCTGTCTGTCTGTATGACATATGACCATTTGGCCTGATGGTATACCCTATATTTTACAACGTACGCACTTAACTAACTAAACAGTTGCTTTGTTAATAGCATTTTAAAATAATACTGTCTAATTTCATAAAGATCGGTAGGCAAATAAGAAAGATATTGAGAAATCAAATATATGTATATGTATATGTATATGTATATGTATATGTATATGTATATGTATATGTATATGTATATGTATATGTATATGTATATGTATATGTATATGTATATGTATATGTATATGTATATGTATATGTATATGTATATGTATATGTATATGTATATGTATATGTATATGTATATGTATATGTATATGTATATGTATATGTATATGTATATGTATATGTATATGTATATGTATATGTATATGTATATGTATATGTATATGTATATGTATATGTATATGTATATGTATATGTATATGTATATGTATATGTATATGTATATGTATATGTATATGTATATGTATATGTATATGTATATGTATATGTATATGTATATGTATATGTATATGTATATGTATATGTATATGTATATGTATATGTATATGTATATGTATATGTATATGTATATGTATATGTATATGTATATGTATATGTATATGTATATGTATATGTATATGTATATGTATATGTATATGTATATGTATATGTATATGTATATGTATATGTATATGTATATGTATATGTATATGTATATGTATATGTATATGTATATGTATATGTATATGTATATGTATATGTATATGTATATGTATATGTATATGTATATGTATATGTATATGTATATGTATATGTATATGTATATGTATATGTATATGTATATGTATATGTATATGTATATGTATATGTATATGTATATGTATATGTATATGTATATGTATATGTATATGTATATGTATATGTATATGTATATGTATATGTATATGTATATGTATATGTATATGTATATGTATATGTATATGTATATGTATATGTATATGTATATGTATATGTATATGTATATGTATATGTATATGTATATGTATATGTATATGTATATGTATATGTATATGTATATGTATATGTATATGTATATGTATATGTATATGTATATGTATATGTATATGTATATGTATATGTATATGTATATGTATATGTATATGTATATGTATATGTATATGTATATGTATATGTATATGTATATGTATATGTATATGTATATGTATATGTATATGTATATGTATATGTATATGTATATGTATATGTATATGTATATGTATATGTATATGTATATGTATATGTATATGTATATGTATATGTATATGTATATGTATATGTATATGTATATGTATATGTATATGTATATGTATATGTATATGTATATGTATATGTATATGTATATGTATATGTATATGTATATGTATATGTATATGTATATGTATATGTATATGTATATGTATATGTATATGTATATGTATATGTATATGTATATGTATATGTATATGTATATGTATATGTATATGTATATGTATATGTATATGTATATGTATATGTATATGTATATGTATATGTATATGTATATGTATATGTATATGTATATGTATATGTATATGTATATGTATATGTATATGTATATGTATATGTATATGTATATGTATATGTATATGTATATGTATATGTATATGTATATGTATATGTATATGTATATGTATATGTATATGTATATGTATATGTATATGTATATGTATATGTATATGTATATGTATATGTATATGTATATGTATATGGATATGTATACGTATATGTATATGTATATGCACATATATCGATTATGATCTATCGATAACAGTTAGAAGCTATAAATAAAGCACAAACTTCCTGAGTTGATTATACATATTTATTATATTTATTTATAATTCACATAAAACAAAAAATAATAATAAAAGTAAAAAAAAATATATAGAAAGCACATAAAATAAAATATGGTATACACATATGTATATATATATATTATATATTATATATACATACATATAAGGATAATGCTTCATGTCTATGGAGCATATGCATAAAAGTATGTATAGAAGAAAAAAAAAAAAGCGATTTATAGCACAGAGGATTGGGAATATGGCACTGGCTGATCCTTGGACAGATCTGGCTTGGGTGGCAGCTGCATCATGGGCATATATTTGGCCATATATGGAGTAAGCAGCTCCATGGGCAGCGGGAAGACAATTGTGGAGTTCTTTTCAGCCGAGATGCTGCTCAAGGTTTGCAAATAGCGCAGCTATAAACAAAAAAACAAAGATAAACAACAATTAATGAATTGCAATAGAAGTGAGCAAGTTAAAGTTGAAGTTGAAGTTGACTCACCTGCAGGGCAGATGGACTGGAGGATATCACATCGGAGGCATCCTTCAGGGCACTTGCCGACTTCTTTTCACCCTCGGCGGCGATTACCTTAGCGCGAGCATCGCGTGTCGCCTCCGCCTCGGCGGCCATGGCACGTTGCATGGAAACGGGCAGCGAGACATCCTTGCTGCAAGGATAAAGCCAAAGAAAAATTTAGATTTTAATATGTTTTTCCCGTTGGAAATAAATATTAAATATTTTATACAAAAATACCAAGACGCAGTATTTTGCTCAACGTAGACACTTCGAACTTAACAAGTGCTTAAAACATATTATATTAAAGGAATGCTGAAAGTTTCATCAAGATCGGTTTATAAATAAGACAGATAATCAGAAAAGAAATCAAGTTTTTCGGGCCGCACATGTGTGCGAGCGAGACAGCGAACGACTGCGCTACGTGCAGGCGTAAATGAAGTGACATAACACTCAGCTTTTAATCGATTACGTATACATATGCAAAAGCTTGGTGTTATAAGCATGCAAAGGATTCATATGCTAAATGAGACCTGTACAGGGTCGTTTGCGGTCGACTGTAGCCTTTCCGACTGCTAATGATATAAGGATATATTCAGTCTCAAGAAGAGCTTTCCAGCTTAGTTCCAATAGCTTTTATAGTCTTTACAGACGGGAACTTCGTGTAAGCCTAGATGATCACTTACATTTCAACACGTTCGACCATAACGCCCCAGGGTTCGGTGGCCTCATCCAGCGTCAACTGCATGTTGTGGGCAAGTATTTCCCGCTCGGTCAAAAGCTCGGTAAGATTCCGGGTGCCGACAATATTACGCAATGTGGTTGCCGCTAACAAACGCGTAGAGTTGCTATAGTTCTCCACCCGGACAATTGCAAAGAGTGGATCACTGATGCGATAATAGACGACGGCATCGACAGTGACCGTTACCGAATCCTTGGTCAACATCTCCTGTTGCGGCACATTGAATGTGACCGTACGTAAATCCACCTTCCGATACTCATCGATGCAGGGCAAAATGAAGAACATGCCGGGACCTCGAGCACCGCCAGATAGACGACCAAGGCGAAAGATTATGGCACGCTCGTATTCGGCAACCACCTTGAAGCAGATGAAGATCGAGATGGGGGACGTGATGATGAAGATCAGCACCGAGAGCAGTGTGACCAGCCATTCCATGCAGCCCAATGGTTCATTTTCAGCTGAAAATGCAGACAATTTAAAGAGAATACTCGACAAAGTTAATTGAAGATCATATGGAGATCTATAAGTGCTGGAGCAACCAAATATAATACATAGACTTCTGTAATCCCTACGCATATCTAGTATGCTTCAAAGTTCTGTCACGCCCTCTTGCGACTCTCAAAATGAACAAAAAATGTCTAGCACTTGCATTTAAAGAGCTAGAGACTCTGCATATACCCGTATATCGCCACGCCTCCTTCCTTCGATATTGTAATTCCCTTGTTATTGTAATGTTAATGATATTTTTCATAATTTTATTTTAAACCTATTTATAACACACATGATAAACATTTATCCAAGTCCCGAGATGTCCTAAAAATTTCAACACGATCGCATAAGAGACTCGAAAGTTATGATGTGTTGAAGAAGTTGAAGTAGAAGAATTGGCTTATGGCTCCTTATAGACTCGAAAATCTGTATAAATTAGAATATATATTATGTTGACTTTACTGTGGCTCAAAAATCCATATCAACCTAATCAACGATTAAATATTTGTGAATGACTATTAAATGCGACCATTTCTAGGAATAGTAGCGCAATCTATTCTTATCTAGATCTTTCGATCGCTTTCAAGCAATCTCAAGAGAGCGAGAGAGGAGTATACATATGTACATGGATACGCTGGACTTATCGATGAATTTACACCCCCGAAAAAAAAAGAATAGTAATAATAAAAAAAAGTAAAACATAATGGGAATGCGAGCGTAATCTAATCTTCTTTAATTGCAGAAATATTTGCAAAAAAAAAAAAAGAAAGTCAATCATGTGTACTACATAAATGAACTTCTTACATGTCTTGAATCCTCTATATTGTGGTCCTTCTGTACGGGCTGGAACTATATTCGGTTCTTCATCGTGATGTTGTTGTTGTTGTTGTTGATGATGATGATGATTTTGTTGTTGTTGTTGTTGTTGTTGATAGTCTGGCACAATGCTAATCATTGTGGTATTGGAACTTCCACTCGGCAATTCGGATGCACGCAAATCCTCGTAATTTGCATACATCGGTGACATACGTTTCTGATCCATTGCGCTGACGTTGACGCTGACGCTGACGTTGACGTTAACTCCACAATGTACCGCTCGCTACTGGCAACAGTATTGTGCTCTTGCCGCTCTGCTTCCAAGTTATGGGACTTTTTTTTTTTTTTTGCCAAAGCCCCCCGCCCGCAATTGCGATAAGCGTAATGCTCCCTTGCCTCACTCAATTGCCTCTCTTTATCTGACTTATCTTGTGTTCACGCTTACACCCAGAACCAGTGAGAGCGCATTAGTCACAACTGATCAGCTTAAAGCTACCCTAATCACAGTACACAAATGTACCATGTCTAGTAACAGTGTACCCACATCCCTCTTTCTTCTGCTGCCATCTTAAATTTTACAAATATAAATTAAACAATTTTAAAATGTACCAAAAGTATTCAATTTTTCTGTTATTTTGTTCACATAAAAAATGTACACTTGTACCGCACACATGCAAGCATTCATTATTGACTCTTCTTTTATTTGCTGAGCAACAAAATATTTATTTGCACACAATTGAAATACCCTCTCTATTAGACAATGGGTATAAAGCTAAGCAATTAAAAAAAAGTTATATTTATTATTTGCATTTAAACTTGAAGTATGATTTGGCTTAGTCTTACAATTGTAAAACAATTTCATATTACACAGTGACTCACAGTTAATGATCGAAATTTTTTGCATACAGCAAACATGTAACTGTAACTGCGACATTCACACATACACACAGACCCTTATGCATGCATGCATTTGAATTGATCTTTAATTTCGCTTTGAAGTGCTGCATATGTATGTGTGTATTTGTGTGCATGTATGTATCTAGATAGATAGCACGATTGGGCATGAGTAAGCTGACAGAAAATAGAAGTAAAGAAGAAGTTGGCGAATGTGCAGTTATATGTGCAATGCAGGCGTATTTACATGTGTGCGTGTGTGTTTTTTTACAGTGTTCAATAACATACGTTACAAATACAAAAATATCTAAATAGTGTATAAATACTTATATTGAAAACCAGTTTTAATTTATTAATATATACATATGTATGTAAGCATTTATATGCATACATTTGTATAATATTCTACACCTACTATATACATATGTATATGAATTTGTTAACTATTTGTTGCTATATGCGGACCACTGTGCAACCATTGAAAATTCGTTAAGTCAACTTCTTTATGCTTTAGTCAATAGATTTAATTCGTTGTATTGTGCACAGCAGCTGTCCTTTAACAAACAATTTTATTGTATAAAACTGAGTACCAACTTGACATGGAGCAAGTCTTTTATTTAAACGATTAAATTTCGTTTTCAAATCAATTGATTTAAAATTTAAAGCATAGTTTTAGGTTTATCAAATAAATTCTTGAATGGAAAATGCCATTCGTGACAATTATCTTGGCATCTATAAGGCATCGTGTATAGACAATACATATAAAAACAATTATGTTTACAACAAAAATATATTATCATCTGTTATGTTAAAAACGTTGAGTGCTTGCTCGTGCATGCTTCGCTGAAAACTGGAATGTCCGGCTATTATGACTATGATAGCTCCTTCTTTAGATGACGCTTGAGCTACCAGCTGCTTGGCATCCAAGCGTCCAATGTGTGCTGACTCCTTGTAGCGCAGCTGCTTGCTTAGATGCTCACATGACTGATCTCTCTCATTGGGGCAACAGTTGCAATCTTGATGCGCTAGATAAAGGCAACTATGGTAGTTCCAGTACTGTGCAAACTCTAGCAAACGATCGCGAAAATATACATGCTGTATGTCCTGTGCACATATCAAATGTCGTATGCGATTCATGTCATCCTCGTTGTCCAACACCTGGGCAACAATTGGCAACGTGGGCGCAATAGCCACGCCCTGCGCTATAATTATAATGCATTTAGTACTGCTCGCGTCGTGTATATAGTTGCCAATGGGACCGCGAAACTGCAGCACTTGCAATGGTTGCAATGCAGCCAAAAAACCAGACATGGGTCCATTCGTCTGCAGTTTGACTAGAATTTTGAACTCTTTGGCGGCAAAATCTGTCCAAAAAGGTGAGTATGGACGCAATAGGGGCGCGGCATGATCCGTCAGCTGAACGCGCAACATGACATGATGGCCAGGCGGTATGTCCAGAATGCTATCGTCATCCTCATCCTCATTGGTAGCAACGTAACCGAAATGTAACAGCCGTATCTCTGCATTGCCGTTATGTGCTTCATTGCTAAGCAGCCGGAAATTGACGTAGTTCAGAATGACATTACGCTTTCCAGCTAGCAGTGCACGTTTGCTGGGCTTCGGCTTGTTGTCCAGAATGCAATTGGTGCATCCATTGCCGCAGCAGTCGCTTTCGTCTATCTCGTTATCAGGCATGAACAACCACTAGAGATGGGCACTGTGTTATCACAATACTACTATGCTTATCGATAACAGCTCAGCTGTTGCAAACGTAATTTATTACATAGTTCCAAAACGAACACTATCGGAACTAGTTAGTCTAGTTATGGCTTTAATTTCAAATTGAGGTAATTTTTAGTGCTTTATTTACATTTTAGCTGTTCCACACCTGACGTTAGCATTATTATCGGTATTTGTTACATCAGTAACCAATACCAGCAACTACTGCTCATATCGATACTTCGACAGCAGTGTGAACCGATATTCGATAGCATGCTTATAGACACAAATAAACACAACAAAAATTTGTAGTATGCTTCTTTTCCAACAGTGTCGCAGTGTGTAAATAGAACATCAAAAATCCGCTAACAAAATACAATAACCAATTTAATCGTTGCCCTTCCCTGCGGAGTGCCAGCAAAAAGTGCACACCAAACCAATCGAGAATAACAACGGCAACTGCCAAGTTAAAAAAGGGCAAAAGATAACACAATAATGTGCAACTAGTGGCGGGCGTCTTCAACAAGGATCTGGATCTCTTGAGAATCACGAGCACAGAACAAAGGCACAACAAAAGCCACCATCATCAGCTGGCTGAGGGAACATGAATCTTGAATCATTATTTCGTGACTTTAATCCATGGTAATAATTGTCTGCTTATCAATCATTGTTCTCCCATCATTCAATCGTTTAATCTCAAATCAATTGCAGTAAATTTATAGTGCACTGCAGTCTGTTTACGTTCGTAACGCTGTTTGCGTTGCGTCTCGATGGTTACATAGGTATGATGACAATAGCTTGCGACAAGCAACATGTATAAATAAACAATTAATTGATAATACGTATCAATTATAGATTGGCCATATTGGGCCATATTTACGCCATTGTGGATCTGGAAATGCACCGCTATATTGGGCGCCATTGTGGGTGCAATTGTATGGTGCCGTTATCCGCATTATCGATTGGAAGGCGACTCCTACACTCAATTCAAGGCGATGCTCATCTCCCTGTCGCTGCATCTCATATTGCTTATGTTCGAGCTGCTCGCCTGCGACAAACTCACATCGGAACGTCATCTCTGGGTGCTGGTGTTCATACCACTAATCTTTGGATCTGTGGTCAGTGTGGGTGCCTGCGTCTGGGCGGTTAAACATGATCGTTCGTTTGAGCTGGAACTATTTTTGGCTGTCAATGCATTGCAATTTGTATCGTTGCCGTTGAAATTGGATAAATTTGTCTATTGGAATTGGGATGTGGTGTTTGTCCCCATGTGGATTGTCATTTGTTTGAGTCTCGTCAGTGTGCTCTACAATATCATATTCTGTGGCATCATGATGCGCACCCCCGAAGTTTCGTTGCAACAAAAGAAGGCGGCCCTCAATGCAGCCGTTGGCAACATTTGCACTGTGCTGCCGCTGCTCTGCTTTCAGGTAAGTCGGAGCAGTTTGTAAAAAACGTGGCTTATTGAAACGTGGCTAATCATGATCCACATTCACATTTGTAGGTGGTTATCTGTGACAAACTGGATGGCGAAATAAAGTTTCCATATATTGTGGTATTTGCACCGCTGCTTGTCTCAATACTGGCACTCATCGTGCTCAGCTTCACCGCCAAAGGAGGCAACATGTGGTGGTTTGGCATACGTAAATCGTTTAGCCAATTTCTGCTGTCGGCCATGCCATTCCTGCAGGAATATGGCAACATTAGCTATCATGCGGAGACGCAAAGCAATGCAGGGCAATCGGTGCCATTAGATGCATCCTCATCATCCACCAGCAACATGGCAGCCACTGAGCCACTGCATGAGTTTAGCAAGCACGACAAGAAGAGCAAGAAGACGGCCAAGAATGATATTATGAAGCCGGTGGTGCCATTCATAAGCATTGATTTGCCTGATTAGAGTTAGACAGCGAAAGATAGAGAGACAGAGAGAGAGAGAGAGAGAGAGATAAAGAAAGAGATAGAGCTAGAGCTAGAGCTAGCGATAGAGTTGCGTTGATCAACTTGTAATGCAACGCCGCACAACTAATAATAATACTAATTATAACAATAATTATTGTTATCGATGTTATACACACACACACACACACACACACACACACACACACACACACATACTTATGTGCACCTAGTATTAGGTGTTTAGCTTTAGGCAAACGCATACATCTACATATGCATATATACAAAATATTGGCCGTAGCTAATTCGTACTGAATTTAATTTGTAAGCCCACCCAGCCCAAACCCCAATCCCCCCCGTCTGCGCACACACCTACCTGCCAGCCCGCCCACTTCCTCTGCATCACACACACACACACACACACATACAGCTGCAGCGAAACTGGCACACACACACAAGCATATAATAAGTGTACATATTTAAGCTCCATTTTATAAACTATTAATTATTTTCCCCAAAATTATACAATTGATTCTATTTTCAATAACTATATTTACTTTGATTCATTAATCTATTATATATATATATATATATATATATATATATATACTTATATATATGTGCAAATCTTATACATTGTATATCTGTGTATGCTAATATATTTTATGTTTTATATTTTATTGAACGCTGTAAATAATTAACAATATCAATGTCATTAAAAATCTCTAAGTGCTTCCAATTTGTTAAGGAGTCTCAATTGATTGGCGGGCAAGGTAGGCAAGAGAGCTGAGCATATTCTTCTATTTGAAATTTTAGAGTATTATAATCCTTAAACGTTGTCTTATATATTTGCTATATTATATATCATTGGCCTATGTGACTTGCTGTCTATAAGAACTGAACTGTTAGTTAATAAGAGTAGCCGAAACTTTGCACACTCGATTCTTTTAGCGACAGTTGGATAATATGTTGAATGCAGCCGTATCCAATTATCATATATATTAACTATAACATCCTATCTATGCGAACTCATTTTTCAATGGAGCGAAATTGTTTAAACTTGGTAGAGTCGCTTCCTTTGATGACTTCTACAACATAAACCAGAATAGACCATTTCTAATTATCCTATGTTGACTACTATGTCATCCTATCTATGCGAACTCATCTTACCATGGAGTTAAGTCGCTTAAACTTGGTACAGTCGCTGCCTTTGATGATTTCTACAACTTATGTCGAAATCAGGCATTTCTAACTATCCTATATATTTACTATACCATCCTAACTATATTAACTCGTCAATCATATTTCCAGAGGATCATTGAAAACACCATTCCCAGCTTATAAGTATGTATTAATCTTTATTCAAATTAGGAAGCTACAAAGTTTTACAATTTGTTGGTTGACATATTATTTTGTTATATTATAAATTTACTTACGTTGTGTGGCCTAAAAATTTGATGCAATGGTAAAAAGTTGCACTCTAAAAAGTATCAAGTGTCATCCGACTATATAAAAAAAAAAAAAACAATGCAACAGAGTAACAGAATGTGAGAGAGACTGAGACAGCATGTGAGAGTGAGTTAGATAGATGACAGGCACTGTGAATGAAAAGTTAATGCATTAATTAATGGATGTGACACAAAAAAAAAAAAAAAAATAAATATAAATATGAGAATTTGTAAATTGATTGATAACAATAATAAAGGCAATCTTAAGGATTTACTAGCAAACTAACTGTATTATATGGGATTATATATAATGAGATATATATATATATATATATATATATATGTGTGTGTGTGTGTGGGTGTGTGTGTGATTTAACAATTGTCTCATTACTTTAGCAATATAGGAAATACATCATCTAATTGTAATCTCATAAACTTTGACCTCGCCACACGCAAAAGCATCATTATGCATAGGTTTTAATAAAATATTTCTTGCAGTGTATAGTACAAAGTTCTATCAGTTTCTTACATGAAATCATTTCATTTATGTATTTGTTTATCAATTTGAACTTTCGATTTCATATTCATCTAAATATTTGAGGAAAAAAAAAAAAAATTATTTGTAAAAAAAAAAAAAAATATATATATGTGTATATATATCATCTTAATTGTTAATAATTTGGTTAGCTATGTTTAGTAAGTATTGTTTTATTACAAATACCAAAATCGAAATCGAAATTGAACTAAACAAAAGGCAAATTGAAAGAACAAAAATGTATATAATATATTTATGTTTACAACTTGAACTCTTTGCTCTCGATTGTAGCTTCTCCTTTCTTCTTCTTGTTTAACTATATATGTATATGTACGCTATTGTTGTTATGGTTGTTGTTGTTTTTATTATTATTATTGTTTGTTGATTTGTTTAGAATTTGCTAAGTACATTTAATTATTAATTCGTTTTTATTTTTTAAATGAGTTTATTGAGCAGCGTGTTCCGCATTTCACTTTCCCCACAATTTCACAGCATTGTTGCCTTGTTGCGAATGTTCGTTAAGTTCGCTTTTTAGCTGTGTAACAGCAGCTGTGAAATTTTCAAGCGAAATTGCCATTCGGAATGCCCCAGTATTTAATTTAATAAATTTTTTTTTTTTTTTTTTTTTTTATTTATATATAATTTAGGATTTCTAAATGTTGTTCGTTGCTTTTCCCAGCTTAAATGACTATTGTCGGCTTTAGTTTTTAATTCAATATTTTTGTGTTGTTTTTAAGTGCGGTGTGAGTCGGGGGAGCGCTACATAAACCATAGGCCCCCACCTAATACAACTCGATTTGTTATTACTTCGTTAATCTCTTTTTTATTTTTAGTTTAGTTTTGTTTGTTTTCAATGCACATTCTTTGTATAAACGATATGTACTGCTAAAGTGTTAATACATTCCATAAATGTATACATATATGTATATATATATATATATATATATACATATATATATATCTATATATATCTACTATATATGGTAATTCCAAATCTTGTCTGTATGTGTGTGTGTCTGTATTTTATCCCTAAGGCTTAACAACTGAAACAATTACGCTTCCTATGACAATTGACATGAGATCATCAAAGAACAGCAACGGCTAAGAATGTTGCGAATCATAAGAGAATTATTCATTTTGCTGAAAACTTCTTTATCGGCTCAAGTATATATCAATATACATATATATATATATATATATATATATATATATATATATATACAATATCTTTACACACAAGTACAAGTAAGTTTCTTACAAAAAGAAAGCTTTGAATATCATATTGAATAATGAAAAGTAATAGAAGGACTTTAGATAAAGATATAGAACTACAAATTGGATGTGTACACACGCATATACACTATATATATATATATATATACATATATATCCAATTTCGAAATGGCATATGAGTTCTTCAAATCAAACTATTCGTATAAAGAGAAACCCTATCAAAAGTTAGCAAATAACTTTATCCAATTTGTCTATTGGTATAATTATATAACTTTCCTATACATATACTATGTATGCATATGTTGTATGGGGGGGATGTTGTAGTGGGGGGGAAGGGTTAATTGTTAGTACATAAAATGTGTTCCGTTAACAAATTGCGAAATGAATTCATGGTTACATAACTTGACGATTTGCACATTTATTTACTATTTTGTGAATTGTTCTCCGTTGAACTGACCTGAACGTGGACATGGAACATTTGGATGATGATGATAATACATGCATAGTTAACCTAATGCCGTATAAATCGTTATAAACGAAGATTCAAATTCATTGATTGCAAACTGCAAATGGCATGAACAAAAATGTAAAATGTTATATATATTTATTTTGTTTATATCCAAATTTTGTTGTTTCTTTATCATAAACTTGTTGTTGTTGTTGTTTAGGTTATGGAAGCGCTAGTTTGAAATTTGTTATACTCAAGAAGTTCATTAATTGTACGTTTCGTTCAGAGTTCCATATAGAAGAGAGCTTGCAATTACAATCTATACATGTATACATATAGTATATGTAAAGATGTTGCTGTATACTATATACTATATATATTGTATGTATACAGCAAATAAACATTATAACGAATTAATTGTACATAGTATTTTGTAACGAAATTAGGAAGTTGAAGAAAGGAGGAATTATGATTTAGTAGGTATTATGGAGTTCTAATTGATTTTCGGCTTAACGTTCAAATACTGATTGAGATGCTCGCGCGGTCCCTGCACAATCAACATGTATTGCGATGGAAAGTCCCAGATGATGGTGAAATGGAACAGCATATTGGCAATGGCGATCAAATATTCAAAGAACGCAAACCAACTGAATGCTGCAAAGAGAGTTAAATATGTTAATTAAATGGATACACAAAGTATATACCTAGATATACATATTTGTGCTATAAAGTTGGACACGTCGTGTTATCAAGTTTGCTTTCGCATGCTCTCATTCTGATTGTCTAATCTAGAGACTGTTCTGTAATTATCTCGAGTAAAGAGAGAGAGAGAGAGAGTGAGATTGTTTCATGGAAAGATGTTAATTTATGAATAGTACAAAATATTAAATAAAATATAGTTAGGCAGTCGGTAAAACGTTGACGAATGCCACGAATGCCAAGGAGAATAAGGATACTCTCGAAAGAGGCAGAGAGTGAAAGTATAGTATATGATTAGAATATTGGATGATTACATTGAAAGATTGAAAGAGAGAGTGAGAGAAGAATGCATTGAAGAATGCTGAATTGAAAGAACTGCGATAGGAAAACACAACTTGATACAAACACATGTCCAAAGTTGGAAGAGCACAGATCACAGAGCACAACACGCACTTACCCAAATCGTGACAGTAGAAACGATGCTTGGCAAAGAAGATCAAAAGACCAATGGTGCTCAATATGGAGACAACAAAGAGTATTTTCTTCCATTTAATGGACAGACGCTGCTGCACACTGAGCGTCTCGCGATCATGCAGGATGCCATTCAACTTAATGGTAGCCAACATATAGCACAGCGAGCATATCATAAATGTGATGAAGATTCTCTCATGAACAGCTGCAAAATATGTAAATAAATACAAATACAATCGGAGTCATGACGAATGATGGACATACGATAGTTCTCGCGATTCGATATATAGGTGACACCGCCAAGTGCCGCCACTTCGATGCAGTTGAGCACCAGAATGAGTGTGATAAGACAGCTGGTCTTTGGCACCAGCGATGGGGCTAAACGCGCCAACTGGGTGCGATAATAGTTCTTGTAGACAAAGGCAATTGGTATACGCGGTCCAATGTGCAGCGCAATGCTAAAACGCCAGAAATAACGCTGCGGACTGACGCCAGTAATTGCACTTATCGAGGGCACAATGTTATAGACCTTGAACAAATCATTTTGTACAAATTAGCACCATAGACACCAATGACAATGGTTCAACATACCCGGCAATGTGTCTCGTGTACATCGTCGTACTGGAAGACGTAGGCGGTCACAAAGCATGTGAAAAGCGTTATCAATGGCAGTAATGCCGTTACCACACAGATCTCATGGAAACTGGCCAAATAATGTATGGCCATTGGTTGATCCCGCTGCTGCTTCGTGCTAATCGTTGTTTCCTCCTCCACATTGTCTCCCTTCTTGTGTTGTTGTTGTTGTTGTTGTTGTTGTTGTGTCTGCAAATGAAAAACGTCCATCAGATGTTTGATTACAATTAAAAGCTGAGTTTTATACTTAGTATTCGATTTGATTTAATTTGTTGCGATTCGCTTAATCAAATTGGCGCTTACCTCGCTGCTTTTAATACCCTCGAAAACTTGTTCATGATGAGTTTTGGATGGTTAGGTGCACAACAACAAAAAGCACTATAATAAAAATAATTTAAGAAAAATAATAATATTTTTAATATGACAAAATAAAAAATAAATAAATGTAATAATAAATCAAAATTACAGCAATTTAAGGTTCGTTTTAAACATGGATTATTTAACGAAATCAAACTATATTAATCCAAAACAGCATTCAAAGTTCTTATACACAGTGAAATATACCAAATGAAATTGTTAACTCAAATACAAACATACATAAGCAAACAAAGTGTAAACATCTATTTATACCCTGTACAGGGATATATTAACTTTGTGCAAAAATGTCCGTCTGTCTGTCTGTCTGTCTGTCTGTCTGTCTGTCTGTCTGTCTGTCTGTCTGTCCGTCTGTATGAACGCGTCGATCTCAGCAACTATAAGAGCTAGAGACTCCAAATTTGGCATGAAGGTTCCTCTATACCGTCCGCAGATCAAGTTTGTTTCAAATTTTGAATACCTCCCCGCCTTCCCCCGCAAATCGATCAAAACTCTTTATACCCTGTTAACAGCATGTATTTCTGAACATACATATTTCTAACTTAACAGGTGTTTAAAAATACTGTTCTGAAACATATGTGAAAGTTTCATAAAGATCGGTCCAGGAATAAGGAAGAAATTTAGAAAAGAAAGTAGATGGAAAAGACTAGAACATTTTGCAACGAATCGCACTGCTTTGTCAACAATTAGAATTCATTGCATGCTTATAGCAGCTAGCTTTTGCAAGTGAGCACATTCTCGCCGTTGCTGAGTTGTGTTACTTCAAATGTCGTACTGCTTGCCGAAAATTATATTGCAAGTCAAAACGTAATGTATGCAGAGATTTGTAAGAATAATAATTAGTATGATATTTGTAATATTAGATTTTGTCTTTCAAGAATTGATTATTCTAATGATCATTTGCATTTTAAATATTGGCGAGTAAGTGAAGTCCATGAAAAAACGGAGATGTTTTTTTTCCATTTAATCGTTGCGGTTGCGTCAAGCAGCACATGTGTGCGAGCGAGACAGCGAACGTGCAGACGTATATGAAATAACGTAGCACTAAGCTTTTCATCTTGTTTTAAATGCAATTTGCAATAATTGATCTAATGGAAAGCATCATACGGCTTAAAGCCAGCAAAACGCTTAAGAATGTGGCATAAACATAATGGGGAAAACTAAATGCTAAACGCTTTCCCTCGTGAGACACAAAGTAAATACGAATGCTCATTATTTGCTATTTAGATTCACACAAGTCCAAACAATGAAGCGTTTACTTTTACCCTGTAAACTAAGCAAGTGCTAAGCGGGTATGCTCGAATTGTAGCTTGCACTTGCGACACCATTAACTTTGTAATTTACACTGATTTCCCTTCAGTTTTCCTGCATTTTCCTTTATCTAAAAGTAACATTTCAAGTTGGCAGAAGCCAAACCCACTTTAGTATTTAAATACATTCGCTATTTTACAGGGTACACTCATAGTCTAGCACACCCAACTACATTTAGCATTACAACAAGTTGACTGTGACTACAGGGTACGCTTGCCGTCGAGCACACTCAATAGAATTTAATATTATAATATGTCTCGTATAGCTACAGGGTAAACTCGTAGTTCATCACACTCAACTGCATTTAGTATTACAATAACTTCGCTTTGACTACAGCGCAAACTAGTAGTCCATCACACTCAACGGCATTTGGTATTACGAAATATTAGCAGTGGCTACAGGGTAAATTCGCTGTCTATTACACCTAATAGCATTTAGTATTACAATATGTTATAGCTGCTAGGTACGTTTATAGTCGAGCAGGCTAAACAGCATAGTACTATAATATAGTACACCCCATGGGTACAGGGTAAACTCGTAGTTCATCACCCTCAACTGCCTTTAGTATTACAATATGTTCGCTATGACTGCAGAGCAAACACGCAGGCGGGCACACCCAACAGTGACTATTAAGTATAAGAATATATTCGCAACGACTACAGGGTAAACACATAGTCGAGTCCACTCAACAGCAACGCTCTCAAACGCTTTTACAGCTTTAATTAGTATTTCCAGCGGAAATAATACAACAATTTCAATTGTGTAAACAACAAAGACTTATTTCTGGAAAATGTAACGGAACGTGACTTTTGGATAAATAAAACCTTGAACTATGTGCACACAGTTTGTAGTTGAAAGCAGTTGTTGCTAATTTTAGACGGATGATGTTATAATGCTTGCATGATTAATTTTAATTACACAATTTGCCAGTCAAATAATGAAGGATAAAAGTTGTTTTTATTTTTCCTTTTCCAGCTGATAACATTGGGGATTAGGTGAGAGGGGCTTGAGATTTAATGCATGCATAACTGTAGATTTATTTTTAATTAAAATTGTAAATTTGATTTTGGCATTTAAAGCAGCTTTGAGCCTGAAAGGATTAATGCCAAAAATAGGCGTTAGCAAGTGTGTGAGCTGTGGATTGTGGGTGGATGGTAGATGGCACATGGCACATGGAACATGGAAGGTGGAAGGTGGAACGTGGGAGGTAAGCGGTAAGAGGTTGCGATGTAGCAACGAGACGTAGCCGGACAGAGCTGCGACCGTGACGTAATCGGAGCCAAATTAATTAGCACACAAATTAATGAGTAGAGTTTCGAGGCGTCAGAAATGAAATTGAATATGTTCGGCGATTAAATCAGGACCCACAAAACGCTGCGACTGCTGTGACGGGAAGCCCCAAGCATGCGATACCGTTAGTGGAATATGGGTGAGTGAGCGAATGAGCGTCTGAGAGCGATGTGGGAGCAGGCGAGAGAAAAAAAAATAATACAAGGACGCACACAAGCATACAAACTGACACACACAGACACAGGCACACACGGACACAGGCACACACGCACATAGACACATAGTCACACAGACACGTTGAAATGGCAACGATAAAAATCAAGAAGAAGCTGAATAATGAGGTTAAACCGCCAATGTGAACAATTAAAACCAAATGGTAAACAAAATGGTTAGCTTACTGACAAAATGCCGCAGTGTGTATGTGAGAAAAGCAGGAAGACGCAACACGCACGTGAAATGGGGGGCGGAAAGAGGTTAAAGTGGCAGGGACACAAGTGGGCGGCATGCGCAAAGGGGCGGTGCATGACGAAAAAGAGATGGAGATGGTGAAGAGGGTGGAGTGGGTGGTTGATGTACGTTGGCACGTTTGGCTAATACAAAAAACAGGGTATAACGAGGGGCAGCGCTATATTACAATGGCTAAAAAGAAAAATGGCCTGGCAAAATAACAATTGCCCAACTTGTGACGTCTATGGTTGTTATTTGGTGCTGTTGTTGTGTGTAAGCTGAATTACAGGGAAGTGGGGTGAGATGGGGGCTGAGGGTCAGGTCAATAAGCGTGCGCTGTCATTTTGAGTTATATAATGGTAACAAGAGCCCAAAACTGTAGTTCCCTTGCAATAAAACGCAAGGAAAATAATTCAAGTCAAGTTAAGTGATTAAAAAAAACGAAATCCATGGTAACACACATGCACATACAGGAACACACACATACGCGCGCTATACAGGCGCGCAGGCACACATACACACACACACACACACACACATACATACACAAAACTCACCGCTGGACCGCTGAAGTCACAGGATTCGGCACGTTCGCTGCTATTGTTGCTGGATCGGGTTACGGAAGCTGTAGCTGAACCTGATGCAGCCATTGATGTTGACGCGACGCTATCTGCTGCTGGTCCCGCTGGCGATACGGCAGCTGATGGTGCCGCTGGCATTGGCATTGTTGTAGTTGTTTTCTGCATATTTAACGGCGGCGTTGATGCTTTTTAGCATAATTTGTACGCCACGCTGCTGTCAACGAATGTATGCCCGCGCGCGCGCTTTCTCTTGCAACTGTTTTCAATCAAATTGCAAAAGCATTTTCACTTTTCTTTCGTTTTCTTTGAGCATACCGTAGCTTTTCTGTTATCACCATGTTAACGCAATGTTATGCTCAAATCGTTATCCTCCTCAGTGTTGCCAATACCGTTTTGTTCCCGTTAATTCGCCTTGTCTGATTTTAAGCTTACTTAAATAAATTACAAATAAAACATGTCTGAAATTCTATCTATTTTTATGCCTTATCTTCTTTTGCATTATTTTATTGGCTTAAGCTCTTTATTGTTGTCAAAACAATTTCAACGTAAAAGTAATTCGCAAATTCAGCTTTGAATTCGATAAGACTATGTTAAATATCAATGAGTGCTGCCAACTTATTGAATTTTAACAGTCTGCTGGTTAATTTAGCACTGTTGCGCTCTCTTTGCGTTTACGTTACTGTAAAGTGACACGTTACCTGAGCTCAACGATGTGTAACGTCCTTATCGATGTTATCGATATTTACGCAGTACAACCAATAAATCTTCCAAAGAAAATAGTCGGACATTCAACAAGTGCAATTTATAACAAACAACAAAACAAGAATTCCGTAAATTTCGAGCTTTCCAAAAACAAATCAATTAAAAGTCAATGAATCAAAGCGCAATTGCTTTTATGCTTTTAAAGCTATAAAAGCGGACATCGACATACCGAAAGTGTAGAAAACATATTGCAAGAGTGATAGAGAGGGACAGAGAGAGAGATAGAGTGAGAGGGATTCCAAGATTTATGCATGTTTTTCTTTTGTTTATAAAATAAAAAAGTGGAAACGATGAGTTGCTTCAGTGCAATGAACACCCCCTATTGGGGGAAATGGAGCAAACAATCTGTATGTTAGAGCGTGGCACAATTGTAACGAAACTCTATGGGAAGCAACGACGCCCCGATCGCCGACACCTCATGCTTATCAGAGAAACCCGTCAGCTGTTATGGTCAACAGTTGCCGCACACACACGCACAGACTATGAGGGAACGATACAGTTACGGGAAATACGTGAGATACGCGTTGGAAAGAACTCCAAGGAGTTTCGACTTCATGCCGATGATTGTCAACGCTTCGAAAGCAGCAAATGTTTTGTCATTATGTATGGAAATAGTTTTAAACTGAAAAGTTTCTCGGTTGTTGCCCTCTCCGAGATCGAGGCGGATAACTGGGTGAGGGGATTACGTTATATGGTCAAGGATACAATTAATGCACCATATCCATTGCAAATCGATCGTTGGCTGCGACGTGAATATTATTCATTTGAGAATGTCAACTCACATCTGACCAAATCGGAGCAGAGCAGTCAGGTGACCATCAAGGATTTCAAGACATTCTTGGCCAGCGTCAGCTGTAAGATGAGCACCAGCAAGTTCATGGAATGCTTTACGGACGACATAAGACGCAAACATGATCTCAAATTTGATGATTTCTCTCGTTTATATCAGAAACTCTTGTTGCCCGTCAATTTTGTGAATATTCTTGGCGGCACGGAGTTCACCTATTCGGAGGACATGAAGATATTGCGGCCAATTGAGTTTAAACGATTTTTGGAAATCGAACAACATGATTATAATGTTGGTGAACTGAATAACATATCCGGTTTTATGCGCGATTTCGTTCAGGATGTGGAGCGTGATGTACAAGAGCCGTATCTGACCATCGCCGAGTTTGTGGATTATCTGTTCTCCAAGCAAAATGATCTATGGGATGCCAAATACGATAGCGTCTTCATGGACATGAATCAACCGTTGTCCTCCTACTGGATTGCCTCATCCCATAACACCTATCTAACCGGTGATCAGTTCTCCAGTGAATCCTCGTGCGAGGCATATGCTCGTGCCCTGCGCATGGGTTGTCGTTGCATCGAATTGGACTGCTGGAATGGCCCAGACAATTTACCTTATATATTTCATGGTCACACGATGACGTCGAAAATTAAATTTATGGATGTTATCAAAACAATTAAAGATCATGCATTTACAACATCTGAATACCCTGTAATACTATCGATCGAACAGAATTGCTCGTTGGAACAGCAACGCAATATGGCACATGCTTTGATTGAGGTAAACACTGAAGAGCATCCTCCTCGATAGGAGGCACTTACTCCAAATTGTGAAAAGAATCCATAAACCATAATTTCTCTTCACTTTCAGGTGTTTGGTGATATGCTGCTGACGCAGCCCTGTGATCGCAATGAATTGCATTTGCCATCGCCAAATCAGTTGCGTCGCAAGATCATCTTGAAGCACAAAAAGTTGCCACAATTCGATGAGAATGTTGGCGCCATCACATTGCCCACTGTGGGTGCAAGCAATGGGACAATTGCAGCGTTCAATCATCGCTCATCGCTGGGCGGCACAACGGATGATGGCGAGAATATGCAAAAGATCTTAAAGAAGGGATTGTTATACTTTAAGGATCCGGTGGATAAATCATGGAACCTCTATCAGTTTGTCCTAACGCAACAGGAACTGATCTATACATCGGAAATCAATGAGAGTCGCAATGGTAATTCCGAGGATGATGATTTTGGACTCTCGTCGTGCACGTTGAATAGCAATATGCAACAGAAACAGAAGGATACATCGGCCAACGATGAGCTGCATTTTGGCGAGAATTGGTTTCATGGCAAACTGGAGGGTAAGTTCATGAAGATTAGATTGCCCAATGTGATACACAATGATTCATTAATTCAATCATTCGATTCATCAGGTGGCAGACAAGAAGCGGATCAACTGTTAGAGACGTACAAACATCTCGGTGATGGGACATTCCTAGTGCGTGAATCAGCCACATTTGTTGGTGATTACAGTTTATCCTTCTGGCGTCGCAATCGTCCCAATCATTGTCGCATCAAGCTGAAGCATGAGAATGGTTCCATCAAGTATTATCTGGTTGAGAATTTCGTCTTTGATTCGTTATACTCCCTTATTGTGTATTATCGCAAGAATATGTTGCGCAGCTCCGAATTCTCCATCATCCTTAAGGAGCCGGTGCCGCAGCCAAAGAAGCACGAGAGCCAAGATTGGTTTCATCCAAATACAACCAAAGAGCAGGCAGAACAAGGACTACTTAAGCTGGATATTGGTTCGTTCTTGGTGCGGCCATCGGTGCAAAGTGTCAATGCGTTTGTCATCTCATTCACCATCAATCGAAAGATCAAACACTGTCGCATCATGCAGGAGGGACGACTTTATGCCATTGATGTCATGCAATTTGAGTCCTTGGTCTCGCTTATTCATTATTATATGCGCAATCCCTTGTATCGCAATGTGAAGCTGATTCATCCCGTTTCCCAGGAGCTGCTGCGCCAGACGCTCATCGAGAATGCCCAGTTGCATAGCGAGCATGGCAATGATAGCACCGGTGCCTCCAACTATATGGGCTCCAATCTGGAGGAGTATGTCACCTGCAAGGCCCTCTACAGCTATAAAGCTGACAAGCCCGATGAGCTCTCGTTTCCCAAGCATGCCATTATCACGAATGTCCAAAGGAACAACAGCATGTGGTGGAAGGGCGATTACGGTGGCATGATCCAACATCATTTGCCGGCCAACTATGTCAAGGTAAGTTCAATTGTTGTCGATGATGTGCTTACAACTCAATTGATTGAACTATCTACTGAGGTCTGATATGTTTTTCCAAGCATAGACATGAAAGCATGATCCAGATCAAGGTACACCCCTGATAGAAGAAAGAAATTTATAGATCCTGCTGATTTTCTAAATGCTTTTGAAAAGAATGCGATGACAGAACGAAGATCAAGTTAAGATCTACTGCTGGATGAAAGAAACGAATAGATGTTGTCAAGATAAAGGAATTGTGGAAACTAGAATTGAACTATAATCAAATATACTGAACTCTTTTCTAAAGAACGAGACGAAAGCATGAAGGGAAGAGTAGATCCACATCAAGTTAAAATCCTGAAAGAAGGAAAAAACGAACATCAAGTTAAGATCTGCATAACTAAAGTTCCGAATCTTTTTGATAAGTATGTTGTGAAATATTTCGTTATTTTCCTTATCAAGCGTTACCAAACTGAAATGCCGACTCTATTTTAAAGCAATCAAAGCAAAATGAAAGATATATTGATGAAAGTTATTTCTCAAGTATTCTATAAAGTAATTCTCTAACAAGACTGTAAACATTCCTGAAACTTTCACAAAAGAATAAGAAGCAATATGAGAAGAAAAACGAATTAGAAATGATCATTGAAATACTTCTTTAGATATTCCAATTATTTTAGAAAGTCAATCCCTAACAAAGTTTTGTGAATTTATTTTAAATGAACCTTTTAATATCTCAAGTTCTAAAAGATCTAGAAAATATTAAGATGAAATTGTTATGATGATTTCATATTATTTTCTTACGTAATTCCCTAACAAGGATTTATATAAAACTTAAAACTACAAGATAAATAGGAGTAGAACTAGCGACAATAAATTTGTAGTCTGGCAGCTCATGCAATTCATCAATACAGCCATTTCGTTCTTTATTCTTTATTAAATATCTTTGGTATTTCTGGATCGATCTTTATGAAACTTTCAGATGTGTTTTAAAAGAGCATTCGTTACACAACTGTTAAGTTACAAATGCTTCCGTTCCGAAACACAGGCTATAATGAGCTAGATAATAGTTTAATGTTCGGTTTGCTAGGGAGGGTGGCGTGGGGGAGGTGATGGAAGGTATCTAAAATATGGAAATAAGCTTCAGGCCAAATTTGGTGTCGCTAGCTCTTATAGTTGTTCAAACAGACGGATATGACTGCATCGACTTGACTGCTGATACTGCTCAAGAATATAGTACATATGTATATACACTATAGGGTCTGCCTGTTGCATACTTTATGCACAAATTGAATATATCACTGTACAGGGTATAAATGGAAGAAAGAAATGAAGATGTAAAGTATGTTAATTGCATGAATATTATACTAAATGCATATGCCTTATCAAGTCTATAAATTGATGTCAGCCTGAACTGCAAACTGATTATGAATAATGAATCATTTGAATCATTTACATTTGAGTGCATGCACAAAGAATGAAGAAGGCAAGACGCTTCTCAAGGCCAACTGACCTAGAAATTGATATCACAAATTGAATAAGAAATAAGAATTAACGTCGAAGAAAACATAATTAGATAATTCAGGTGAAATAAATAGAGAACTGTAGACAAGCTGTTTAGTTATTTCTTTGAAATGGTAATCTAATGTATGTTTTATTTTGTATGGACTGCAGGTCATTGATTCGGCAACGGAGGATTACAATTCGGTGAACGAGGAGGGCAACGATGGACGCACCGATTCCATTGAGATTTTTGGTGCGGTTGCCTCGCTATTTGAATCAAATGAACCGGGTATTATCATCAAGCTGCAGATACAAACGCCAACCATGCAGAATCCATTCATCATTGGCTTCGACATACAGGAGACGGCATATGAATGGATAAAGGCCATACAGGATGCGGCCTTGATTGCCAGCCAGTTGGCAACGGAGCGCCGAAAGAAGGAGCGTACGGCACGGGTGGCCAAAGAGATGTCCGATTTGATCATCTATTTTCGGAGTGTACCGTTTCGTGATCATTCATGGATATTTCAGGAGATGTCCAGTTTCCCCGAAACGAAAGCGGAAAAGCAATTCATACAACAGAATATGCCGCTATTCCTATCCTATCATCGCAATCAAATCAGTCGCGTTTATCCAAAGGGACAACGCTTGGACTCGTCCAATTTCAATCCGGTACCATTTTGGAATATCGGCTCACAGATGATCGCCCTCAATTATCAGACCGGCGACAAGGCCATGCAATTGAATCAGGCCAAGTTTCGCAATAATGGGCAATGCGGTTATATATTGAAGCCAGCGTTTATGCGCTTCGATAGCTTCAATCCAAACAATCCATTGTCCGATGGCCTCAATGAGATCAAGATCAATATGCGTATTATTGCCGCACGCCATTTATTTCGCGGTGGCAAATCGAATAATCCACAAGTTGTGGTTGAAATTGTTGGCGCCAGCTTTGACAGTGGCATCAAGTTTCGCACCAAGGTGAATGAGAACGGTTTCAATCCCATATGGAATGAATCGTTTGAGTTCACCATCCACAATCCACAATTCGCTCTGCTCCGTTTCGAGGTGCAGGATGAGGATATGTTCGCTGAGACGCATTTCAATGCCCAGGCCTGTTATCCATTGGCCTGCATCCGTCAAGGATATCGCAGTGTCATTCTGCGCAACAAGTTCAGCGAGGATCTGGAATTGTCATCGCTCTTAGTCAACATTGAGATCACAAATCGAACATCATCCACCTGACGTCCAACAACGTTGTGTTTAACCCAAAAATATCAAGTATTCTAAACGGAGATTGCATCACACATACACATACATATCATCCACTCACACACACACACAAAACCAACACACACATATCTTTACATATCTCTCCTTTGATCCTCATGTTAAACTAACAGTTAACAGTCACTTTAACATGCGGTTGGAGTCGTTTCTACTGTTTGTCATCTTCATGTTTGGCAGTTTGCCTTGCAAAAGTATTTAACCGTCAGTTTGTTACTTCTCCCAGCGTTGCCACCTGGCGTTGACAGCACCCCTTAGTGTTGGTAAACAACAAATTAATGTGTAGTGTATTGTATTCGTTTCTTAACAACATGTTAGCTTATCTGCCTTTGTCAGAAATATGTACGTATTTAACAGGCACTTTGTTTCGCCGCCCAGCGTTGCCACCTGACGTGGACAGTGTTGGTAATTCAGAGATCAATTTGTAATTTTATCGACTTTGCGATTTCTTAACTTCGTGTTCGCTAATCTGCATGTAATAGTATTTTCAAGCACTTCATTAACATCACAGCGTTGCCACCTAGTGTTACTAAACCAGATTATAAAATGTATTGCATTAGTTTCTTAACTATATGTACAATGTACAATGCGCAGCGTTGCCACCGGTTAATGACAGTACTGCACAGTGTTGGTAAACATGAAATTAATATGTATTGTCGCAATTTCACAATTTACACCACGTAGTTAACGTGTTAGCTAAAATTCAACAGGCAAAGCGTTGCCATCTGACTCCTGGCAACGCCAAACAGTGTTGGTAAGCTGCAGTGTAATCAGTATTTTATTTGGCGCTGCCAACTTATCGACTTGATGCTGCCAACACTAAGGCCGCCAAGCAGCGTTGCCACCTACCTGACAAGTGAAATGCACATATGGCAGCACTACAAGAAGTTTTAAATATTAACTATATATGTATTCTATGATGAGATTTATGAAGGAATTGCTTTTAATAGTGCGCGTTTCCTGTGTTCCCTAGTTAACCTCAATTTAATTTAAACAAACAGAACTGAAATTCAAAGAATTATCACAAATGTAGTTGCAAATCCAATGTACACACACGCACACGCCACATTACGCGTTATCATGTATTCCGTATTCAATTTTCATGAATTCGTCTGCCGCAGCCAACTTAATGCTGGTGGAATTTTCATGAAAATGAATGCAAAAAGATTGTAAAAAAAAAAAAACAAAGCACTGCAACTCCTTCAAACTAAACTAAATCAAATTATTTATTTGTGTTTTATTCTCTAGTATTTAATGCTTAAATTGTGTCTTATTTAAAGGCAATGCATGCAAATGTTTTTATTTAGAAAAAGAGCAACAACAAAAAAGAAAACAACTATATTTTATGACTACTAGACAAATATATAAATATGTATTTTCCAATTATATATTTTAATTTTATTTTTTTGAAATATTGTGAGCGCAAGATCGTTAATTTCATGGCATGAACGAATTGCAGAACGCAAAAAAAAAAAAAAAAAAGAATGCATTTATTAAATGTAGTTAAATGAACAAACGAGAAATGAAGAAATGAGCTCAATAACAATATCAAGTGTTTTATCCTTTTTGTTATTTCTCGCATAGATTAACGCAGTTTATATGTATATATATATATACATCTTTAGATGTATTAATACTGTTATAAATGTTTCATTCACATTGTGTAAATATATATATATATATTTATATAAATATATATAAATAACATAAATGCTGTTTTTGCTTCTATTAAAACGGGAAATGGTCCAACATAGTTTACACGTCTCCAGTGTTATGGAATACACGATCAATTTGTTGTTGGAATTCCTGCATTCGATGCCTCCCCCAAATAGAATAAATAAACTGGTTGTGTGTGTGTATTTGGATAAAAGTCATGAATTGTTATATTTTATTATGTGATTGTTTTTGTTTTTCTTACTTCTTTTCTTCTCTTTTCGTTTATTATTTTTAAATTTTTTATTTTTTTTTGTTTTTGTTCTTTTTTTTTTTTTGTTTTCTTTTGTTGTTTGTTTGTTTTTATATATTTATATATTATATTGGACAAATTGGTGAATGTGTGAAATACGTAGAAACTTGATCTAAAATTCGCGTCTATGATATTTGTCAGGATCGAAATATGATGTAACAACAACGCGATCGCTGAACTTTCGGCCAGTCAACGCCTGTTGTGCCTTTTGACAATCGAGCACCGAGTTGAATTCGACAAATACTTTGCCGCAACCAGGCACCTCCACGCCTTCGATGGGGCGTGGTATCTCAACGCTGCGTACGACACCGTATTTCGTGCATTCCTCCTTAATATCCTCCAATATATCCTCATATTCCTCCTCATCGCGCAGCTCATCGGGCGTGACCATGTTAAGCAAGCATAACACCTCAGTGGGTGGTCCCGATGTGACAACCGTCGATAAGCCTGGCACTTGCAGCATCACCGATTGGCTTGTATTTGCCGCATTCTGAGCATTTTTGGCACCAACACTGGCACGTTGCACGATCAGTTTCTTGTCACCCAATTGCATGCCATTCAATCCAGCAATTGACTGTGAAAACGGAACAAAAACGAAACACACACATCATTATGAATGAGATGGCAATAGTCGTGGGCAAGTTAACATACCTGATCCGTAATGCTTAGATCCACATATTCACAAAAGGCATAACCTTTACTCAATCCAGTTGCTGCGTCTTTCACCAGATTGAAAGCTCTTAGCTTGCCAAACGAGAGCAACAATTCTTTCACCTGCAGCAAATCAAAGGAAATCGATTAATAGTTTGCATTTGAAACTCCCTGGGCCACTCGTCATGGCGTGGAATCTATGCTAAGCTCTACGGTTGAGCACAGAGCTTGCTAGATGAAGTCTAGAGTGGTTCTTGGATTCAGCGCGATCAGAGATTGGGTGAGGGGGGGATAGAGTATATCGGAGTGTTCGAGATCAGCGATTGCTAGAAACTCTGCTAGGAACATGAATGGAAACCTGTTTGATAATTTATAAGCTAGATAGCAGCTCCAGTCAGAGACAAGTGTTAAGATATCAGAGAGAAAGAGAGTGAATCAGACAGATTAGAGATTGGATAAGAAGGTACCTTTGTGAGAAGGTATAAAGAAACAAGCGTTTAAAGAAAGAAAGCTTGGACTCATAGAGACCAGAGTTTGTTTGAAATTTAGCCTGATACACGCTGGGGATCATAATATGAAGCAAAGCTTCTATGAGACATTCAAATGTTACAGATAAAATGACAAGGATCAATTCAATCCAATGAAGGTTGGAGTTTTAATGATGCCCATTCTTGCATATGCTTGGGGTCTTTATATGCAATCAATAAGAGATTGGTTTAGGGCGAACCGAAGCTCTTTAACACTCTCCAGCTCCCCAGACTAGAAGCTGCTTACAGTAAGGTGTAAGAAATTGAACTAAGCTCAGCCAGACACTCGTTTACGGGGTTAATAGGTAATGTTCCTAATCTTCTTTGGATCAAAACAGGAGCGAGATAAATTAATCAGTCTTAGGATTATGGTAAGCAGCTCTCACTGCACTCTCCAGTTATAGACAAGAGTGTAGCTGTAGACAAGAGTGTAGCTGTAGCGTAGGGTGCAGGAAGCGGAGGCCTAATGACACCCATTAACATGACTATTTCAGCTTTGAGCTGCAAATTGAATGTAGACAAGGATTAGCTGCAGTAGACATGAGTGTTGAGTAGAATGCAGAAGCAATCCATCTGATTGACTAGCTAAGTCCAGAACTCTCCCTCGTTGCGGGAAGCGCACACCATTTCCATTCAATAATTACATATTAGACGCATTTCTATCGAGGATTATGTACATCATGCTCACCTGCTCGTCATTTAAATAGTTGGGCAGACCTCCAATAAATATTTTATGTGGCGAATCGGGCACCACTGTTGAGATGACTCCACTGGACACTGTTCCATAATCAATTTATGGCAAAAACACATTTGAAAATATTATTGATGTGTTGGGTAAACTGTGACATGTTTGCCCATTTTGGGGTAACTTACCAACAGCTGGCTTAACAGCCGGCGTATCTGTAATTCCGGGCATTGGTTGATAATCGTGTGGGCGCCTGATTTTGAGGTCTTGTCCTTTCAAATTGATGCCATCAAAGGCCATCGCCTGGGTGGTCTCATCAATCGATCTGAACTCAAGAAAAGCAAAATTCTTGTCCAAATTGATTTGACATGCCAATACAGGACTGCCGGCTGCTTGTGCTAAACCAACTAAATGCATTTGTTGATTGAAAAACTCCATCATTTCCTCCTCAGTGACACCGAACGGAATGTTGCCCACATATAGACGACGCGCCTGACGCGTTATGGTTGATCCAACAACGGGTACAGCTGTTTGCGGCGTATCGGGGACGACGCTGGCCGGGATTTGTCCCGATGCTTGCATCGCTTTGTACTGCATGGGTGTAATGTGCTCAAATCCCGGCGGTGGCACATCCCAATACAATGATGGCTTGCGCCTTGAATTGCGATGATGGCGACGATCCCTGGAACGATCACGATGCCTGTCACGAGAACGGGAACGATGGCGACGTCTATCGCGATCACGGTCACGATCTGCTTAAATTCCAAAATCATACACAAAATATTATGCATTAACTGTTTTGTATACAACATTTAATGTTTTATATATATATATATATATATATATATTTGGAGAGTGGTTCATGTGTGTGCATTAGTTCCAAGTGGTTCATTTGATATATTGGCTTACGATTATCAGCTGATCATAGTTATATTAAATGTTTATGAAGTGTGTAAATAATTCTTGATGGTACTGTACTACATTTGCCTACAAGTGTTTATATACATACAAATTATATACTTATATATTCATATTCGCCGGCTTTAATTCAATGTTTTATAATATATGTATATATATATGTAAATATGTTGTACACTTATAGGGTTAGCACACGTATATACATGCATGCACACACACTCATGTACACACACACACACACACACACATACATGCATGCATACATACATACATAGCGAAAACTGCCCAATCACAATACGCAATGCGGTTATTTTGGTGGGAAAAAGAGTGTGCACACACATACATACAAACAACCAGTGCATATACATACATCGAATGTATGTAGGCTAGTACTAAATGTTAGTCCAACATTATATCAAATTGTAATTTAAGCCCAAGGCGAACCATCAAATCAGAAATTCAATCAAATTTGCATACTTTTGTGTGTATATACGTATGTATGTAACACAATATGTCTGCCGGTTTATGCACATAAAAGTGATAGGATAATTGTATTAAAAAATAAGTTATACCAATTTTTGTAATAACCTTTGCTGAATGTACGTCAAGCTTAAAGCATATTTAAGTGCGTAGACGGATGCAGCCTAATTTTGCTAGCATTTAATATAATTCTATTCTTCTATTCTATTTATGTAAACTTATGTACATAAAGCATGTACATACATCCATGCATGTGTAAATTAGCCGAAGCCTGAAATTTTGTGCATATGTGTGCGGATGTGCATACATACGTATAGTTTTTTGATTGCAAACGCATTGTGCTTACAAATGTTTAACTTACCATCATATCCCATTTTTGATATTTATATAAATATCTTTTTTTACACGAAAAAAAATTTTAACTATTAAACAAAAGCCAATGAAATATGTATCCCTTTAAAATGCGAATGTGTATGTCAATAAATATCTGCGAAACGATATAAAACAGAACACGTGAAAAACCATGGAATATTGAATGAAACACAAACACGCAACATGGTTGCGTTTAATGCAATTTCGTGCAATCTATCGATGGATCGATTGCTTTTTGTTCTGTTATCGCTAGTATTAATTTATCGAATTATAAGAATTGTCTAAATATTGTTGTTTTGTTTTGTATTATGTGGTTAATTAAAGCCGGTTTCCTAAAAAATCATGAGCATAAAGATATTTTTACCAACTAATTACTTTTATCTGAAACGGCCCTGTAATTTATACGGACAATTGCACATTAGCGATGATAACGTTGTGGTGTACTATGTGGTTGATGTTGATAACTGCAAATCGGAAACGGAGTCCACTAATATGCGTTTCTTGGGTGCGATCCGATGCAGTGACTCCTATGCGGATAGCAACTATTGCAGTGCGCAAGATATGATGTTATGTTTCACATACAATAATGAGTCTCCAAACATTTCGCTTATGTTTACTGGAATCACGCCCGAAAATCTGAAACAAATAAAGCTTATTCTTTACGATAAACATATAGTACGTAGTTTGGTTATTAAAGGCTACAACACACTTAACCATTGGACAAGAGAGAGTCATATTAATGATGAATGCGATTTCTATATGTTGGCCCGCTTGGTTCAACCGGAGCCAGACACATTCCGTAAATCCGACGGACTCTGGTTCTATGGAAGTCAACAATTGTGTTTGCTAGCAAATGTACCCATGCAATTGTTTAAATACATTGTGGGCAATGCCTTTATAAATAGTATAATAACACATACTGTTATCTTTAAACACTACAAGGAATGGCAAACCATATATGCAGCGGGGTAAGATGAAAATTGAAATTGTTTTTATATATATATATATATATATATATATTTGGTTATTATTTAGTTCTAGGTTGACCAACATTATGATAGATCGAGCATTGGGCATTCTATTGATGTTGATGCTATTCACGCTTGCTTCTCATCCTGGTGATTTCCTCATTCAAATCTCCCACGTAAGCTCAATGACTTCATAATGTTGAATATATTAAATCATTTGTATTTTCAGATCATTATCAGCCAGCTCTATAGTCTTCTAAAGGTTTTGGAAGGAAGCCCCATCGGCCTGAAGCTTAACATACATCTGAATAATTTCTTTCTTGATTGCTTTAAGTATCACATAGAATTGTGGTCCACATTTTTGGGTATGCCACAGATATGTCAACATGGCTTGAAGATACCCTATCTAAATAATTTCTTCATTTTAGATTTAATTGAACCAATTGTACGGCAAGTCTTTCTCGCGATTGGAGCCTTTGGATGCTTAGGATTTACCTATCAAATTGCTTTGCTAGCTGATTTAATATCAATTGTGGGCTTACATGCCCATTGCTTTTACGTTTATACCAAAGTGTAAGAGCTAAATTTAAAAACTAATCATATTAACTAATCGACATTAATTAAAACATGTCCATTTAGATTAAACAAGGTGGGAGTTAAAGGACTAACTGTATTATGGCAAGTGGTTCGAGGCAATCGTTATAATATCTTAAGAAGTAAGGCGACTCATCTGAAGTTTCTATAATCATCTATAGCATTAATGTTTCTTATTTCTTTTCAGATAGAATTGAAGCCCATAACTATATGAATCGCCAACTATATCTTGCTACAATATTTTTCTCTGCCATATTATTCTTGTTTCCTACAACTCTTGTCTACTACGTTGTCTTTGCAACCGTAAGTTAATTACTAGATTTTTCTAAACACAAAATTATTTAATTTATTTTTGCAGTTAAAGGCGCTCACCTTTGCAACATTGTCAATTCTGGAATTTTTTCGGCGCAAGATTTTAAATTTTCCCATTGAAATGTTTCTAAAGTGTGTTAAAAAAGGGATTTAATGAAATTGGTATGATAACTAAAAGTTTGCAATTATATTTGAATGCAAATTATTTAATATTCTTTTTTTTATATAGACTGCTTACGTGTGCTGGACATTCCACTTCAAAAACAATTATTTTTCAACCATCGAAATTCTAAAATATTAATATTTGTATATAAACTCCAAGTTTAAGACAATTAAAAATGTTGTGTATAACTATATTTAGAATTATGATAGTTTTCATTTTAATCATTGAACTTAAATCGACCGTTATTTAAATTTCGTCAATGAATTTTCGTTTTAATTGTTCCACATTGGAACATGTTTTATTCCACTATCGTTATGGTTATGTTAAGCGATAATTGTTACAGTGCTTCGTGCATAGTACATATGTAATCGATACATCGATAAGAGTCGATACCCAAGAGCAACCCTGACAAATATAGAACTGTTTCACTTCCACTATATTGCCCATTTTATTACGCTTCAGTTTCTGAACGGAACTGAACGGGTTGTGTAATTGAAAGTAATATTAATTTTTCTGACAAATTTTGTTATGGAAAATTCGGTTAAAATGGACATATCTGGGACTACAGCACCAATGCCACAACGCCAAGCTAGAGCCAACAATCAACCGAATAAAAATCTTGGCAAACATGGCCAACAAAAGCCACTCGATGGCCCCGACGGTGGTCCGGCTGAAAAGAGACAACGCTTCGGCGGCCCTAACAATCAGAATGGCGGCGGTGGTGGAGCCGGCGGCGGTGGCCCGAATCAAAATAAAAATTTTGGCAACAAGGGCGGATTTGGTGGTGGAGGCGGTGGCCCTGGCGGTAATCGCAACCGCAATCGTGGCGGCAACCAAAATAGGTCGAATTTTCAAAATCAGAATAATGTAAACGTAAGTACAAACAAAACGCACACATGCAGACATTTTGTACATGAAAAAGAACGATAATTGAATTTGTACTCAACTCAAGTATTTACTGCTCAATGCGGTTTTTAATAACCATTCCATTTAATGGCTTAGGGATATCTTTTGATTGTGTATGCATGAGATAAATCAATTATTACCGTTTGTGTGTTTGTGCCGACTAAAAAGAGCATGGGTGCGGATCTTTATGTGGATGTATGTGTGTGTGTATACATACATGCAGCACATGCGTGTATGTGGGCGAGTCGTCTTGAATATTACAAGCCTGAATTGAAATAATTACAATGGCGGTCGAAGCGATGCCTTTGATGATTCTGTGTGATTGCAATTTTTACATTTTTATCGTGGTATAAATTATTTAAAGAATTATTAAATAATTTACTTTTCCATGCTGAGATATGCATACATAAATACATAATGCATACATATGATATGAAAGCTTGTATGTAGATTTGTTTCTATTTAATGTGCAATATTTATTACGAATACAGTTGCTTACATGGGAATAGGCTTTTAAAAACAATTTTCAAGGTTAATATGTGGAAATATCGTGTATGAAAACACATGCGATATTTGTTTTTGTGTGATTTTTGATGTTGTGTTCGTTCAACTTGCAAATATTTTTTTCGGCACAATCCATAAACGTATAATATACACACACACACACATAGAACTGTACGCAAGTATGCATTATGTACAGTATATTCTTGTTATGTTATTTGTCTCGCTCGCACCAATGACGTTGAGTTAAAGGAGCCTGTATTGTTGTACATACTGCTTCGATCGTTGTTCGCTTGCGTGTGTGTGTGTGTGTGCTATGTAAATATTTTACAACCGGCAAGCGAATGTTTTGTCCATATGGGAGAATTTCGGCTTTAAGAACACGTTCGTATTTTGGGAGAAGAAGGGTGGGCATTTGTCAAATTTAAACATGTTTGTATATGTATACTTGCATATGAGTGTCATTAACCTTCATTTTTTTTGTTTGTTTTTTTTTTTTTTTTTGTTCTTTGTTTCATTTCATTATCTTTTGGCGCAGTTTTGCTTAGCAAACTGAAAGTGATTGAAAATGAAAAATTAATCGAATTACGCTTTCTCGCTATTCGTAGTCTATGAACATTTGCACATGTGTTTGCGCAAACTGTGCAATTTGATCTTTGTCAAACTATTTGGGGGAATATAACTTTTGTTTTTTCTTCTGGGAACGAAACGATACGCATATGCGACGAGTTTGTGTGGGAGGGGGACAAAGCGCGATTGTTGGAATGGGGGTGGTTGTGTATTTATGCATACATATACATCAATAGAATCCACAAACAATAACCGCTGGGCTGTTTGTTGTTGATGTGGATGTTGTTCTGATCTGTAGTTAAAATCAATTTGCGTAGTGTAAATCAAATCACATTTATTTCTTTCTTTATATACTCACATGAATATACATATATATAAATATATATATAATACACACATATATAGCAAAAGCCCAATGCAGAGGCACCAAAAGCGGAAGGAGGAAATGAAAAATCTATCGAAGCTAACAGCAATCCAAATCAAACCAATTCTAATTCAGTTGGTCAGGCCCAAGCTCAGGCCCAGGCCCAAGCTCAGGCACAGGCCCAAGCCCAAGCTCAGGCTCAGGCTCAAGCCCACGCGCAAAATCAAAATCAAGGGTTTAGGCCTCGCGGTGGCATCGGCGGTGGTCACGCTGGTGGCGGTGGCGGCGGCCCCGGCGGCGGTGGTATTGGTGGTGGAGGAGGAGGACCCGGTGGCGGCGGCGGCGGCGGCGGTGGAGGTGGAGGACGCGATAGGAATCGCGGATCACGCGGTGGTGGTGGTGGCGGCGGCGGCGGAGGAGGAGGAGGAGGTGGTGGTCAAAACTCTGGCGGCGGCAACAATTCGCTGCGTGGCGATGATTTCTTTATTGCTCAACGCTTGCGCAGCATTAACGGTCCCACACATGAGCTGCCACCAATTGAGGTCGCCCAGGAGACAAAGTTCTCGGGACGCAATCGTCTCTATGTTGGCAATCTGACAAATGATATAACCGATGAGGAGTTACGTGAAATGTTTAAGCCATATGGCGAAATAGGCGAGATATTTTCAAATCTTGAGAAGAACTTTACATTCCTTAAGGTCGATCATCATATTAACGCCGAAAAGGCCAAGCGTGCCCTCGACGGTTCCATTCGTAAGGGTCGCCAATTGCGCGTCCGCTTTGCCCCAAACGCAACCATATTGCGTGTCAGCAATTTAACACCATTTGTGTCCAATGAATTGCTATACAAATCGTTTGAAATCTTTGGACCCATCGAGAGGGCAAGCATTACGGTCGATGATCGTGGCAAGCATATGGGCGAGGGAACTGTTGAGTTTGCTAAAAAATCATCGGCCAGCGCCTGTCTACGTTTGTGCAATGAGAAATGTTTCTTTTTGACCGCCTCGTTGCGTCCATGCTTGGTGGAACCGATGGAGGTGAATGATGACAACGATGGATTACCGGAGAAGGCGCTCAATAAGAAACTGCAAGAGTTCAATCAGGAGCGCAGCGTTGGTCCACGATTCGCCGATATGAATTCGTTTGAGCATGAATATGGCTCACGATGGAAGCAATTGCATGATCTATACAAAAGCAAACAAGATGCTCTCAAGCGTGAGCTTAAAATGGAAGAAGAGAAGCTTGAAGCTCAAATGGAGTATGCTCGCTATGAGCAAGAAACAGAGCTTTTGCGTCAAGGTCAGTATACACAGTGGGTAATACGAGTATTTCCAGTAAATAATAAAACAAATTTAAATACCAAAACAAAACCAAAAAAAAAAAAAAAAAAAAACTATATACCATAATTCTTCGGGGTTAACCGAAGTGTTGTTCCATAATTAGACATGAATGTGTGTTAAATATACTATTCCTTGATTCCTTCCATCCCAATGCTTTGCTTACCATGCGATAGTATGCGAAACTATCGATAACGATAACACAATTCATTTTGCATAAATAATTAAGCAACATTTATATGCAACTCTCGTTTGGCTCTTGCCTAACGAGTATTGTATGCGGTCCTGCTTCATCTTGTTGATCATTTGTCTGTTCCTATGTCGACGTGCACGACAATATCTTTAACTTGACTATCAATATATCGATCTATCGTCCGTTGTATGATTGAGGTTAGTGCTTGAATGCAATACATTTAAAATACTACTAATTACTATTGTAGAATAACTATTTCCCAATAGAAGACCCAATCCTATATATAAATATATATATATATAGCATATAGAAGAACCAATCCTACATATAAATATATATATATATATATATAGCATATAAGACAAACATGAACTCCTTCTTACTCATGCAATTTCGTTTATTTCGGGGGAAGTTTTTACTTGAGAACTGGGTTCGCCTTCTTGGTGATATTAATGCGGGCATATATTTATATGATATGTAGATATATGTACACATATATATATATATATATATATATATATATATATATATGATAGATTCTTAATTCTTTTGATGTATTACGGCTATATCGGATTGTTGGCAATTGAAGTCAGTCTTATTGTTATTTGTATCTATAAATTTGTCTATAGGTCAATGTACCGATTGATCAGTACTACAGACCTTTTTGTGATTGATATAAATCTTAAGTGAGGGAAATCCAGAGATCTCTGGAGTACTAAGTACTATCTAATGGCTTTATGGATAGCCTTAAATATATTTGGTTGGGCTTATGATTGTTTCTAATCAAGTAAATATTCGGGAAAAACTTAGACAATTATCTATGGGCGGCGGGGAAGGGGGGGTGAGGGGGGTCTGGATGGATCATAAGTTAGACATGCATTTTAAATGGGAGCACATACATTATATATGTTATATATGTGTCTGTATGCTTAGGGATTAATGCACCCAGTGTGAACCCCTTCATAATTGTATTAACATTGTACATTGTATATCTATTTATGTGAATTAAGTGAATATATATGAATATAAATAACATTTGATTTGGGGGAAAACAAAATATCAAACTGTTGAAGAGTTGCTCGTGGGTTACCATGGTGACTGGATTATCTGGTTACCCTGGTTTCATCATATCAATTGATCATTTGATCGCTTGAACACGCACGAATGTATCCACATTCCTATGACGCATCTAATATTGAATACGTTTTCTAGAATTAAGAAAACGCGAATCAGATAATGAGCGCAAGAAAATGGAATGGGAACTGCGTGAAAAGCAGGCCGAGGAGATGCGCAAACGCGAGGAGGAGACAATGCGTCGTCATCAGACCGAAATGCAGAGTCGCATGGTACGTCAGGAGGAGGATATGCGTCGTCGCCAGCAGGAGAACACATTGTTCATGCAGGCCCAACAGTTGAACTCATTGCTCGATCAGCAGGAAAGCTTTGGCGGCGGCGGCGGTGGTGGTGGCGGCAATGGCGGCGGCGGCGTCGGTGGTGGCAACTCTAACTTTGATAACTTTGGTGGTGGCGGTGGAGGCAACAGCAACTCACCATTTGAGGTCTTCAGAGGTAAATGTTGTCTGCCCTTCTCACATGGTTTTGTGATTCTCTTAACCTATTCGCATCGTTTATTTTATTTGGTTATTATAGGCAATAACAACAATAACAATAACATGGGTGGTAATAACTCCGGACCCGGTCCAAACAATCAACAGGTATGTACATCTACGTCCAGGGTGCCCATCGTTTGATTAGCTAATCTCAATGATACTCGCAAAACAATAATGCATCATTTTTCCACATCATTCGATTCAATTTCTATACAATTCAATTTTTACTCATTCATCTAGATAGCGGGCGGGAAAAATAGATAATGTCTGGGAGGGGAGGGATTATTTAATTAGAAAATTGGGAAATGATGTTCTTCATGAAATTTGTACATTTGAATTTGTGGAGCTTTCTAAAATTGTACGAAAAATACTATTCATGTATTTTTAAAGGGGGCTAAAGACGTTTGTAATATTATAAAAATACTACATTAGTATTTTAAAGGTTCTGAAGAATACGGTCTCACTGAAAACACTTAACTTTTGTTTGTTCCAAATCAGCGAACTGTATCTCGACTTGAAGTGAAGCTTTCATCGATTGCCGCTTGAATTGTGATAACAATCGATTTATCGATTCATGAGTTTCGTTTACACGAAACCTAACCTACAAATATATTTATATTTGGTTGACAAATTAACTATCGCAAGTAAAAGATCAATTTGGAAGAGAGAAAAATCAGAATTTATGCTTAATAATATTTCTTATTAATTACTTTGGCTTGAATAAGTGAATTGGGCGTAGCCAAGTTGTTGTATCTGGCTTATTATGTGAGCTCTTTTAGCGAGGTTCCACTGTAATTGATTTATATCTTGCAAATTGTCAACGCTTCAAGGTTTTTGTTTGTTTGTTTTTTATAACTGCAATGCAGTCAACTAAGCACAACACTTAACAACTCAGCCTAGTGATGAGAGTTCCTTATATATATACATATATATATATATAGGAAGTGTTATAACATTTATATACTATATCTATCATTTGTATCTGAAAGTTTAGTTGAATAATTAACGCATGCAATGTCTGTAAACTAAATGCGTGACTTGCTTGCGATTCTCCTTTATCTTTTAAAGTATTTGATTTATCAATTGAAGTATTTCTTATATACTATATATATATGCATATAATATATATGTATATAAGAAGAGGCCAGTTTTTCGAATGGATTTTTCAACGCTTTAATAGCGTGCCACATGATATAACGATATGGTGGGTGGATGTTTGGCATGTGGCATGTGGCATGTGTGGCAAATGCTGCACAACATGCGGGGCAACAATGTCATATTCCCTTCTAAAATTACGTCTTTTTATTATCACATATTTATCTATTTAAATTGGGGTTTAATTAAAAATATTAAAAATAAAACAATCAAAAATCAAAAACCCACAGTAAACACTCAACTGAACGCATATATTGTAATTCTCCTTGCTCGAATAGGATGGCTTCGCTGCTTTTGAATTTGGGGTTAACAATATGAACCAAGGCGGCAATCAACGTGGAAATAATGGCGGCAATAATGTTCCATGGGGACGACGTCGTTTTTAGATACGATCCCGATATCAATCAAATGGACCAGACACACACATCCCATCCACACACACACACACAAATAAACTAACATTGCTGCTTACATATATATATAAATATATATAGGCATACATATATATCTATATCTAACTATATATTTGACGACGCAAATCGAGAAATTTGCAAGCGATTTACGCTCGTTTTTTACAGCTTAATTATTTGTTCGTGAATGTGAATGGAATTACATGAAGATAAGCAAGAAGAAGTGTAACTAATTTTATCAAACATACTAAGTAAAAACAATATTATTAACCAACCACCTGCTGCACCCAAAACAAAGCCACTTCTAATATATATATATATATATATATATATATATATATGTTTAGAAATAGATATATATAGATATTAATTGATATAATTAATTCTCAAATATGTCATCGTCAAGTCTATTCAATAAAGATAATGTGAATATCATAGTTGAATGGAAAAATGAAGAAGAAAAAACAAAAAAACAAACTGAACTAAAAATGAAAATGAATGAACAATTTTATGTCATGGCAGCCAGTGTTGCAATATCTCCCACTCTCTACCCCGCTTTGTCTCCCTATCAACATTTTAAATATTATAAATTTAATTACAAAAATATATCTATTTTTTCTATATATTAGTACAATTTCTTTGTCATTGTTCAATCTTTAACATTTATTTTTTTTTTATATATAATATTATTATTATTAAACATTAGCTTTTATCTGTAACGGGATTATACTATGAGCTGATCTTGAATATTATGATGTGTGTGTACAGTTGTGTTTGACGCAACTATGGTGAGTATGCAAATTGGGTGGGAATGAGGTGTATTGTGGGGAAAATCATACTCGAACCATGGGCAAACTTACGGCATCAAAATTGCTTGGGGAATAATTTGTGGTAATTGATTTCACTGGGATTTAGAGGTCTACGAATGATGAGTCTATATAATTAACACAGACTATATATATATATAGTCCCTCATCGTATAGGATTTCACTATGGAAACGATGGACCACAAAGATCTATGAAGTATGCATAGAGTACTGGTTCAATGCAGCTCTTTAAAGTGGTTAAAGTTGTTTCTCTGATATAATAAGTGGGCACTAAACATAAACATAACATATGTACTTTCTGGGTATGCGTCGGCATATTGTGAAACACTGCAGGGAATCGATAGAAACAATCTTATCGAATTCCAAAAATGGAACTAGAAAAACCTATTTGAAGATCATTTTCATTGGTTTTGGGAATGAACAAGGGGGGGGCATCTATTGGGGGAATATACTTACATCAAAAGTCTTTAATTAATAGAGCACTACAGAAACTCAAGTCATTTATCATATATAATATGCACATATGCATATATATATATATATATATATATATATATATATATATATATGTATCGAGACGAAGATTCCAAAGGGGTATACGAGTATACCGATCTTATAGTAAATATATGGATATATAATTACCAAAAAGGTATGTACGGTAACACCTATCCAACAATTTGCGCCCCGTCATGTGATTGTCATGTGACAATAGATATTTGTTAATTATTTTTATCATGATATACTCTTGCAGAGAGAGTCTTCAAATCCATATACTACGTATGTAATGAATACTATAGATAGACTGCCAAACGTGTTGAAATTATATTTTACAAATTATCTATTTAAATGATACACACCACTCGTATTCGGATCTGCAAGGGTATCAAATTTTCGGATAGACCGAATAGAAAATGTTCTCAACTGTTCAAAATGTAGTTCTCTTTTTGCAGATATTTCACTTTCTATGGAAAAAAAATGAGAAATGAATTTGCAAGCGGAAATTATATGTCTATTCAGTGTTCTTAAACCGATAATAGGTATTGGGAATACCTATATTGTGTATAATCGAATGTTATAATCAAATCTACGGCTCAATTTCTTTCGATTCTTAAATGACTTTCAAATTTTCTAAGCAAATATCATTGCAAATATGCATTGAACTCCTCGAATGTGTGTGTGTGTGTGTGTGTGTGTGTGTGCGAGTGCGTGTGCATATATATGACATCTAACTTTGGATAACTTCCATTTATAAAGCCTGATTACGAACCCAATCACGTACTTTCTATTTGTAAATTATGCAACATTTTTAATAAAAAACAAAAGGTAACATTATTAAAATTCTCTTAAGATTTTTTTTTTTAATTACTAAGCTCAATTCATGGCGTTACGGGGAATATATATATATATATATGTATATATGTAGTTCCGAGCTCAATATTTCATTGATTTCGGAACTGTTTAATGCTTGAACACAATTGGACTCACATGAAATGCAATTTGAATAATGGGCCATTTATTACAATATCATAAACAATTATATATGTACATATAATCAAACCTGGTTAATGATTCATTTATTTTCCTATAATTGCACAGAAATCACACAGTGAGGAAGTTTCAAATCATTTTAATTATACTTAAATATTGTTTAAGCATGTGCTGTGTGTTACATGCATACATACATACATACATATAACATATTCAGCATTCAAATAACTTGAGGTATTTTCAATGCTTTAAATTAGGATATAAAACAAATGGGATTACAAAGATATATTTGGGTACTTGAAAATTTTAAATTTGTAATAAGATGACTATGAGAGAATAAAACTATTTTTATGCTTTGTGGTGGAACCCCATTTATTATTATCTGGTATTTGTTCCCCTTTCATTCAAAGTAACTCCCAATGAACCTATTAAAATGTGAACTGTTTGAACTGCAACTGGCTCTTCTTTACGATTAATCGAACAAATTTCGTGCACTTTGAATTCCTCTAAAAATATCCCAAAAATTTCCCAGAATATAATTAGGACTTTTTGTTCCCTGTTGCATGTAGGACTAGTTTCTAAAGTTAACTAGTGTTAGAAACTTAAGATTTATGTAAATCAACAAATGATGATTCTTACTGAAGTTCTACTGGCTGGCTCTATCAAATTCTGCTGTAGCCATTTTTAATTGAGCTGTTAATTCGATTTGTATAAGAAGAAGAGCGTTTGATTAAAATCATTTTATGTTTACAGGAGACAAACATGGTGGGATCGGGATCAGCAAGGATACTCGAGATGTTCAACGATGGCTGTGATAAGTGCAACACTTTTCATTTTATATTTGTGTGCGCCCAGAAACCGTTACAAATTGACAATAAAAAACAGACAATTGAAACATTTGAATTTGTACTTTTATTTTATGTTCGGAAACGGTTTTACAGGAACCTCAACACATAAAACAACTCAAGCCAAGCGGGCGATATTCAAGACGACGGAAGCTGTTGGATGAAACTGGCACACAAACCCCATAAACAATAAAAAAAAAGACGAAAAAAAAATAAAATCGTACTCTTAGTGCTACCGGCGCCGCCATTGAATGCTGCTGCTGCCCGCAAAAGGAAACTGAAACTCAACATAATTGTGACGCAATTCAATCACTTTAAACTATCTGCACTGCTCTTCCATACACATGTAATATGAACAGGCACACACATACATACATACATATGTAATTATGGATGTATTTGCGATTGCGATTGTCTGTCGTGATAGTGATTTAAACCGCACTACCGCTTTAATTGCTCGCTATGTTTGATAGTTTGTTTCATCGTTCGATGCTCTGAGAGAACACGCGAGAGCGAGAGATTGTGAATATACAGCGAGAGAAGAGAGTGGTCATAAGTTATTAATTGAGAGCGCAGCTGATTATTTGTGAGCGTGCGCATTTTGGCCGTGACTGATATTAACGGTAGCAGGCAGCAAATTTAAATAACAAATTAAGCTGGTTTATATACATATATTATATAAATAATTTGCAATATACACGCATATGCATAACAACGTTTTGAGCGTGTTGTGTGTCTATGTTATCAGCACAGCAGCCGCTTTGGGTCAAACTCGTACAGTTCGATAACAATCGTATGGGCATCGTAGAAACTCGAGTCAGCTGTTCACAGGATGAACCATTTGCCAGCTGAAGTAAGGATTAAGTGAAGATTTTGTGTCACCCTGTGTGGGTGCATTACCAACTCAATATTGCTTACGTCTGTCCTATGTACATAGTGAATTACTTCATATTCACAACATTAATATCCACTATTAAATATGTAAGTGTTTAACAATTAGTATATAAATATTTATTCGTGTGCATTTGGCAAATAAAAAATATCCAAGTTGCTAACGCGAATATTGTTTGGCCAATTAAAAAAAACCTTGCTTTGTGGACGCTACCTCTTCTTTGAATGTCAGCTCTGAGAGCGTCATACAGATAGAGACATACGTATGTATACATTTATAGATGTATGTGTGCACATCTTAACGTGCATATGTATGAGTTGACTTTAAGCTGCATACGAAACATGTCTCAAATGTGTTCGTATATGTGTAAAGTCTGCATGTATTGGAAAAATATGTGTATATACGTAATACTAATTAGTTTTGGTTTTGTTACAGCACAGTTGCGTGTTATGTTTTGCATTTCATTTTGTTTTGAAAGCTCAAAAGCTGTGCTTTCATGTGTATTGATGCACATATAGACAAGCGTTCACACATACACGCAGACTCTACTACTACAATTACGAATACTACAAACACTAGCTCAAATCCAATGAGTAAGAGACTGTCAGCGCTATTCGAATTTAAGTATGTACGTACCGTACGTATGTATGTATGTATGTATGTATTAACTTCAAAATAAAGTTCAGTTTAAGCTGGAGCGCAGTCGAGGTTGCGTCGTTTGTTCGTTCGGTCGGTCCGCTCCGTTCCGTTCCGTTCGGTTAGTTCCTCACGGTAAGCACGTTCTCCTTCAGTGGTGTTGATAAACTACTTTTAGTTCAATCAAAAAATAATAAAAGTGACTGCAACATAAGTACATAGTGTTGTACAAAACACCTAGCATACGTAGTTGTATGTATGTAAAGTGAAGAAATGCATTTAATACGTGCATATATATATTCATTATACATAATACGGATGTAATTGTATATAATTATGCATATACAAATGTATGTATGTACAAATGCAATGCCAACTTCTAAGTACATTTATTATGTACAAACATTTGTTGGTATGTGTGTTCTCCCACACACACAAACACACACATGCACGCTCACACACAGATGATTACAGCTATTGCTTCTTTTATTTTGTTGTTGTTTATGTACGGTTAGTGCGAAATTATTTTTTTTTTTTTTGTCGACTGTATTTCTATGGAAAGAAAAATAGAGATTTAGTGATTAAGTGCTGGCATAAATGAACGTGTGTGAATTTTATAAAAAAAATAATAGAAAACAAATACATGTGTATGTATGTGATCTATTAACACATACACACAGACGTACACTGTCTGTACATATTCATGAGTTACTCTTGTTGCGGTTGCTGCGCTGCTGCTGCGTCGGTGGCGGTGGTGGCGGCGGCGGCGGCGTCGGTCACCATTGTTATTGGTGTTGTTTTTATTGTATAAACGAATGGCACAGTGAAATAGAAACCGGAATCGGTATCAATATGTAATTTTTATTGTTTATACGCACAATTTAAGGCACGTATGTGTGCATGAACAAAAGTACTTGTTTCATACAAATACATGTATGCATGTTTATTTTAATGTATGTATGTATGTATGTGAGTGTGTGCTTGGGAGTGCGAACGTGCCCCTATATGTTTGTATGAGTTATGTTAATGTATGATGGGAGCATAACAGAAGAGACACCCCAACAAACAACAAACAATAAATTATCAATAATGAAAAGCGTAATTTTGTTCAAATTAATATAAAACAAGCACGTACACACAAGCCTGGACGTGCACAATCATGTGCATAGAGATGTATAACGTTATATACCTGTTTACATATGTATACTGAGGATATGCACACAAATGCATGCATATACACATACAAGTACAAGTGTGCTTATAAAAACAGTTTCAATTTGACTCTTTCTGTATTAGTGTGTGTGACTCCAGACACATCAACACACACACACACAAACTCACACACACAAATAGACACTTACACTAAGCTAATTATCATTTGCATTAAACGGGGATCTTTTTGTTGTTGTTTTTTTTGCTATTTTCATACATATGTCTGTGTGTAAACATTTAAACAAATTGAGTTAAGTGCAAAGCAATAAACAATCATCAAATGGGAAGTACCTAGAGAGGTGCATATTTGCATACATACATACATATATGTATGTACATAGATGTATAAATAACTAAAGTACTGCATTTGCAGTGTCAGTAACTGGAAAACCACACAACAATTAGAAGTAACTATTACGTTCTACAGTCTAGACATTAAATTTAATGTTCAAGCTACAAAAACGTTTACGTATGCAGGCAACACAAGGAAGCAACGATACATTTGATGCTCACAAGAGAGCAAACGTCAAGAGTCAAAAGTCATGCAGGCATGTGAGTGTTAGCTTCACCTCCTCCTACTCCAGCTCCCCACTGACATGAGTCACATTTCCGGAAAATATATAATATAGCAACAAATATGAAGGATTATCCTTGGCACACCGAATACTTGATACCCTTGCAGAGTTCAGTATTCTATTTAAATGTGTTTGTTACTAAGACAGTTACATACATATATGACATGAAGGTTTGCTCTTAACTGAGTTTGGTAAGAGACTTTCAGACTCTTGGGATATTTAAGCTTGTCATGTTAGTACTCGATTATTGACCCAATATTTCTATTTACATAGAAATTTGATCAGGAATATAAATATACAATATTTTTATAGACTCAGCTATGAATTTTTGCACAGCTTAGAACAAAATTGCTATATACCCTCTGCAAGAGTATTAAAAAAAAAAAAGTGCAAGCTTGACTACTACAAAGTTGAAATGTTAATGAGAAGCTGAACTTACTAATTTAAGCACTTAAATTTAAGTATGTATATATTACTTGTATATATGTATATATATATATATATATAGATAATTATTTCTATTTCCCGCGCTGTAGATAAATCTACAAATCTATGAAGATACATGAAATCTGGAGGATACAAGCAAACAGACAAACCGCACACTTACACTCACACTCACATGCACCGAAATCGCGGAGAAACGGGAAGCAATCTCAATACAAATAAAGTAAAATAAAATTAAAACAAAACACACAATTAGATAGGAAATATAAGATCCTAAAGAGTGTTAAATATGCTTGATAAAAGCATTGATGATCAAACAGAAACCGTCGAATTACCATTTATTGTGGAACGAACGTGTACTGATTGCGATACCAACGAGAGCATTAACCTGCGGCCAGAATTTCAATTTACATTCAAATTAAAATCATCAACATCAGCATCATCGTTATCGTTATCGTCATCGTCATCGTCATCAACAGAATTGCGTTCTTGGAGAGGAAGTGCATCAAGAGATTGTTTAGAGCGAAGATGCCATCCAAATGCAAAACTAAAACTCTATAGAAATATCTATTTATGCAAATGTAATCGAATGGCAAAGAGCTGTATATATTTTGTATTAGTTTTAGCAATCTTAAGTCTAGGAAATACTAGTGCTGCTTATCATCATCAACAACAACAAGGAGAACAACAAGAACAACAGCAAGAACATAATTATAATAATACAATTAATAATTATTATGCTAATGCTAATGATAATGTAACTCAAAATTCAGCTGGCAGTTCATATGATTTCAATGCAAAGAACGCCAGCGAAATATCGTCAACCGATAATTACTCGATATATCACGATAAACATAAAACAACAAGAAAACCAATATTGATCATCGCTGAGACTGAAACTGATACTGAATCTGAGTCGTTAACTGAGGCTAGTAATACTCACAACAACAGCAACAGCAACAACAACAACAACAACAACAACAGTGTTAAAAAGCAAAAGAACAACAGCAACAATACAAATGCAATACAATACAAGAATAATAAAAAGTATAAAAAGCAACAGCTGAAGCAGCAGAAAGTTGAAGAGACTGAAAGGCATCATCTGTTAGGCGATTTGGATACATTCGGCCCATATAGCATACCCGATGAGCCCATCTATACAAATGAGTTTGCAGTGCATATACCCGCTGGGAAATACATTGCCGATTCGATAGCCGAGAAATATGGTTTCATTAATCGTGGACAGGTAACAGATTGTTTATTAATTGTTGTTTGATATAGACGTTTAATCATTTATCCATCTCTTTTCAGATTGGTGCCCTTGATGATTATTATCTGTTTCAGCATCATCGCGTGTCAAAACGTTCGCTTCGCTCGAGTCGCAAGCATCACAGTGCCTTAAAGTCGGAATTCGAGGTGAGTCTAAGTTTGTTGCACACCTTTGTGCACCGTTTGACCTTTTTGCGAATTTTTTAATTGCATTTGTATTTGTATTTGTATTGCTTTTAGGTGAAATGGCTACAGCAGCAGCATGAGAAGATCAGACATAAACGTGATGGCCCCTATCAAGATATACCCACCTACAGTCCGTACAATATTTTACGCCAGCCTAATGACTACGCTCTCGATCCCATTACGAATACGTATACGCATTTTTCATATTCCCCAGACCCATCGATATCGTCAACCACATCGCTTGTCGGCCGTGGAACGCATTCGCCGCGACTTAAGTACCGTGATGTCTCACCTCTGCTCATCTTCTCTGATCCGTTGTTTAAGGAACAGTGGTATTTGGTGAGTAAAGTATGTAATCATGCCGTCTTCCATCTTATTCCCCAAACATATTCATATACTTACCTAATTCGATCTGTAACTCTTAACAATACAATTTTCAAGTACTATCAATGGCAAAAGCACTAACAATAAGATCGTTGCACTTTCGAAAGACCATTAAGTTATTAAAAATCGTTTTGTATCGATAAGTTATCGATATATCTGTAGCATTGAATTGGTTTTTATTCAAGCTGAAACTGTTTATAGTACAATTCTATGGTGATATCAATAGAAAGAATAGAAAAGGGTATCGATATGTTATCGATTTAGATTTAGCCTTTAATTTGTCTCAATTCAAGCTAGAAATATTTATAATACAATTTTGTTATTTTTGTTATCAATGTGATTCTTCAGCTTAAAGTTTATTATAACTAAGGAAGCACGTTAAAAGTAGCCAAAAATAGATCTGTATGGGTTATCGATAATTTATCGATAGCGAATGTGTCTTCAAATAGATAACAGCTTAATTTGAAACAATTAGCTTAAAGAATATTAAAGTATGCACAAAGAATTGCCTAGTTATCGATTTGTTATCGAGTTCAAATGTGTCAAACTGAAATTAAAATGAAAAATTTAAATTAATATATAATGTATTAACCACAGGATTCAACAATTAAATGTGCATTTAAAATTGTACACAAATTGATATGAATCATATAAATAACTATCGAGCTATCGATTTGTAGATGTAGCTTTGTTAATCAGATGCAACAGCGAAAAGTTGATTAAAATGAAAATTATACAGCAGTTACAAGATGTTAGATATGCAGACAGCTCGCAAAGTTATCGTTATTAGCATGTTATCGATAACCATATGTATATCACACACACACACATACACACACACATATGGACATACATCTTTTCCCGCTTTTGTTTGAAGAAATGCTCTATAGACTGTAGGTCATCTAATATTTTGTCTCTCTCGCATTTCTTTCGAAGAATGGCGGCGCTAAGGATGGCCTTGATATGAATATTGTGCCCGCCTGGCAGAAGGGATACACTGGCAAAGGAGTTGTCGTCTCCATTCTAGATGACGGCATACAGACCAATCATCCAGATCTCGCTCAAAACTATGTGAGTCTAAATTGCTAATAATATTTATATTAATAATTATAATAATAACAATAATAATAATAATAATAATAATAATATAATTTATTATTATCTTGACAGGATCCAGACGCTTCCTTCGATATCAATGGCAACGATTCGGATCCAACGCCCCAGGACAATGGTGACAATAAACATGGCACCAGATGCGCCGGTGAAGTGGCAGCTGTTGCCTTCAATAACTACTGTGGTGTGGGCGTGGCATACAATGCCAGCATTGGTGGTAAGTAAATGAATGTAACAATAAGTGACCATGGAGGTCAAGAAAACTATTAAAGTAAACTGAAATTAGCGCTGCCACCTAGAGGAGCAAGCATAAGCAATCAAATTGTAAGCAATCTGTACATGGAGGACATTTAATCTAACCATGGAGGACGCTAGAGTGTTCTTTTGTTCAACGAAAACAAAATCGCAGTCAATTTGTTAACAAAAACAGGAAAGAACAAGCACACCTTGTTTTAAAATTGAACGACAAATAAACAAAAGTGACCATGGAGGACGTCAAGCTATGGGAATCTGTGGCAGGTTTACAGGCTTAAAATAGTTTATAAAAACTGAGCAAATACGTTGATCTGAAAGTTGGATCGGTCGAACTTAACCTCAATGTACATATATACATATATATATATATGATAATCTATTCTATTTCTTTCAGGCGTTCGCATGTTGGATGGCAAAGTGAACGATGTGGTTGAGGCGCAAGCGTTGAGCTTGAATCCCTTGCACATTGACATCTACAGCGCATCGTGGGGTCCCGAGGACGATGGGTCCACGGTGGATGGTCCTGGACCATTGGCACGACGTGCTTTCATCTATGGCGTGACCAGTGGTCGCCACGGCAAGGGCTCCATATTTGTGTGGGCATCCGGCAATGGTGGACGCTACACAGACTCGTGCAATTGCGATGGCTATACCAATTCCATTTTTACACTCTCCATTTCAAGTGCCACGCAAGCTGGGTAAGATGTACATGTACATAAACATTAACTGACTGCATGTGCTAACGCCATTTGCATATTACAGCTATAAGCCATGGTATCTGGAGGAGTGCTCATCCACGCTGGCAACGACATACAGCTCGGGCACACCCGGTCACGATAAGAGTGTGGCAACTGTCGATATGGATGGACGTCTGCGTCCCGATCACATCTGTACGGTGGAGCATACGGGCACCTCGGCATCGGCCCCATTGGCAGCTGGCATCTGTGCGTTGGCATTGGAAGCGAATCCCGATTTAACCTGGCGTGATATGCAATATCTGGTCGTGTACACATCGCGACCGGGTCCCCTGGAGAAGGAGAGCGGTTGGACGGCGAATGGTGTGAAGCGAAAATACAGTCATAAGTTCGGTTATGGCCTGATGGATGCCGGCGCAATGGTTACATTGGCGGAGCAATGGAACTCGGTGCCGCCACAGCATATTTGCAAGTCGCGTGAGAATAACGAGGATCGGAATATTGCTGGTGAATATGGATTCACATTGGCCACCCACATGGATGTGAATGGCTGTGCCGGGACCATCAATGAGGTGCGCTATCTGGAGCATGTCCAATGTCGCATCACATTGCGTTTCTTTCCACGCGGCAATCTACGGATATTGCTCACCTCACCGATGGGCACCACAAGCACATTGCTGTTTGAGCGACCACGCGACATTGTCAAATCCAATTTCGATGATTGGCCATTCCTGAGTGTACACTTTTGGGGCGAAAAGGCCGAGGGACGTTGGACACTGCAGGTGATCAATAGCGGACGTCGTCGTGTCAATCAACCGGGCATTTTATCCAAATGGCAGCTCATCTTCTATGGCACCTCAACGCAACCGATGCGCCTCAAATCGGAGCTACTGAACACACAGTTGCGCAACAGTCCCGTTGCCAGCAATCCGTTCATCTTCTCATCCGCCTCCAACATTGGCCAGCCTGCCAACGAAGGTGGCAACTTCAATACGGATAATTTTGGCGGTTATCTCAACTATCAGAACATCTTTAGCAGCGCTGGCTCCAGTCCAGAGGTGGCAACTGCCACTTTAGATGGCCATAATGTTTCCACAACGGCTGTTGCCCAACAACAACAACAACAGCAGCAGCAACAGCAGCAGCAACAACAGCATCAATTGTCCAACTCTCCATTAAATGGGGACAACAAGCTCATCCTGTCTTCCTGTGATGCCGAGTGTGGCACTCTTGGCTGCTACGGACGTGGTCCCACACAGTGTGTGGCCTGCAGTCACTATCGCCTGGACAAGTAAGCACACGAGTCTTTTATTCTTTAAACTATTCCTCTTTGTGCCAGATTCGTAAACGTTTGCCTTGCCTCGCTCGCCGTCTTGCCCAGTTTCCAATTTCTTCTTCAACTTTCTTTTATCTATCTTTTATTTTCCTCTTCCTTCTCTATCTCTCTATTTCTTGAACTCTCATTTATCTGTCTGCTTTTGTCACATATTCGTAAAGGTTTGCCTTACCATTCACTCTCTCTCTCTCTCTCTCTCTCTATTTCGCTAGCTCTCTGTTAACTATCTCCTTTTACCCAATATTCGCAAACGTTTGCTTTTCTTTCTGAGTCTCCCTCTCGCTTTCTCTCTCTCTCTCTTTCTTCTGTTGTACATTCGTAAACGCTTCCCTCTTTCTCTCTCCATCTTTGTTAACTCTCTGCCGAGAGCAATTCTTCCTTAGCTTGTTTCCCTCTCCCTCTCTGGAGTCCACCATTCTCACTGATCTTTCTCGGAAGATTAACTCTTTCGCTTGTCATTCTTCGGCGATTCCCTAATTTCTTTACTGATAAATTCTTCATCATTTTATGCACTTGCTCTCTCATTTGACTAATCTCCGTCTCTCTCTTGCAACTTCTCAATTGCCAGCACCTGCGTAAGTCGTTGTCCTCCTCGCTCGTTTCCCAATCAAGTGGGCATATGCTGGCCATGCCACGATTCCTGTGAAACCTGCGCTGGCGCTGGACCCGACAGCTGTCTCACCTGTGCGCCCGCTCATCTCCATGTCACTGATCTCGCCGTCTGCCTGCAAGTCTGCCCCGATGGCTACTTTGAGGGTAAGTCCAGAACCAACCCAGAACTGATGAAATGATCAATGCGAAACTGCTCTCAGTTTCTAGTTGGGATCTTAGCTAATGAAATGATGTATAATATAGATATATGTATATATAAATGTTGCTGTATCTGTTAGATGTGAAGAATCGCACTTGTGTGCCATGTGAGCCGAATTGTGCCTCTTGCCTGGATCGTCCTGAGTATTGCACCAGCTGTGATCATCATTTGGTTATGCATGAGAATAAATGCTACTCCGCCTGTCCCCTGGACACCTACGAAACGGAGGAGAACAAGTAAGTGCATCGTGGAACACCTTCCATCTCCCACTGAGCACAGTCTTTGCTGACACTGTTTCAATCTGTTGTTGCAGATGCGCCTATTGTCATTCGTCGTGTGGGACATGCAATGGCGCTACCGAGAACGATTGCATCACCTGTCGCCCCAGTCGCTATGCTTGGCAAAACAAATGTCTCAACAATTGCCCCGATGGTCACTATGCGGACAAGAAGCGTCTGGAGTGCTTGCCATGCCATGAGGGCTGCAAGACGTGCATCAGCAATGGCATCTGCACCGAGTGTCTGCCAAACTGGACGCTCAACAAGAAGGACAAATGCAGTGTGGCGGGCAGTGAGATCTGTGCGGAATGTATGTTCTTGTTGTTCCGATTAATGCCAATCCTATTTCTTACGTTTTCCCATTTGCAGCTGAGTTCTATAGCCAAACGGAGAGCAGTTGCAAGTCATGCCACAGCTCATGTGACACTTGCAATGGCCCATTGTCTAGCAACTGTCTATCCTGTCCACAGAATCGCTTGCTCGAGCAGAGCAGCTGTGTGAGCGGCTGTCAAGATGGCTACTACATGGAAACGGGCGTTTGCACACCATGTCTACACACCTGCACCCAATGCGTATCGCGTACCAATTGCAGCAATTGCTCCAAGGGTCTTGAGCTCCAGAATGGCGAGTGTCGCACCACATGCGCCGATGGGTAATTCAATTGAAATGCCTCATTCTTGTTGACAGTGTTAACTATCCAATTTGCTTGTTTATTGTTGCAGCTATTACAGCGATCGCGGCATCTGTGCCAAGTGTTATCTGAGCTGTCACACCTGCAGTGGACCACGTCGCAATCAGTGCGTCCAATGTCCAGCTGGTTGGCAGCTGGCCGCTGGGGAATGTCATCCGGAATGTCCAGAGGGTTTCTACAAGTCCGAATTCGGTTGCCAGAAGTGTCATCATTACTGCAAAACGTGCAATGGTAGCGTATTATATCCTCTATTATATCCTTGTCAATTGCTGCACATATAACGCCTTAAAGTGGGTGTGCCAGATGCCATTAGGAGGCTTATATATTCTTGAGCAGTATTGCAACTATATTGATGTAACATGGATTATATATATGTCCTAAATGCAGGCCGTACATATGTCACAGCTGGAAAGATTGGGTTACTATATCAAATAGCTGCCATAAGAAGGATCGGTTGAAGATCAGCCTTTAGTATGAACAACTTTGTTGTTTCTGGAGATATCTCAACTAATCTTACAGACTGTGCATTTGGCAGTGTCTTATACATGCTGATCCCATTTGGTTACTGTTTATAAGGCACTACAAGATTAACATACATATAAACTTACTGAGTTCCTTGATTTACATTTGTAACGCATTAAACTGACCAAATTGATTTTAGGTGCTGGTCCTTTGGCGTGCTCCTCGTGTCCGCCACACTTTATGCTCGATGGTGGCCTCTGCATGGAATGCCTCAGCTCGCAGTACTACGATACGACGACACAGACCTGCAAGGCGTGCCACGAGTCGTGTCATTCGTGCTTTGGTCCAGGACAATACTCGTGCAAGGCATGCGTTGCACCGCTACATCTGGATCGCTTGAATAGCCAGTGTGTGCCGTGCTGTCAGGCGGTCAGCTTGCCGGGCAAGAATCAAGCCGAGAGCGTGGACAAAGATGCAGATAACGAGCACTGTTGTCACTGTGATGCCGATTTGGGTAAGGACAACAATTTGCAACGGTGTAAGAAGGAGGGAAGCATCAATGATTGTTACAAATTCGTTTTGCAGGTGAATGTCGAAGTGCATCAACAGCGGGCAAACGTCGCACCGTTGTTGGGACAGACAGTCTGTTCAGGAACGCGATCCGGGATAGACAACAGTTGGTCCAGGATGGCAACAGTGGGGTGTTTGTCTTTCGCCTCGACTCACCGCTCACAGCCATCACAGCAATTGCGGTGGCCATCTGCTTGCTAATTATCACAATATTCTCCATCATATTTGCCGTGCTACAGGTAAGCGTCGAGCAGAGCTCGAGTTTCCACTTTATATATGTATCTACATAATCATCATTTATTTGCATATTTGCAGCGGAATAGTAATCACACATCGCGTAACTCGGTGAGGTATAGAAAGATTAATGGACGTTCAGGTGGTGGCCGTAAAGGTGATGGGAGCAATGAAGCTAGATTTATATTCAATGTGGGTGAGAATGCTGATGATGATACGGATGATAATACCGATGAGGATAATGATGATTTCAATGTCAATGCATTGGTTGAAGCAGCAAATAACAAAAAAATTGTTTACGAAAAACAACAACAACAACAACAACAGCAGCAGCAGCAGCAGCAAAAACAACAGCAACAGCAACAACATCACAACAAAGGCCCAACAACAATGAATGGTTACGAATTTTTAATGAAAAGTACAAATGATATTGATGCGATCGAGTTTCATGGTAGCAAAGGTGTAAATAATAATCCCCAAGTGAACACCACGTATATGAATCATCCGCCAACAAGCAGAAGAAACAGCAGTCGAAGCAATGTTCAAAGCTGATTCTTTAATAATTCCAATGTGAATATACCCACAACAACAACAACAACTACAACTATAGCAACAACAACACCAACACCAACAACAACTTTGATCCTGAATTTCTTGCTCTGGACTAGTAAATTTTAACCTTACTTGAGGAATATATAGCGAATCGAAATATTTAACATCCGAAATGATAAAAATTTATATGTGATTGTGAATTGTTTTTATATATATATATATTTGTAAATTTAATGTTTGTATTAAATTTTTATGAAAAATGTTATGTCAAGTTGAACAATGGAGTTTGTTCTTGTTACTTTTTTGTTTTGTTTTGTTTTTTTTTTGTACTTATCCAATTTCAGAAAGGAACTTGTTTAATGTCAGAGAGAGAGAGGGATGGCATATGCATTTGATGTATGTATGTATGTATGTATGTATTCATGAATAATGTATGTGTTATGAATGCGAAATGATTGCTTAAATTGGCATTGAATGACAACAACAGGCAACTTACAAAATACAAGTAGAAAATTGCTTTCACTTTATTTACATCGCGTGCGTGTGTGTGTGTGTGTGTATATATATGTATATAAAATATCAAGTAGCTATATAATACATATCTGTCGTTTTTTTTTTGCTTGCTTGCATTACAAACTATAAACAAATCATATTTCGATTTATTTTCGTTTCTTATTTTTTTGTTTTCTCTTTGTTTTTTTTTTTTGTGCGCTGCATAAATTCGTTAAATTAAGAGAACAAAAAAAAAGAAATAATTCGAGTTTCATTTCATTGCATTTGTCTTTTGTTTTGTTTCGTTTTGTTTTGAAATCATTAATAATAATTGGAACATTAGCGCATTTTGTACGCATTAAGTGGTACGAGGGCGGGGAGGGGGGGCGTGTTAAACTTATTGGCAAATTATATTCAGATCCGTATAAAAATGTTTAAGTTTATACATTACATACATACAATGTAATTGAGCAGTATTTTTGTTGTAAATGCATACATTTCTTATGCCACATACATGTCGCTGTATATGTGCATATGCGCCCTTCTTAGTTCTCTACACATACATAGATAGATACATACACACACATATATATATATATATATATATTTATATATATATATATCTTGTAGTACACATACATATATATATATATATATAAGTGCGTGTATGTGTGTTCTATATGTATATATATGCATATATATTTATATATATGTATTTATATATGTATTTATATATATATGTATATATATATATATATATTGTTAAATAGATGTGTGTATTTCTTATGATATTGTACAGTCGCAGCACATGAGAGAATAATATAGACATTTAACCACCTTCTCATCATTATCATCATACGGTTTCATTGGCTTGCTATCAAATTTCTCATTCATTTTGCATCCATCTAATTGATCGGATTCCTTGCTGTCAAGTGTCTTTCTTGCTTTCTTACGCTTATTTTTATGCATCAATTCGCTGCAATTACGCTGCTGTACCATCTCATCGATCCACTCGAAATCTGTGTTCACCTGGGTACAATTGAAACTCGACACACTCTCAATGGAATTGATATCATCCTGCAATGGGGCGACCAAATGCCACCAAGAGATTAGTAACCATATTTTGTTAGGCTGACAAATTGTGTGATTATTCTGTGATTTCTCACCTGATTATTGTTGTGATTTCTGTATCTGTGGCCTTTCTGTGGCGAAGCATTCTGTGAGCTATTATTATTGTTATTATTATTGTTGTTGTTATTGTTGTTGGGCTGTGTCTGTTGGCTGTTGGCTTTACGATTGGCTAATGGCGATGAGTTTGTGGCTATCGATGCTGTCGTTCCGGCCGAACTATTCAATACAACAGCCGATGTGGACAAATCTGTGGTTTCACCGATCGATGGCACCTTTGGCAAATCATCGGCACTTAAAATGTTGTGCTAAAAAGAGGAAGAAGAGGAAGACAAATTAACAACAAATAATAAACAATCTGTTAAATTGTTATGTTAAACATACCAAATCAAGTATTTCGACTGTGGTAACAACAATTGGCGGCGATGTCATTGGATTTGTTGAGGCTGTCGATGGGGCCAGATCTGAGAGTGGACTATTCAAATTTGGAGTTATTGCTGCGACTGGTGTTGTTGGCAGTGTGGCACATTCTGAGATTGCCAGCGAATCGGTTGACGTTATGATATGATTCTCATGATGATTCTCATGCGAATCGCTGCCCTTCACACTCTTCACCAATGTCGATGACATGCCGCCCAATAATGCCAATGATGATGTTGAGGCACCGTTGTTGATCTCCGGCGATGGTCTATAATAATAATGATAAAAATAATAATTAAAACTGATATATGTATGATATGTAGATGTGTAATTATCAGTGTGAATCCTTGATATATATATATATATATGTGTGTGTGTGTGTCTCATGTGTGTTGTTGTGTTGTCAGTTTGTTTGATATTATTATTTATTTTTATTACATACACACAGAAAGTTAAAAACAATAATAAAATATTTTGTTTGCTTGGCCTGCTACATCTATAGATATATATATACATACATATGTACATACACATACAGTGCTGCTCTCTCCCTCTCTCTTTCCCATTCGCTGTCTCTTTGATCTTGGATCTGAGCTACATATGTACATAGTACATAGATATGTGTGTGTTTATGGTTAATACTCACAAGTCAATCAGCTCGCTTTGAGCCCTGCTGCCGCCCAGGGTCCATACCTCGCTTTTCTTTTGGCTTGGCGAATACGTAACGTGTTTATTTGTCGAACTGTAGTGGCCTTTCGGATGGCTTTTTCGTCCTGGTATCCACAACATGCGCAAACCAGACGATTTATTTTTCTTAGATGAATTCGAAGCCATCTGAAAATCAACGCCCCACCTTCAGATATTACAAATGTATATATATATATATATATATATATATATACATATATATATATATAGATAGCGACATCTATATTTATGTATGTATTTGTTACACATGCTTTGCATTTGGCACGTGCTTCTTCTTTTAGCGCATTCCCATTCATTTAGAAATTGATTGCTTATCAATATTTATACAAATAGCAACAATTCCCACTTATATACATATTTGCTCATATCTAGCTTAGCTTAAGCAATGTTTTCTTTAATGTTTTTGCAATTGTTTCAACTCAGGCAAATATTAGTGAAGTGCGCTTGTATGTGTGCATGAGTATTTGTATCCAAATGCCATGTACGTACATATGTGTATGCATGTGTGTGTGCTATTGTTGACATTTAATGGGTTATTAACAAGCATATTAGATTATTTGTTTATAACGGTAACGGTTATTCAAGCAATTGCCCAGCATTAGCATCATTTTATACAATTTCCTTCACGCAAAAATTCCCCAGCGTATTCACGCAATAACTAAGCGACCTTTAAAAAGTCCAAGATAACTTTTACCAAATAAGCCAAGATTCACAAAACAATAGTGCGTATGTATGTGGCAGTCTGTGTGTTTGAGCTTGCGTAGGTTTGTGCTTGTGCTTGTGTGTGTGTGTGTGCGTGTGCGAGGGTATTGTCAATGGTTGGGTTCGCAATACTTAACGACATTTGTACATATGTTTATTTAAGTGAGCAACAACAACAAAATGAAACAAAAGCTTGGATATTTTGCTGTTTGTAAATACAATTAGCGCCGCAAAATTGTCGTGTAATTGACACTTACCTTTTATTAAACAGGCCTTTGTATATATATATATATATATATATATATATATTTTTTTTTTACTATTGTTATGTGCACCACTTTTAGTGCAAACAATAAATATGAAAATGTATGCATGTACATGCGTTTTTTTTTTTATATTGTTTTGTGTAAAATGTATGTATGTTTGCTTTGGCGGAACCGTTTATTAATTTAGCCGAGATTCTTTCTTTGCATTGGACGGAATTATTAAAAAGGAATTCACTAAAGTATTGGAAAGTTTTTAATTAGAATTTGTAAAAAAAACACAAATATACAGTAAGTTAGTGATGTCAAACAAATGTATTAAAAATTTTGATATTTAAGACATCGATGTATCGATTGTGCTCAGCATATCTAGCCTATCGATTTAAATCCGTTGATTTAACCACCTGAAGGCGAGAATCGAAATTAAACATTTTTGTCGCACGCACGTACGATAAATTTCCACTAAACAGCTGACCGATCAATGTGACCAGGCAACAGCAATGTGAAAAATATTATAAACCAAAAAATATAGCTGCTCCTTTTGCATGCCACAACAAAAATCCATACATATACACGCTCATACACTCTTATGAATGTATCTCAACACACATCTTTATAGTATCTACAAATACGCACACATCAATTAAGAGTTCTAATTATGAGACACGGTCCTCTTAGCCGCCTAATCGCACAACTATCTCAACGCACACATGCAGACAAATATGTGGTTTGTTGCTCTGCAAGTGAAAACTCACGGATTCTAAATATATAACATATTCCCGAGAGCGGCGTACAATTATCGAAACACCATGAGCACCAGCATGTAATATACGGGCCAGCTTCGAGCCCAGTCTCCCCGTGTTCGTGCTGCACTCAGCTATCCGTTATCCGTTGTTCGCGTGTAGACGTAGGTAAATTTTAGTTAAAATTTTTTTTTTTTTTGGTTTAATTGTACATATGTATGTTTTGCCTAAAAGAGTTATGTGCATATTGTGTGCATGTTGTACTTAAGTTAAATACAAATACGTTAAGCATTGGGAAATGGCCAAAAGGAAATGCAACCGGAAATGAACATGCAAATTATATGTCTGCATAGTTGTACATCTCTCCAAACTTTAGAAAACTGTATAGAAAATAGCAAAGAACGGAAACACATACCCATACGGGCAAACGTGTAGACGAGGAGTGGGCAAACGGACGGATAACGAAAGAGTGAGAACGAGAGAGAGAGAGAGAGAGAGACACACACATGGACCCGGCGCGCGTCTCTTTCAGCCCTCGCCGACTCATCAGCGAAAATTTATTTTTGGAGCTCTGGCAAAGCAGCGACATTTTTATTTAGACTTAGAATTTGTTTTTATGTTTTTCGACATTAACATACAATTCGACAACTTCTACAACATTTCACTGTATCTGCATTTGCATCTGCATCTATTGCTGCATCAGTCTTTGTATCTGTATCTGTATCTGTATCTGTATCCTCAACTGCATCTGCATCTGTAGCTGTAGCTGTTGCTGTATCTTCAATTGAATCTCTACTAGAATCGTGTAAGAGATCAGAACAAGTGCAAACAAAATATAACATATACTTCATTAGCTATAATATATACATATACATATATATATATATTATAAATATATATATATATATATACATAAATATACTCTATATTTGTACATATTTACGTACGTATGTATGTATGTGCGTATGTATCTATGTATGTATGTGCACATACGTATAGCCTGCATAGGCATATTTCTCAGATACCGCAAATGTTTCTTTCATACGCTTTTTGAGAATTATTTTTGTACATTTGCCTTTTGGTATGGGTTCAAATTGTTAGTTGTCTTTACGATTTGCCTATAATTATATAACAATTCAGCACAATCTTAACTCAAACATAACAAACAAACAAATACCATTAATTTTAATTAATATTGTACATATGTATGTGTCTGTGTATGTTATATTAAATTGTATTTATTAAGTTCTGCACATTTTTGCCATTGACAGAATATCATCCTTGAAGGCAGGACACAAGATCAGCTGTGATCATGGACCCGGAAGCGTTTTTGGATGTGGCCAATCAGGTCATCAAGCTAAAAATGTTTCCGTTCTTTGACATCGCGCACAGTTTACTTGCCGCGCTGGCCGTGCGCGAGGATTTGGGCGCCAATGCTCAGGCCTTCTCACGGAAGCATCCACTCGCCTGCTGGCTATCCACAATGCTTGTCATATTTGCCGGCGGCATGGTGGCAAATGGATTACTCGGGGAGCCCATACTGGCACCATTGAAGAACACCGGACAACTTCTTGTTGGCACTGCCGTCTGGTAAATGATGCTCAATGATGCTCACATACACATATGTTAATATGCCTTGACTTATAATCTACATTTTCATCATAGGTATATTGTATTTTATACACCCTTCGATATTGGATACAAAGTGGGCAAGTTTCTGCCGGTGAAAATCGTTGCGAGTGCCATGAAGGAGATCTATCGTGCAAAGAAAGTGTATGACGGTGTTGGACATGCGGCCAAATTGTATCCAAATGCATGGATAATCATGATCATAATTGGTACACTGAAGGGCAATGGCGCTGGTTTCACCAAGCTAATTGAACGCCTCATTCGCGGCGCGTGGACACCAACTGCTATGGAATTCATGCAGCCATCCTTGTAAGTCCATGCCATTCCATCTCTATCTCCCATTTGTCAACTCAATATATTGTATTTTTCGTTTTTTTTTTGTTTGCAGCTATACCAAGGCGTCGTTGCTTGCCTCCATTATCTTCGTTCTTGACAAAAAGACCGATTGGATCTCAGCGCCACACGCTTTAGTTTACTTTGGCATTGTTATATTCTTGGTATACTTTAAGCTATCATCGATCCTCTTGGGCATACATGATCCCTTCCTGCCATTGGAGAATCTCTGCTGTGCCATCTTCTTTGGTGGCATTTGGGATAGTTTGGCCAAGATATTGGGACGTGGCCAGGCCAAAGATGGCGACAGTAAAGACGTTAAGAAAAGCAACTAAACTAATTTGTAAATTAGCACAAAACTCATATTTTTTCAATTTTATTTTTAATTTTTGTTTTTGTTTTGTAATCGCTGCCAACCAAAGCAACAATTTGTAATTGTTTACGAACGAAATTCATTTGAATTGTCCCCAATTGTTCATAATTTGATAGAGAGAATGATTGTAATCAAATCAAACCAAATCAATTTCAATAATATGCAACAAGTGGGTGTGTTTGCTTATTGTTGACTTTGATTTCATGTTGTATTCCGCCTAAGCTCCCATTTCATGCATAGAGCTATGTATATTATAATTTGTTTTTTTATAATTTGTAAACGTGCTCAAACCTAGCAATTATTTAATGTCCTTTTCATTTCAATTATGACTGAAAGATTCAAAATAGAACGACGACTAATTAAATTTACGATATGTGTGGAAAAAATAGTAGCGCGATTTGCACAGTTTATATAACCAATAACTTCGGCATGTCGAAGGCTACAAAATACGCTCAACAAATTTATATATATATATTATATTTTCTTCTTTTTTTTTTTTTTTTTTGAATAGTTTTTGTCAAACCCATAAGGTGTAAATATTAAATCGAACGATTAATGCAAATTTTGTTAATTTCTCACAACATTTTTGGGTGCAATTCGCCCCAAAAAGAAAAGTCATACGTTTAAGAAGATCAAAAAGCAATCGCAGACTATTTAGTTAGTTACATTTATAATTAAACACGCATTCATACAATTGATATACCCAATATTGTATGAGTTACTAATGATCATTGGTTGCAATAAATCTATGTGAACTTAATGCATTTTCCTTTTCAATGGATCCGAGAGAGAGAGGGAATGATGGAGTGGTGTGTGTGTGTGTGTGTATGCGCAGAGTAAAACAAACATTGCTTCAAGTGTATATATAATACGTATATGAAAATTGAAAACTGGACTTTTACTTTACATGTACATGAATATGGTCTTAAATATATAATTTTGTACTTATATTGCTATATAATTGTTTGCTATACAGTGGTATAATGCGCCTTACAGTGAACTGAAAGTAAAGTTTTTAATAGATATATAGATTAGTTTACATAGTATTAATGATTGAATTAGGCATACCAATGAATTCAGATACGGGATCGTTGTCACCTTCGCCGCGCATTGTACCAGTGATTTCCTCGTTTTCGACCATTGGCAGAAAAAGCTGCACAAACTCTGGGGAATAGGGATGTGTTATTGTCTCAAGCACTTCGGTAACAAAATAACGGATTAGGGAAATGTCGGTGTCCTCAATCGCACAGCATTGTTTAATATATCTCAGCACGGGAACGACACAGCCGCGTGTCAGCAAATTGACCATTCTATCCAGTATCATCTTTTTCATTTCAAGCTGCACAAGTATCTCCAATTCATCCTGTTTTGATTCAAACAGGCGTATTAATAGAAACAATATTTGTTGCTGCAATGTCGGATGTACGCCAGCAACTTCATCTAGCACCGCCAGGTGTGTGGGGCAGCTATCCGTAGATAGCTTAAAGTACGATGGTTCCATAACAACATTCTCAATCCAACGGATGACACCAACTCCAACAACGGGATATCTACAAAAATACAATATAAGTTTGTATATTGCAGAACTATCAACGAATTTTGTTTGATGGAAACGTTTACTTAATGCAATTATAGAGTGTCTGTAGTTCGGCAATGAGTTCCGTGGAGCCCTGATCCACATTACAAATCGCATGGGCCTTTTCAATTGCCTGAATGGTGCTCTTCAACTCATCCTTGTTCAGCAATCTTTCCGTCAGTGGCCTCTTCTTCGCCGGCTGGTCAATAACAGAGGATGCATAGGCCAGCAGGAAGACATACTTGGGCTTATGCTCCGGATTGATTTTGACACTAGCACGGAATAACGCATCGACGAGTAGCTCCAGAAACTGCGGATTACGTATCAAATCAATTGGCGGCGGATCAGAGCCGGAATAGTTGCGAAACAGCACAGTGATATCCGCCGGATTTAAGGTATTGCGAGTTAACATTGAGGTAAGTGCCTGACATGCCTGCGGATATACCGCCGAACCATTGAGGGCCATCGTGATGGGCGTCACATTTTGATTGCTGTTCAAGTAAAGACTTTTGTTAATGCATAGTTAATTGATGGTGTGCAATGCGAGTGTGTTAATAAAATGTACTTTTGCAGGGCGTATTTGATGATTTCCTGAGACAGCCGCTTCATATTGAAGCCACCTTTCTGTTCCTGACTGAGCACTTGGATCAACACCTGTGAGTACACATATGTGTGCTGACCGTGGCACACCATACGGGCGCACTCCTGGATCGCCCCATGTACATCATCGGGATTGTTTAGAAATTTCACAATTGAGGTTTTTAGAACGCGGGAGAACACTTCTATTTGCTGGGCAGCCGTCGAGATTGAGGTAATTTCACTTTGGAATCCGGCATCCGATATCAATTTGATTGTAAAATTGAGCATCAGACAATCGGGATATTCTTCTGCTAGCCGATAGATTAAAGATCGCCACGTATAATGATCAATCATCTCTGTCAGCCAATCGGGCGTCTCGCCCTCCTCCGTGAATATCGTGTCCGCCTTCTTGGGGTCAAATGATTTGAGAATCATTTCCTTTAAATGATTCTCTACCATCGCCTGTACCTCGGTCACTTTCACGCCAGCCAATATCAACCATTCGGCGAGCAGATTTGCCATCTGGGCGACGGCTTTGTAGTTTTCGGATAACATGGAAATCACTTCTTCGGGTGAGCCACCGGATTGGAAGTACCGCTTCAATTGGGTAAATATCCCCGGCTCCATTATGTAGTCCGGCGTTAGAAATTTTTCCAGGCATTCTTGTATTGTCTTTTGTGGATTGTCCTCGTGCAGCTCCTGTTGATCAGGGAATGTTAAAAAAACATAAGCAAGTTGATTGTTTTGATTCCGTCGGCTTGGCCTTGATGTTAATGTCAAAATTCGATTTACCTCGGCAGTGGATTGTTGTTTTGTGCGGCCCTGCCAGCCGGAATCGTCATATTCCACTTCCATGATACGTTTAAATAACGCGCATTTACTAAATAAACACTTTTAATTTTAATATTATTATTTTTATTTGTAATAGGTATGTAAAAACCAAATCGATATATCGTTGATATCGATAGGCAACATTTTACGCGCAAATACACGACATTTTCGCGGTACATCGCATGATGCCATTTAAACACAAGAAATATAGCTGCGTTGCAACTTAGAAATTTACAATAAATAAGGAACAAATTAATGCAATTGTACAGTAGCAAATATATACACTTTCAATAAGCGTTTAGCATAAAACGATATGTGGTATAAACTCGTGCAATTTATCGATTAAATATCGTTTAAACAAAACTATTGCACGAGTTAGTACTGCCAACTTGTGCCAACTTTCCTAATTATGAACGTACTGTACTCCACGCCATAGTCGATGACATTGCACTAAGCTATCGATAATTCATTCAGTATACCTTAATCGATATATATTTGTTATGTATCAGTCTGCCAATTTAAATTGTTGCCGCCATAATAATAAATTTGGAAAGTTGTCAACAATTATATTTTAATATTAAGATTACAATTTTAACTTATGCGTTTAAGTTTTTAGATATACTTCTTTTGTTCGACTCTCTTTTCTCTTTCAGGGTTGGCTCCAAAAACATATCATTAACGGCTTTCATAAGGAAATCGGGTAATAAACATGCGACCGTACAAATTATAATATAAAGCCACATGGGAACCGAGCTTAAGAACATGTTATAGACGTGATATAGAGTATTGCCACCGCCCAAATTATAGAGGTAAGTGCTCAGCATGAAGGCAATTATTGATAGAACAATAAAGGCAAAGTTTAGGTAACTCATGTAATGCGATACCAAAAGTACTTTCAGATTTCCGACGAGAACGAGCACCATTATAAGCATTGTGCCGAATGTTGAAAAATCAGCCGTTTGGCCGTGCTTAAAGACGATATTGTTGTCATATAGAATGGCATAGGCAAAGTAGAAAATAATCAACATTTGCAGGGCGGCATTCAAAATCCAAATGATAAATGTTCTCCATGAGGTTAACTTGTTGTGGGCAATCCCTTTGTATAAGATAGGGAATCTGGATAAGAAAATAATACAAAACAAAATATATATACAATAGTTAATTATCGGAACTGCCGTAGACATACCTGAGCAAGGTGTTCTCACTGTAATGCTTCTCGGACATGGCTAAGTAGGTAAAACTGAATGATATGTAGATAATGTCGAACAGCCACAGATACAAGTCATTATACACCGAGGTGGCCGAAAACAAGTCATACACTTGAAATAGTGCCATGCAACCGGTAATTATAATATTTTTATAGCAATAGAAAAGCACCAGGAATGCCAATCGCTCTGTATTGTAATGACCATGGACCAACAGAAGTCGCTGAAGCATATCAAATTTGGCAATCGCATAGTCGGCACTGCGGGCTGCTTGTTTGCCCTCCCTACCGGGTATACCGATGCCAATGTGCGCCTCCTGGATCATTGACACATCGTTCGCGCCATCCCCAATGGCGGCTGTAATGTGCTTGCCCGACTTCTTGATCAACATGACAATCTCACTCTTCTGCAGCGGACTCAGGCGACAGCAGAGCACCGCCTTGCACTGTAGGGCAACATTAGCAAATTGTTGAGGCAGATGGAGGAGCAGGGCAGCCACAGTGATGCCATCAATGACCAAGGCAGTTGGTAGTTGCCTTGCATCACTCGATAGCCCAACCTCGATCTGCTTTAGTCTGTCCTGTAGCTCCGTTGCGTCCGTAAGATTGATAAGGAAGTGTACTTCAGCTGAGGGCGGTATATGCTTACAGGCCATGCCTATGTTGAAGGCTGTCTCCACCTTATCTCCGGTGAGCACCCAAATCTTCAAGCCAGCTTCCTGTAGCGCTACCAGAGTTCTATCCACATTGTCCTGCAGGGCATCCTCCAAAGCTGTGGCGCCCAAGAGTTCCAGTCCTAGAAATTGTTAAGAGACTTGAGAATGCTGCTCGACTGCAAAATACCCGGTAATGTTTATTGACTGATCTCTCAGTTTAAATACTATGCTGCTGAAATTTGTAACAGTTCCGGAAGTCGGAAGTTGGAAGTCGGAAGCGGACGGAACGGCTTACTATAACATATAGTTGCCATAGAAGTGATCGGCCGATAATTGAAATTTTGTAGGTACAGTTTGTTGCCTTTCAATAGATTTTAACTAAAGTAGTTAGCATGTTACTTTGTATTATAATCTCTATAGGGCATCAAATCTTTATCACACTTCACTCTCTAAGCCGCTTACTCACCCACTTCAATCGTCTCGTAACACTCTGAAATCAGTTCCTTGCGATTCTTCAGCTGTATATTGGCATTATTCATTGAGGCCACAAATGCTTCGTATTCACTTTGAGTCAGAGTTCGTCGTGCAACGGCCAGTGTACGCAGTCCCTCTTTGGCATACTCAGTGATCTGTGCATCGATCTGTTCGATTTGTGGAGACTTTTTGCATCTGGGTAGAATGGAAGTCTCTGCACCTTTGCTATACAGCCAGAGCACATCGTTCTCATCCCGTATGATCACACTCATGCGTTTCCTTTCCGAACTAAACTCAAGTACCTGCAGACGCTCGTATTGCAAGTCCTGAACATCGTCGCCATGGCGAATGCGACTCAGATGTAGGGTATTATTATCGATGCTCTTGAAGATCAAACCCAATCGGGCGCAACCTTCGAGTATGGCTTTCTCATCGGGACTGGATGCCTGGTATCGGCTTATAATATCGTTTGTTATCAAACTATCGTACTCCGATGGCTTTTCGTATGATCTCTCGTCGTAGGGCTCCAAAATATCCACCGTATGACACAAAGCGAGTGCCTCAAAGAAGTCCATGATCTCCGGCTGTCAATCAAATAATCAAATGTTTTATTTAGAAAATATATTCAAAACATCCGAGAGTTACAATAGTTTCGACTTACACCCATCGCACCCAACTCGTAGCTCTCATCTGTATTGGGGCAATACAATTGGGTATTCTGTAGATGATAGTTTCTATCACCAGCATAGCATTTAAGAAATATCATTTGATTTTTGGTTAGAGTACCAGTCTTATCCGAAAACAATATATTTATCTGTCCCAGATCCTCGTTCAAATTGGAGGCATTCACGCCACACGGTTGATCCGTTTCTGCATCGTATAAACATAGATCCGATTTCATGAACAGTGCCCCAAATACGCGATACAATTCAATATTCATGTACATCGAAATGGGTACCATATAGTTGAATAAGATTAGAAACGATAGAAAGTCCTCGAAGATTTGAAGAATCGCATTATAATTGGGTAGCGGACCCAAATAATATACGGTCGGATAGACGTTGGCTGCCTTTTGTCTAGAATTACAAAGCACAACAAGTGGATTAGTCGAGCGCACGCGACAGCATAATACCCTGTATACCCTGTTCTCTATAATAAAAGTACTCTAAAATCTGAAGTGACACAACACTCAGCTTTTCGGCGAGCATGTGTACACTTGCAAAAGCTAGCAGCTATGAGCGTGCTATGAATTCATTGCATTGCAAAATGTTCTAATCTTTTCTTTCTACTTTCTTTTCTGAATATCTTCTTTATTCCTAAACCGATCTTTATGAAACTTTCACATGTGTTTCAGAACAGTATTCTTAAAACAACTGTTAATTTACAAATGAGTGCGTTTAGAAATACAGGCTTTAAAGAGTTTGCAAAATTGCCGGGGAAGGCGGGGAGGTAGTCAAAATATGAAATAAACTTGATCTGCGGACGGTATACTGGAACCTTTATGTCAAATTTGGTGTCTCTAGCTCTAATAGTTGCTGAGATCGACGTGTTCATACAGACAGACACGCAGACAGTCGGCAATTTTTTGCACAAACGTAATATAGCCCTGTACAGGGTATAATGAGGAAATGTACTTTTTTATAAGCTAAAGCCTTGTCCCGTTTAATGGCCATTCATATAACGAAATGCCGCTAAACGATCATTACATTGTGTGGGGCTCTTTGAGAGGCCGTGAAGTGAATGATGGACTGGAAACTGTTTGTTAAACAGGGTATAGGCTGTTTGGTCCACTCACCGCTCTATCATATATAGTATAAAGACAACCACAACCATGCCCACAATGAGAGCTATGATGAACTTGTTAATGTACTGCTCGCTGGAGGCGGACTTGTTGCCCGTATAGCGACTGTTTAGCTGCAGTTTCGTTGACATGCCCGTGTATATGGCACAACCGATGACACGACCTTGACCTCTGATCCGTACGCCACGCAACAGCAGATTCTCAATGGCCAGTGGTATGGCAACATTTGAGGCCGTTTCCAATTCAAGACGTCCATTGAAACTATAGAGATCAGCAGTCGATGGCTCACAAACTATGATACCCAAATTCTTATCGTGCTCGAGCGACAAATATGCATAGTTCGATGGGGCAAAGATCGTCTTTAGATTCGTCTCACCATCCAAATTGGCGGTGTTGACGAAGCACATGTTCTCCGATCCGGTGGAGTGTAGCAAGACAAGATCACAGGGCACATCGCTGGCACTGGTCACGATCACCAGATCACCGGGTATAATGTATTCCGAATTGATGCACTGCTCCTTGCCATTACGTATGACAGTGACTAAAGAGAGGGAGAGAGGGGAAGAGAGAGAGAGAGAGAGAGAGAGAGAGAGTGGGATAGAGAGAGAGAGAGAGAGAGAGAGAGAGAGAGTTTAGTTAGGCTTAAGAGTGTTTAAGTTGCAGCTATTCAACCTTTGGCTGTATTCACAATTTTATCGCTTTTGGAGCGGGCATAATCCTCCAGTCCCTCCTTAAGTGCGGTCACAATCATCACAAACAGCAGTGGCAACAATGAGGTCAATGGATCTATAGTATCATCTGTTAGATGAACATATATATAGAGTTTAGTTAACTGATTGAGTGGTTGGCGAATGTAATACATACTGACGAAGAACGATACAATCGTGATGATCAGAAAGTAAAAGTAGACAGCACGACGAAACTGCTCATAGAAGTTCAATGGTATAAAGGTTAGCCAGGTGTATTTGGTGGTCTTGACACGATTTAGTGGTAAGTTCTTGGCTGTTGGCAAAGTGTTACCAATCGTAATGCGTAAAGGTTGTTTGTCCTTAACCTTTGCGCTTGCCATGATGAGCTCTTCAACTGATCTCTCTCTCTCTCTCTCTCAGTCTCACTCAGTCTCTCTCACTCGCTCTTCTTCTTGCAATGTGGCGGGAGGGGGTCCAATAAACAATTTTGATGGATTATGTTCGGTCACACGAGCGTTATCTTTCCATGCTAAACTTCAACTGAAATTTGCCAAACATTTCTGAAACCATTGAAATTTATAAAGTGCCTTGGCTTTGTTTTCATTACTTTGTATTTTGGCGATAGCAACTATATAGAGGTTTCTAGTTTTATATATACACATATATATATACATATATATACATATATATAGATATGTATAGCACTTCAGCTTAATCATTTAATCAGTACAATTAGTACACTCTTTTGGCCAGTTCGATGCTGCAAATGTTGTCCAAAAACTCTAAGATATCTCAAGCATTTTGTTAGTTGTATATTAAATACTTTATTATGCATACATATATATATATATTTATTTATATATAGATATATATATTATTACAATTACAATTACAATTTAGCAATAGAAATATTACCTGCATTAGGCATCACAATATACTCGTACAACATGTTGTCGTTCCAATAGATTAACATTATCGTTAGATTAGATATTACTTGTCAATAAGCAAATTCAAGCTGCCAGTTTCTTACCAATAATTGATACCTTATATACCTCTAATATCACCATATATAATATAATAGAACTAATGCAATATTAGTATTGCTCACCAATACTTCTATCTCACACTCAAGTATGTCTGTCATTCAGTATTTCTATGTTGAAATGTGCACTCGTTATTCTCGGGTCATTGACTTTGTCTTCCTCTTGCTATTTTGATGACAGTTACTCTGCTATTTCATATACTTGTAACGTTAACATTTACCTATATGTATGACTTGATTGTCTGTTGCAATTGACCTTGCTTTATACCCTGTTTTGGTTTTCTTAACTTGGTTTTCTTCTTTTTTTGGTTTCTTCACTCTGTTTCTCTGTATTCTTTAAATATATCTCAATTTTATTATTATATTATATATAATTTCTAATTTATTGATGTATATATATCTTAATTATAATATTAATATTGTTTTATTACAATTTTGACAGAGTTTTCTTTTAGTTTCAGTCTTTTGGTAGCTTTCGTATTGTGGGTTTTATTTTCTTTTTATACCCTGTACAGGGATATATTAACTTTGTGAAAAAAATTTTTGTAACAGGCAGAAGGAGTCATCTCCGACCCTATAAAGTATATATATTCTTGATCAGCATCAACAGCCGAGTCGATTGAGCCATGTCCATCTGTCTGTCCGTCCGTCTGTTCGTCTGTCCGTCTGTCCGTCTGTATGAACGCGTCGATCTCAGCAACTATAAAAGCTAGAGACACCAAATTTGGCATCAAGGTTCCTGTATACCATACGCAGATCAAGTTTATTTTAAATTTTGGATACCTCCCCCCTTCCCCCGCAAATAGAAAAAAACGAATAATAGCCACATTTTTCAACGTAGACACTTCTAACTTAACAGGTGCGTTAAGAATTATATGTAGAAGGAACGCTGAAAGTTTCATCAAGATCGGTTTGTAAATAAGACAGATAATCAGCAATAAAAGTTATTTTTCCACGGAATCTTAGAGCAGCAGGCAGCACATGTGTGCGAGCGAGACAGCGAACGACTGTGACACATGCGTCTGCTTACCATGTGTGCATATTTGTGCGAGCGAGATAGGGAACTACTGCGACACAGGCATAAGTAAATTAAGTGTCGTAACACTCAGCTTTTGATTGAATATGTATAAATATGTGACAGTTAGCTGCTATAAGCAAGCAAAGAATTCATATGCAAAAAATGAGAGATTCAAAGGGGTTTTCTTTAAACACCTGTTATGTTCTTACTTTTATTTTAATCAAAGTATCTATTATCAAAATACTCTTATTTTCTTCTATTTTTTTTTCGAATTATTCATTGCGAGTTGCGGGAATGTTCCATGTCTGGCAGCAGCTTAGCGACCCCAGATTTCAACGGTGGAGTTGATGCCTTGGCTGACCACGCTGCGCAGATTGATCTGGGCATTGCGATAGCCTGGACCGCCGGACCACAGGCTGGGCGTGGCACCCGAGGTGTTGCGGAAGTTATCGATCACATTGATGAACGAGATGATGTAGTAGCCGTTGGTGCCCTGTAAAATCGATCAAATGAGTTAATAACTGAGCTGAGTCAGTTGAAATAGCGTTCACTTACGGGACGGGGATAGTCCACATTGATGTTCCAGTAGTTGTTCTTGATTGGAACACGCGCTTCCGTCTGGCGGGACAGCAGATAGTCGGTGGCGTTCCTTCTGCCCCAGCTGGTGCTGTAGGCCTGGCTGGCTGCAAAGACGGCCAGAAGGAGGACACAGCTGTAGATGAATTTCATTGTTGATAGTTAGAAGACACTGGGTTTGTTTCTGTTGTCACTTTGTCAACGCTTCTGGCTTTTATACTGCCACTGTTACCCGCTTTCCCTCTCTCTCTCTCTGTCTGTCTCAATCGTTTTCTCTCTCACACTGCCGTGAGTAAGTCTGTTTACAAACGAGTATCTTTTGTTTTTATACCCTGTACAGGGATATATTAACTTTGTGAAAAAAATTTTTGTAGCAGGCAGAAGGAGTCATCTCCGACCCTATAAAGTATATATATTCTTGATCAGCATCAACAGCCGAGTCGATTGAGCCATGTCCGTCTGTCTGTCCGTCCGTCTGTCCGTCTGTATGAACGCGTCGATCTCAGCAACTATAAAAGCTAGAGACACCAAATTTGGCATCAAGGTTCCTGTATACCATACGCAGATCAAGTTTATTTTAAATTTTGGATACCTCCCCCCTCCCCCGCAAATCGAAAAAAACGAATAATAGCCACATTTTTCAACGTAGACACTTCTAACTTAACAGGTGCGTTAGGAATTATATGTAGAAGGAACGCTGAAAGTTTCATCAAGATCGGTTTGTAAATAAGACAGATAATCAGCAATAAAAGTTATTTTTCCACGGAATCTTAGAGCAGCAGGCAGCACATGTGTGCGAGCGAGACAGCGAACGACTGTGACACATGCGTCTGCTTACCATGTGTGCATATTTGTGCGAGCGAGATAGGGGAACTACTGCGACACAGGCATAAGTAAATTAAGTGTCGTAACACTCAGCTTTTGATTGAATATGTATAAATATGTGAAAGTGAGCTGCTATAAGCAAGCAAAAAATTCATATGCAAAAAATGAGAGATTCAAAGGGGTTTTCTTTAAACACCTGTTATGTTCTTACTTTTATTTTAATCAAAGTATCTATTATCAAAATACTCTTAATATAGAAGCCTGTACAGGGTATTATACTGTCGAATGCGGTCGACTGTAGCCTTTTCGACTGGTTTTATAGAAGGATCTATGAATTACTTCACAAATACTTGAAATCACGATCACTTGGTCTGTAAAATTCTGTAAAAGATTAATCTCTAAAGCGACGAAGATCAGTCATTAGATTTGAGCTTGATATTTGATACAGATTGCTTTACAAATTCGTAAGCTCTCGATCACTTGATATATTCTAAGAAATGAAGATAAGACTTTAGGTTACAACTATCTATCTGGATCAATCTGATGCATTACTAAATCAACACTCACATTCTTCGTTTATCGAGTCAAGAACTACGTAAGACTTGTCTTGCATTAGAGCTATTAATTGTTATTTTATTATATTGTTATATTTACGTTAAGCATACCATTTGGTAAATGAATCAGACCAACCCATGTTAAAGGTGAACGCCCAACTGATAAGTTGAGCCAGATGCGTCAGTGATACTATCATGGGGTCCCAATGTCTTTGTCACTTAGTCAGCGACATAGTTGAACTATGCTTTATGTTGGCTTACAAATGTAGAAATCAAGAGAATTAGAAGCGTACAGCAAGTGTTATTTATATGAGAAGTGGAATCCCTTAATAGTTGTAAAATCAATCGGAGATTACAGGGAGGAAGGAGGAAGGGACTTTGGTTGAATTGAAATGAGAATGAAAGAAAAAGCATTGAATGGAAATGGGAAAGATGGAAATGAAACAAGGGGGAATGAAAAGTGAAGGAAAGAAAGTTGAAGGGAAAGATGAGGAAAGGTAAGGAAAGCAAATGAAGGGAAAGGAAAGGAATGGAAAGGAATGGAAAGGAAAGGAGAGCAAATAAACGAAACGAAAGAAGAGGAAAGGAAGGGAAAGGAAAAAGAAACCAAAGGAAAGTCAATAAACGAAACAAAGGATGAGGAAAGGAAGGGAAATGAAAAGGAAAGGAAACGAAAGGAAAGGAAAGGAAAGAAGAGGTTAGAAAAGAAGAGGAAAGGAAAGGAGGGGAAGGCAAGGGAAAAGAAAGCAAAGGAAAGGAAAGAAGAGGAAAAGGAATAGGAAGGGAAAGGAAAGGAACGGAAAGGAAAGTAAATAAACGAAACAAAAGAGGAAAGGAAGGGAAAGGAAAAGGAAACGAAAGGAAAGGAAAGTAATGGAAAGAAGAGGAAAGGAAAGGAAATAGAAAGAAAAGATAAAACGATATTAAGTGAAGAAATTGGGAAGAAAAAGAAATAAAACCAGTCGAAAAGGCTACAGTCGACCGCATTCGACAGTATAATACCCTGTACAGGCTTCTATATTAAGAGTATTTTGATAATAGATACTTTGATTAAAATAAAAGTAAGAACATAACAGGTGTTTAAAGAAAACCCCTTTGAATCTCTCATTTTTTGCATATGAATTCTTTGCTTGCTTATAGCAGCTAACTGTCACATATTTATACATATTCAATCAAAAGCTGAGTGTTACGACACTTAATTTACTTATGCCTGTGTCGCAGTAGTTCCCTATCTCGCTCGCACAAATATGCACACATGGTAAGCAGACGCATGTGTCACAGTCGTTCGCTGTCTCGCTCGCACACATGTGCTGCCTGCTGCTCTAAGATTCCGTGGAAAAATAACTTTTATTGCTGATTATCTGTCTTATTTACAAACCGATCTTGATGAAACTTTCAGCGTTCCTTCTACATATAATTCTTAACGCACCTGTTAAGTTAGAAGTGTCTACGTTGAAAAATGTGGCTATTATTCGTTTTTTTCGATTTGCGGGGGAAGGGGGGAGGTATCCAAAATTTAAAATAAACTTGATCTGCGTATGGTATACAGGAACCTTGATGCCAAATTTGGTGTTTCTAGCTCTTATAGTTGCTGAGATCGACGCGTTCATACAGACGGACAGACGGACGGACAGACAGACGGACATGGCTCAATCGACTCGGCTGTTGATGCTGATCAAGAATATATATACTTTATAGGGTCGGAGATGACTCCTTCTGCCTGTTACAAAAATTTTTTTCACAAAGTTAATATATCCCTGTACAGGGTATAAAAACAAAAGATACTCGTTTGTAAACAGACTTACTCACGGCAGTGTGAGAGAGAAAACGATTGAGACAGACAGAGAGAGAGAGAGGGAAAGCAGGTAACAGTGGCAGTATAAAAGCCAGAAGCGTTGACAAAGTGACAACAGAAACAAACCCAGTGTCTTCTAAGTATCAACAATGAAATTCATCTACAGCTGTGTCCTCCTTCTGGCCGTCTTTGCCGCCAGCCAGGCCTACAGCACCAGCTGGGGCAGAAGGAACGCCACCGACTATCTGCTGTCCCGCCAGACGGAAGCGCGTGTTCCAATCAAGAACAATTACTGGAACATCAATGTGGACTATCCCCGTCCCGTAAGTGAACGCTATTTCAACTGACTCAGCTCAGTTATTAACTCATTTGATCGATTTTACAGGGCACCAACGGCTACTACATCATCTCGTTCATCAATGTGATCGATAACTTCCGCAACACCTCGGGTGCCACGCCCAGCCTGTGGTCCGGCGGTCCAGGCTATCGCAATGCCCAGATCAATCTGCGCAGCGTGGTCAGCCAAGGCATCAACTCCACCGTTGAAATCTGGGGTCGCTAAGCTGCTGCCAGACATGGAACATTCCCGCAACTCGCAATGAATAATTCGAAAAAAAAATAGAAGAAAATAAGAGTATTTTGATAATAGATACTTTGATTAAAATAAAAGTAAGAACATAACAGGTGTTTAAAGAAAACCCCTTTGAATCTCTCATTTTTTGCATATGAATTCTTTGCTTGCTTATAGCAGCTAACTGTCACATATTTATACATATTCAATCAAAAGCTGAGTGTTACGACACTTAATTTACTTATGCCTGTGTCGCAGTAGTTCCCTATCTCGCTCGCACAAATATGCACACATGGTAAGCAGACGCATGTGTCACAGTCGTTCGCTGTCTCGCTCGCACACATGTGCTGCCTGCTGCTCTAAGATTCCGTGGAAAAATAACTTTTATTGCTGATTATCTGTCTTATTTACAAACCGATCTTGATGAAACTTTCAGCGTTCCTTCTACATATAATTCTTAACGCACCTGTTAAGTTAGAAGTGTCTACGTTGAAAAATGTGGCTATTATTCGTTTTTTTCGATTTGCGGGGGAAGGGGGGAGGTATCCAAAATTTAAAATAAACTTGATCTGCGTATGGTATACAGGAACCTTGATGCCAAATTTGGTGTCTCTAGCTCTTATAGTTGCTGAGATCGACGCGTTCATACAGACGGACAGACGGACGGACGGACAGACGGACAGACAGACAGACGGACATGGCTCAATCGACTCGGCTGTTGATGCTGATCAAGAATATATATACTTTATAGGGTCGGAGATGTCTCCTTCTGCCTGTTACAAAAATTTTTTTCACAAAGTTAATATATCCCTGTACAGGGTATAATAACAAGTTTAAGTCTTAAAACTGATCTTCTGCCAATTAAAAACGGATTTTTTACAGAATTGTTCTGTAAGATATCAAGATATCTTTGTCGCTGATCATTAAGAGAGTTGAAACAATTTCATAGAGTATGATCAGTTCTTAATATCAAGAGAGTAGACATCGATTTAACGACTGATCTTCGACAGAATTTAAGCAGTTTTATAGAGTAGATTATAGGATCGTAAGGTTAAAAATTTGTAAAGTGATCTTTTGATTGCTTCAATAAAAATATTAAGTTCAAGTCTAAAGACGGATCTTTTGAATAATTTAAACAAATTCAGAAACAGTTTCAATCTCTTCTCTAAATATATCAAATTGTAGAGTGGTGAATGACTGATCTTATTCCATTTAAAGACTGATCATTAACAGAATGGAAACTGTTCCATAGAGTATGATCAGTTCTTAATAGCAAGAGAGTAGACATCGATTTAACGACTGATCTTCAACAGAATTGAAGCAGTTATTATAGGATCGTGAGTTTAAGAATTTGTAAATTTGTTCTACAGATCAAACTTCTTCGGTTATCGACTTCATAAACTGTATGAGCGTGATCCATCGATCGCTCTATTATTGGTAAAGCTTCAATAAGATGATCGTGTAATTCAGTAGAGTATCTACCCAAGTTCCGGCTCGTAATGTAAAGCATGGTTTATAAATAGAATACTTTTGAATTCTTATAGATAATATAGAAAAAACCGAAAACAAAATAACTATAAATAGATGAAGTGCACGCAACTTTTAGCAATAATTATAAACAATTAAGTAATTTTGTAAAAACAAAAAAAAAAAAACAAGAAATAAATTTGAAAATTTGTTGACTTTGTCACCTTTTGTCACAGACAAATGTACGCAAAGTGTTGGATATTCAAGGCACAACAAATGTCCGATAAGGGCCGGACTTAGACATGTTGCTGTTGTCTATATAAATGTTGGGAGATATGCACATATGTCTAGTGTTAAGTATCTAGTATATATTGCGATTTCTTATGACAGCAACAGACTTTGGCGAACAAACCTTAAAAAAAACCGAACCCGAAACTCAATCCGAACCCAAAAACCCCAACATTTTAGATACGAGTGTAGGCGAAGTCTATGGGGTGTTTAGGTATGTGTGTGTGTGTGTGTGTGTGTGTGTGTGTGTGTGTGTGTGTGTGTGTGTGTGTGTGTGTGTGTGTGTGTGTGTGTGTGTGTGTGTGTGTGTATACATACATACACATATATGATTCAATGCTTGAAGATAAGATATTGTTATCGACTTTATCTCTTTGCTGCGTTTCAGGGAAAAAAAATAAAAATAATAATAATAATTCGTTAAGAGAGGGAGAGAGCGGCGCCTAGTGCTTCTCTATCGCTCTCTCCGAAAGTTGCTTGGCTTATCTATAACAGTTATATCAATACATACAGCTGGATATATATATGGTAATAACTGGACGTCAGTGTGCAAGCACTTGAGGCTCTCTTAGATTTATGATATTGCGAGTATGAAATTGACATGATATTACAAATTTTGTGCATATCATATGGGTTATATGCCGTTAACATATATGTATATATACTTCTATATATATATATATGTGTATAGGTATATATGTGTGTCACACACACACACACACATAGCATTTGTCGCTACTATCGCTATCAACAATTCTTCGACAGTTTGCCAATAGATCAGTTTGCGCGTGGAAGGCTTCTCCTTCCAATTTGTTTTGTATACTCGTCGTGCATGTGCGTCTAACTTCTATATGCTTGATCGAACCAGAAGTTATACATGTCTATACATATATAACAATATATAACAATATATTTAAATATCTGATACTAGTTCATTTCTCTCGCTTTAAGTAACACAACAAAACCACAAAAAGAGCAAAGAAACAAATTTACTAAAATGGTATGTTTACATATCGTAGCAGTTACTACAGCTATATTATACTATAATTAGTATAATATTGTATATATATAGATATATATATATATACAAGTGCAGCTACCACACGCGTATTACCCGTACTATCTAAGTTCTTTCGAGTGCCTTCGGGGTCTGTTGAGCATCTTTTGTAAACTGATAACAAAATAAAAACAAAATTAACAAAAAAACTCACATTATTACAACGAGTGACAAGTGACAATTTCAAGTACTATAATTACACATATTATAGATGTTGTAGTTAACTGTTCTAGTTGCACATATACATACATATGTGTGTGTAGTGCATTTATTTTATTTATTTGCTTAATAATATTGTGATTCGTCAAGTGCAAATTTTATGTTTAAAATCTCTTTTTACAATCATTTTGTTTTAACAAATATTAAAAATATCATTTAAATTTCTTATGAATTAAAAATACATTATTTAAAATGCTGTAATTTAATTTTAAATATTGTTTATATATACAAATGTGCTTTAATGTTTTATTGTGAGTTGCCTAAAAAGTTTTTGATTTTTTCGAATTTTTTGTTAATTATTAATTATTATATTACTAATTATTAATTATAATTATAATCATTTAAAGTAATTTGAAAAAAACCAAACATAATTTGTGCAAAAAAAGAAATGCGTAAAAATGTGAATGCTATAAAGTGCCTGACGATGAGATACCCTATAGTTAAATATCAAGTGAATTTAACTTTTTCTGAAAATGTGTTAAATAATTTAAATATCAAATATATTTTCTTAAATATGTTTATAAATTTATACATATATATAAAAAATATGTATATACAATATGAAAAACAAGGGGGAATCTTTTGTTTTAATTTTCTGCCTTTTGTTATATAAAAAGTTATATAATAAATGTTGAGATAGTATTATTTATTATGCACATAAAAATAATCCTTGTAATTTTGTTTATATATTTAAATTTACGATTAATTAAAAAGAAATAAAAAAAACTATAATAGGACAAACCTTTATATTACAGGGTATTACTATTCTTGTTTTTTGTACATATATTTTATTTTAATTTATAATATTTAATTAGAGAAAAAAGAACTATTAATAGAACAAACCTTTATATTCCGAGTACAGGGTATTACTATTCAGATATCTTGTTTTCCAGGCCAATCACTCAATTAGGGATTACACCTAAATAGGTCTGCACTTTTCGCATGATTCATCAATAAGCAAATGGAATTGCCAAATATGAAAAAAAAAAAGGAAAATAAAATATAAATAATTATCTAAACTCGTGTTGAGCAGAGTTCCAATTAAAATATTGATTGATCTGTTAATCGTTTTGCAATAATATATACTATATGTACATGGCTTGCTCATGCCACAACCTAACAGGGTATTTAACAGTCCGCCTCACTCACGAAACGGAGTCTCCAGCCTCACTTCATACAGCAGCTTATCTTTTCTACAGTTTTGAGAACAATTTCAAGATAAACTTCGACAACAATTTGTATATTTGCGGTGCCCCGCGAGGTATGCTATAATAAATGTAATCGAAATGATATAAATAGTACAAATTGGTTGTTTATAGAGGCAATTAAGTTTCACAATAAACATAAACATAAACATTTTATTGGCATGAGATATCCAAAATACTATTGCTGGATGATACAACGACTTGTTTGTATTGTGAAATTCAAATCGATTGCATTTCAAAATGGTGGGAATGAAAAGTGTAGGGTATATTATTTGTGGGGAAGTATGGCCCTGGTAATCTTAAGCTATTAATTATAGATTTGTTAACACGTGTATTCATTTCAAATGGAATGCAATGGGATTGATTGGATAGGATGGTGGGATGGGATGGGAACGTACGTAAAGCTAATGACATCACTGCACCTGGCATACTTAATCTATTGATTATAGATTTGTGAACAAGTTCATATATATATATATATATATATATATATATATATCAATTGATCAATTGATCAGTTGATCAATTCGTAGAATTATGGCCATGGTACAACTGCCTTAACAGCATTAGTCAGCTTGCGACAGTTAAACGCTATCATAATCTTATCTGTTTTGACGGTATGTGTATGTGTCCGGGACTGATATGAGAAAGCCTCCGCTACACACACACTTCCTTCCCCCCCCCACACACACACACACACACACATACCTCTTACGTGAAGAGTAGAGCCCAAAGAGACACAAAGAGAGAGAGAGAGAGAGAGAGAGAGAGACAGAGCGAGAAATGTGGGGAAACCAAACAGTTACAGAGCAACCGAGAAGCGGTAATGTTGGATTACCAGACTTAGAGTATGGTTATAAGTACATATACATGCTTGTTCGGGTACAAATCGCGTACAATTGAAATGAAAATCAAGAAATATGACAAAACGTAGAAAATATTAAAGTTTTAAACAATGAGAGTTTGAGTTTTTTATTGAGACAAGAATTTCGATTTTATTTGCCTGCTCTTAAGTTCTTGCGCTCTTAACTTATGTTCTATACAAAAATAGTAGATCGATTGGCATATTGATATTGTTTTGGTGTATTCGGGGCATTCGGGTACTCGACCACTATTCGGTTATTGGTTTTAGAAGGTCTACCATGATAACAACGTGTCGACCCATTTGAGGCACAAAAAAAAAAAAAAAAAAAAAAAAAAAAATAAAAATAAAAGTCAAATAAAAACCGAAGCCTGTCGCGAGATATTCGTACACAAATCGCTCAGTAGTATGCGATTGTTCCGTCTACCGAGGCGCATTGTACTTCAAATCCCGCAAATCACCTTTCTAAATATCCCACATATATATCACAGTTTATAGTCGGATTAAGTGAAATATGGATAAGATGTTTCGAAAGCTTTGTGTCAAGCGGGTGAGTTGCACAATTTTCAATCTACAATCTACAATCTACAATTTTCAATCTACAATCTACAATCTTCATCAATTATGCAGTTATCTACAATATTTCAATATCCTACATATCCATTCTTAACTAATCCTAACTTAGAGTGAGTGTTTTAACTATAAACTATTTGAAAATCTAAAGTTTTTCAAGTGCAAGTTGTGACATTAAATGTGTGAAATCTATTTGTAGTCCAAGTAACCAAACTATTATCTACGTATTATCTCTTTTACTAAATGTGGGCCTTGATATGACTGCTATGACACACCCGGACGCCTTTGGTTCTACAGAGTGCCTATCTACCTGTAGTAGTATAATAAACATACTTACTTACCTCTGTGCCCCCCTCATTTAACGCTCTTCAAACTATGGCCCACAACATTCCATGTTCACAATAAGTTCGACAATTCCTATATATAAAAGTATTACCAATCGGGAAGTTGACATTGAGTGGTCAGAAGCTAAGGTCGCTCCTAGAAATACATATTTGAATCTTATGCTAATAATATCCATTAAAAAAGATTCTGTTCTACTGTCCTGTGTAGAAGAAAATGTAAGACAGAAGACAGAACAGAAGAACAGGAAGTAGGAAGTGAGAAGTAGAAGAAGACGAAGCCTTCCTCTCTCTTTATGGAAGGCATATTATACCCTACATTTTGTTATTCAAAAGTAGAACAGAACCATAGAGAACAGAGTTCAATTGTACTTGTTGTTTGTAATGTGTAATCTTCAATTGTTCCATAAACTCATTATAACTCACAGATTATCTGAATTAACAATTATATTAGATAATTCAATGCAATAAATAATGCCCAACAAAAACTGATGACCTTAACTTAATAGTTGGCAATTGATTTCCGTCAACAATTGATTTAATTTCGACACCAATTCCAAGATATGTATGATTGAAATATCTCAGTTCAACTGGGGAAAGCGATATATATATGTATATGAGGATATATATATATGTATATGAGGATATATAACTATATATATGTATGTATACTTAAATATCTTCACATTTATTGCTTAAATTTATACATATTTCTTACAAGAAAGTAACGCTTAACTAGGGTACACTAGATAAAGGTACGCTAGACTAGAAGATACCCTGCAAATGAACGTAGAGAGCTGCATATAACAAATTCTATATTTAATAACTGACATAGGTTAGGAAAGTACATATAGTGAATATCTTTAAAGAATAAAAAAATTACAGGGTATATACGTCACATAAAGTGCATGAATTGCTTAAACATATAAAGCTTCCTTTAAGGAAAGCATTACTAAATCACCGAAGAATGAACTTGATAAAGGTATGCGACTACTTCAACTCGTAACTGCATACCCTGTAAAACAATTCAAGGAATTGTATATAACACTTACTATATTTTATAATTGTAGCCCTCATAGTTTCTAATATTGCATAATATAATATATTAAATATCTCATAATTTCTAATTTTTCTAGATAAATTAAATAAATGTACAGGGTATATAGATCGCATTTAGTTCGTTTATTGCTTAAATTTATACATTTTGCATAAAAGAAAGCAACTCGAAATGAACTGTGAATAAACTCGATAACGATATGCGACTAGAAGATACCCTGTAAAGCAACTTAAAGAGTTGTATATAATTTAAAAATTAATTAATTAAAAATCAATTATATTTAGAGAAAATATGTACAGGGTATATTGGTGACATACAGTTCACAAATTAGACAACTCAGTGCGAGTACGTACTTGGGTACTCGTGAATATATTCAATTTTATGTCGAATATCGACAAATTTGACGAGCCGGCAAATTAAGCATGCACTTTGAACTCATAGAACTCAGAGAAGACGACAAGCCAGAGCTTCTACTTCTACTACGAGTAGTAGTACAAGTCGAGCAAAGCTATTCTATATGTCGAATAGTAGAACATTAGACGTATTGCTCGTCAATACGTTTGGAGAGCATATTCACGAATCTCTCACAAGAAGGTCGCAGAAGGGAGGAGGAGAAGGGGGGGGGGGATGCGAAACAGAATTGAGATCGGTATCGTTATGGGAATCGTTATTGGAATGGGGAATTGCAGATAATATTGAGACTCAAGTCAGTGTGAGAACGGGCTTTAAGTTGTGCACATCGTTGATTGCGGTTCACTCAATCATTTCTCACTTCTCTAACTATACATATATATATATATATATATATATATATATATATATATATATATAAATGTGTGTGTGTGTGTGTGTGTATCATGGGAACCAGAGAAACGTTGTCCGAACGATTTTGAATGATTTTATATAGTGACTGTGTGTCAATGTGAAATATATATAAATAAATGATATTTCGATATCTGTATAATTGGTTCGAATAGTACACAAATCAAATGTAACGGAACGGAATGGAATAGAATGAAATGGAATGGAATGGCATACAAATTACGTGATAGCGACGCGTCAGGCCCGTGTAAAATTGCCTTAGAGATCTAACTAAAAGTCATGTAAATGCGAAAAACAAATACCACGCACTGATATCCAACAACAGCAATGCACAAACGTCAATAACAATACACGTATGTGCATAGAGAACTGTTCAATTGAAGTGTTAAAATTACCCACTTAACATCGTTTTAAGGTTATACCTTTTAATGTGCTGACAACAACAACAACAACAACAACAATATATAAGAAAACAGTAAAAAAAAAAAAACAAATAGTGAAAAGAAAGAGTCATGGGCATTCAAACGTATCACACGTATAGCAGCTGATCGTAGATCGCCTACGATATACGATATACGGTAAATCGTACATTTGTGACAAACAAAACATTGGAATAGCACAACTCTTCGGTGCTCAGGTGCTCTAAACTACCGTTATATCGTATTTGCATATCGTTAATGCCATATCGTTAATGCCATATCGTATCGTAAATGGGAACATTTCTTAAGTATTGCCGTCAATTGCAGATTGACATATTTATATCGTATGTGGAATATCGTTAATGCTTAATCGTATCGTAAAACAAGCAGTTCCTTTATCCGTATACCGTATTTCTTTGCAAACTATTCCTCAGCAACAGCTGCTCAAGAGTGGTTATTAATGTATATCGTGTTTGGAATATCGCATGTGCAATATCGTGTACTATATCGTATCGTATGTTGAACAGTGCTTCAACAACAGCGCCGCAAAGTGCGTCTTAATATTGGTATATCGTATGTGGAATATCGTATCGTAAAACAACAATTCCTTAGCCTCACATCAACAAGAGTCTCAATAAATGGGCTTCAATATTAATATATCGTATATGGAATATCGTAATATCGTAAAACAAACAAATTTCAATATTTGTAATATCGTATCGTAAAAGAAAGGAAACAAGAGCCTCAATAAGAGCACTTCAATATTAATATATCGTATATGGAATATCGTAATATCGTAATATCGTAAAGCAAACAAACTGCAATATTTGTAATATCGTATCAATTCAATATTAATATATCGTATATGGAACATCGTAATATCGTAAAACAAACAAATTGCAATATTTGTAATATCGTATCGTAAAAGAGAGGAAACAAGAGCCTCAATAAGAGCACTTCAATATTAATATATCGTATATGGAATATCGTAATATCGTAAAGCAAACAAACTGCAATATTTGTAATATCGTATCAATTCAATATTAATATATCGTATATGGAACATCGTAATATCGTAAAACAAACAAATTGCAATATTTGTAATATCGTATCGTAAAAGAAAGGAAAGAAGAGCCTCAATAAGAGCACTTCAATATTAATATATCGTATATGGAATATCGTAATATCGTAAAGCAAACAAATTGCAATATTTGTAATATCGTATCGTAAAAGAAAGTAAACTAGAGTCTCAATAAGTGCACTTCAATATTAATATATCGTATATGGAATATCGTAATATCGTAAATCAAACAAATTGCAATATTTGTAATATCATATCGTAAAAGAAAACGAATAAGACAATTGAACTAGCAAGTAATTTGCTCTCTACACTCTCCCATACTCTCTCTCTAACTCTATCTCCGCCGAGCACAGAGAATTGCAGAGAAGATGCACAAATTATCTATGACAAAGACGGTTGATCTGTTACGGTTTCTCAGCCAGATGTTAGACAATGAATTTCTTTGGCCATGACTATCTAAGCGGTTTTCGGCGCATTGATCAGATTGGTAATCGATATCATCATCCTCAACATCAGCATCAACATCAGCATCAACATCAGCATCAATATCATTGGAGAGAACAGGAACCGCAGTTCTATCTCAAAGAGACATTCCTATGGAAACAGCGTAAGGTGCGTCACAGGCATAAAGGCAAAACTTAAACAGCACTTTCTCAAAGAGTACTATATGTAATACTCAGATACCCCATAGATCACATTGACCCATCACGACCATCGACCATAAAAGTCTATGAGCATTATGTGTTCATATTCGTACGTAAATTTCTATATATTGATTAACCCCATTAACCTTCTAACCAAACGCACTGATGTTTGACCAAACAGATTGTCAAGCATTGCTTTAATTTAAACAGCCTCCAAAAAGACGGAAGATTCTACGCATAACCAAAGTTTCAATCAAAAGAAATGTACTCTACTATATCATAAATACTAAAGCAAATATCATTTAAAAGCTATTGATATTGAACTTGACTTCAAGTACAAATCAACAAGTTGAAGAGAAGCTTGCCTTAGATAGATTAGATATACTAGATTCAACAACTAACTTATGAGTAAGAGCAGCTCTATTGACGGGTCTTTCTTAATCCAATAATAATATGATATTTCAGTATACAAGATTAATGATTGAAAGGCATTAGACTCGCTCTAAGAGAAGCAGAATGATGATAACTCATTTGAAGTATACCTTATAAAGAAAAGCAGACAGGTTTTCTTGATCCAAGCTGAAGTTCTTAGCTCTTAATATAACCTATTGATCAAGAACTTATTATAGTATGGAATTTGGTTATTTTAATAAAGTTTCAACAAAGCCCAGCAAGGAATGATCCTATAAAGAGGTATACACCGTTTGTTGAGTGCGTTTTCGTCTCTTCCTAAATGGTAGGAAGATCATATTTTGACAGTTTCTTTATAGCGACTTAACTCGGAGGTGTTAAGATTAACTAAAGTAGACAACTTCCTAAAGGTTTACAATCTTACTGTATAGACAGAAAAATCGAAAATCCTCCAACTTGATCTGAAATCCATAAGCTGCTTAGCTTGTCTTCTGAGTGCAATTGATGTATCCTATAAGGAATCCCTAAATATATGACTAGATCCATAGTATCATTATAGATATAAGGAAGAAAAGTTGTGTACACCTTAAAGAACTTCCTATGTACTAACTTCCTATCCATAATTGCTTACAACTATTAAAAACTTATTAACTATTGTATAATCTATGTCATGTATTTGATATATTGCTGTCTTCTAGGGTTCCAGAGTTAGCACAATAAATGACTGGCTACAAATACAAATTGGCGGCTCGGAGGATGTTAAGAAGAAAAAGCCAAAGAATCAAAATCGCATCAAGTCAACAAAATACACATTGCTCACATTTCTGCCGCAGAATCTATTGGAACAATTTCGACGTATAGCTAATTTTTACTTCCTAGTTATGACAATCATATCACTATTGATCGGTAAGAAACGAATTTATAACTTTCTCTCTCTGTTTTTACTTTACTCAATCTGTTTTAATCTAAATTTAACTACTTCTTACGGTTGTTTGTAGCTTAATCACAACATAACCTCAATTTTACATCAACATAACCTAACTTTAACTAATATTAACGTTTACTCGTAACTTAAGCTCAACTTAACCTCAATCTCTCTTCAATGAAACCTCAACATAACCTAACTTTAACTACTTTTAGCGCTTACTCGTACCTTAAGCTCAACTTAACCTCAATCTCTCTTCAATTTAACTTCAACATAACTTAACTTTAACTACTTTTAGCGCTTACTCGTAACTTAAGCTCAACTTAACCTCAAACTCTCTTCAATGAAACCTCAACATAACCTAACTTTAACTAATATTAACGTTTACTCGTACCTTAAGCTCAACTTAACCTCAATCTCTCCTCAATTTAACTTCAACATAACTTAACTTTAACTATTTTCAACGATTGCTCTAAGCTTAATATCGACTGATTATCTATCTAAGCTCACTTGAACCTCAACCTAACCTCAATTAAGCCTCAACCTAATCCAACTTGAACTAATTTTAACGGTTCTTCTTCTTCTTTGTAGACAGTCCAGTATCGCCAATGACCTCCCTGCTGCCTCTAGTCTTCGTGATTGCCGTTACAGCCGCCAAACAGGGCTATGAAGACATTCTACGCTATAGAACTGATAATGTGGTCAACCATTCACCGGGTAGATATACAAATGCTACGGTTGTTCCTCTCCGATAACAAAGTAATGTAACTTTCTCTTGCAGTGACTGTCATTAAGAATGGCGTCGAGGCAATAATACAATCGCAGAATGTCGCACCCGGTGATTTGATCGTTGTTGAACGGGATTGCGATGTACCCTGTGATCTGGTGTTGCTCCGTTCGACAGATCCACATGGCAAGTGCTTCATAACGACAGCCAATTTGGATGGCGAGTCGAATCTGAAGACGCTCATGGTGCCCAGAGATCTACCGACCGTACCGATCGAGGAGATGCATAAGCTGGGCATGATCGAGTGCGAAAGTGCCGGCACCGATCTATACAGTTTCAATGGCAAAATCGAGCTAGCTGGCGGCGAGGGAAGAGTACTGCCCTTATCTTCTGAGAATGTCTTGCTGCGTGGCTCCCGAGTGAAGAACACTGAGTGTGTGATCGGTTGTGCCATTTACACGGGCATGACAACCAAACTTCAACTGAACAGTCGACTCACCCGCAACAAAACCGCCTCCAGCGAGACCTATGTCAACAGATTTCTAATATTTATACTTGTAGCATTAATAGCCATAGTTACCTTACTCTATTTCCTTAAACGGTAAGTTTATCCCTAACGTTATTTCAACTCATTCCTTTCTCATCTACTTGGTAATGTTGTAGTCCAGTCTTTTAGTTTAAAGTGTGAAAGTGCTTAAGGAGAGAAGAACCTGATCGGGTCTGTCAACTTTTAGTGAGAGTGCTGCCAACTTAATAGTTAAGCGTTGCCAGACTGGCAAGCAATTTATAAATTTAATTTAAATTAAATATCAAGTTTGAGAATATCCTTGACATGATGTACAGAAGAAGTACATGAAGAAAGCCTGAGCTGTACCACCATTCTAGGGTGCTTAAAGGCAGTTGAGGGAAGGAAGCATTAGGAAATGGATTAGATACGATGTACAACCTCTTATAGGGTATTTAACGAATGAAACCTTTGACAATGGTTTACCTGAAGAACTCTTCTTCAATTCTTATAAGCTACTTCACAGCTGAGAGAATTGTTTACCTTAAGATCATTCCTGAAGATGTTTCAAGAGCAGATAAGAAGTACAACTCGCTTTAATAAAACTTATACTAGGTTCCTTAGAAGCTAGTTCACAGATGAATTCCTTGGAAATATAGTAGTATTAAGCAATTCTTTACGATTTCCAATTACATAACCTTGACAAGGAGTTTTTCTCTCATATAGTTGCACTACCTATGCGTTGCTTAGCTCGGTAGTTCGGGTATAAAACTTTAGGCAATGATTTACTTAAACAGACTTCCTTGAATCTTTCAAAAGTAAATGCCTGACAAATGCCTCTTCCATTCCAGTTATAATGAGCTATTTGTGATACCAAAACTGACATATCTGGGACCCGCAGCGGATGGTTATAGTGTAAAGCAATTCCTGCAGGATTATCTGTCATTCTTGATACTATTCAACTATTTGATACCCATTTCGCTGTATGTGACCATCGAATTGCAACGTGTGATTGGTGGTTTCTTTATGGAATGGGATAACGAGCTCTACGAGAAGGAGACGGATCAACAGTGCATTGTGAATACCTCGAATCTGAATGAGGAGCTCGGACAGATCAATATACTGTTCTCGGACAAAACGGGTACGCTGACCAAGAACGAAATGAACTTTCAGCAGTGCTCGATAGGGGGATATAAGTACACCTATAAGAAAACCCGACTAGAGGAGGCGGAGACCAAAGCCTTGTTTGACATTAACAAATTTAATGTAAGTTCATTTCCGATTCATAGATAATCAAAGATGGAGTTTTTCCTATGACACTTTGTATTTTAGATGAACCAGAAAGTGTTCTTTCAAGCGTTGGCCATTTGTCACACCGTACAGGTGGCAACAAGTGTGACGCCAGTGGAGCCAACGGAGGGGTCCAATAAACAGGAGACCATCAAGTCGGGCCCGCCGGAAATGTATTCGATTTCCGATATTACGGAGGAGAGTCACAACTCTAGTCAGCACAGTGAGCTCAATGTGAGCAACACGATTGAAACATCCTTGTCGGTGCATCCCAATGGTGTCAATGCGACAGCAACCTCGTCGGATGTGAATCCCCTTCTATTCCCCGATGACAGCTACAAAGTCGAGCGTCGCAAGCGTCCTCAGGTTGTCAAGCGTAGTCCAAACTTTGCCAGATCCAACAAGGTGCATATTGCAATTCCTGGCGAAGCGCCTGGTAATGTGGCCTCCACAAATGGTCACTCTAGCGGCGGTATGCAGAGTCCTACGATTATGCGACCCATTTCGTTGCAATTCCAACGTTCCACCTCGGAGCGAGATTTGCCACAGTTCGGGGAGGCGCACAATGCCGTCGCCTTGGGACATCGACGCGCCCACTCGTATGGTGCACCCAATGCGTATCTGTCCAATCCCGTTGGCAATCTAACGCCACCTGTCGGCGGACTCTTTCGTGCCGGCAGTACCGCATCCAGAGAGTCCTATGCGGCGCCTACTTTCACTCGCCAGCCAACGATGCTCATTCGAGCCGAATCGCAGCGGCGTAAACAGGAGATACAACAAACGTTATGGTGAGTTTTTTGTTTCAGGTGTTCCAGTTCCATCCGTTCCACTTGTTATATATTGGATACTTGTTATATTGCAGCTACGATAATCCAAATCTTTGGGTTTTTTATTGCCTGTTCCACTATTCTCAATTGTTCCAACTGCTCTTAGTTGTTTTTAATATGCAAGCTATTTCAGTTGCACCCGTTTCACTCTTTTCACATGTTCCACTTCCTTTTAGCTTACATGGCGTTGTATTTTCAACCGTTCCAGTTATCTCAATTAGTCCAAGAGGTCACTTAGACCTTGTTGTTCCAACTGCTCCACATATTCCAACTGTTCCAACTGTAATTCGATGAGAGTTTCCATCTATTTCAACTGTTCCACTTTAGCCCATTTTCCAGCTGTTCCTAATGCACATCTCATTTCATTTTCTCTATTCCTTAGTATGCTGGACTACCAAGCCTCCAGTCCCGATGAGAAGGCCTTGGTGGAAGCCTGCGCTAATTTGGGACTCGTCTACACTGGCGACGATGATGAAGTGCTGCGGGTGAGGATTGTGCCACCTCACTTGGACTATAAGCGTCCCATAAACAGTAGCAAGCCCAAGGAGGATGCCTTCCATCGTCTGCATGTGCTGGAGTTCACCTCCGATAGGAAAAGGATGAGCGTGATCGTCCGTGATGAGGGGAGGCAAAAAGTGGATCTATACAAAGGGTGCGGAGAGTTATGTGTTTCCATTATGCGCGAATAGCTCGGCTGAGATGGTTTCCAAGACGGACAATCATATCAGCGACTTTGCTCGCTTGGGTCTGCGCACCTTGGCCATAGCTAGGCGAGAGATCTCGGAGGTAGAGTATCAGGAGTTTCTCAGCGCCTTGGCCCAGGCGAATAGCTCTCTGGAGAATCGTAAACAGCTGAGCGAGGAATGCTATTCAAGGATCGAAAGTGGTGAGTAAAGATCCAAAGATGGACATGAAAGTTTTGAGTGACTTCCGAGAATTAATTGCAATTCATTGACAGATCTCGACTTGCTGGGCGCCACAGCTGTGGAGGATGCTCTGCAGGATGATGTGGCCGACACTCTGGTCTCCCTACAGGCAGCCGGCATCAAGATCTGGGTGCTGACCGGCGATAAGGTTGAAACCGCTTTGAATATCGCCCTCTCCTGTGGACACATTCCACCCGATGCCAAAAAATACATCATACTTGAGTGCAAGAGTCGGGATGATCTGCTCGTTCATCTGAATGTCCTGGAGCGTGAGATTGTCTTTGGCATTGGCCAGGAGTGTGCCCTGCTCATCGATGGCAAGAGCCTTGCCGTTGCCCTCGCCGAGGCGCCCAAGGAGTTCCGAGATGTCGCCGTCAGGTGTACAGCAGTGCTTTGCTGCCGTCTCAGTCCGCTGCAGAAGAGCGAGGTGGTTGCCCTGATCAAATCCTCCAATGAGAACTATAACACCGCCTCTATCGGAGATGGGGCCAACGATGTGTCCATGATCCAGGAGGCTCATGTGGGCATCGGCATCATGGGACGCGAGGGCAGACAGGCGGCACGTTGTGCTGACTTTGCTTTTGCCAAGTTTTGCATGCTAAAGAGATTGCTCCTCGTCCATGGACATTATCATAGTGTTCGTCTATCGTTTTTGGTGCTCTACTTTTTCTATAAGAACATCTTGTTTATGGGCATCATGTTCCTCTTTCAATTCCACACGCTCTTCTCCTCATCCTCGGTCTATGATTCTCTGTTCCTGACCCTCTACAATGTGATTTACACATCGCTGCCCATTCTCTTCATATCGCTCACCGAGAAGCCCTACACTGAGGAAGTGCTGATGCAGTAAGTATCTTAGTCGAAGTTGTATAATACCCTGTAATCTAGCTATAGTCTTGTCTTGTCTAATATCATGGAAGACTTTTTAGTTTTCTTTCTGTCAAAGTTGCTTCATTAACTCATCTTTCAAGTTACGGAATTCCCTTTTGGTTCAAATCTATCTTAGATTCTAATCGTTGTATCCTACGAATTTCCTAACGATCTGTTATGAAATAGAGAAGTTAATCGGTTTTTAAAATCTCTTTTTGTTAAGTAATTCCCGCTTGGTTTAGACTTAAATTAGATTATACTCTTTCTATTCAAAGAAACTTGCTAAAGATCGATTGAATGAGTTAGAGAGAAGTCAAGCTAGTATCTTTGTTAGTCTGACTTCAACTTTCATTACAAACTTTTCTTTAAAGTTGATTTACTAACTCAACTTTCATGTTATGAAATTGCTGCTTGGTTTACACTTATTTAAGATTATACTGTTTCTATTCTACAAATTTCATAACAATCGATTAAGTAAAAGAAGTAAGAATAGTTCTATTTGAATCTGTCCTTTTTGAGTTTAGCTTTAAAGTAAGACAACTCCTGCGTAGTTTATACTCAACTTAGATGCTACGCTTTCTATTCCATAAATTCCCCAATAATCCTTCGTTAAATATAGAAGTTTAAGTAGATTATCGTTTTGTTTTATAGAAACCCAAAGCTGTACAAGAAGAACACGGACAACAAGCAATTACATTGGCCCTACTTCCTAATGTGGACCATATTTGCGGTATATCATTCGGTGATAATCTTCTATTTCGCATATTGCATCTTCTCGGCCAACAATGTTATACTGAATGGAGGTCAAACGGCGGCATTCTCCTGCTTTGGCACTCTACTCATTTGGGCCGTGGTGATCATTGTGAACCTGAAGCTCTGGCTGGAGTCAATGTATCTATCCTTTTGGTATATTGCGACCTTGGTATTATCGATACTTGCATTTATGGTTACGACCGTCATCTACAATGTCATCAATCTGTAAGTTTGCAAACAAATCGATTCCCATCGCTTGATTGACTAAATATGATATTTATATATATATATATGATTTTGTATAGGGATTATGATACGGATATTTACTGGGCGTATAACAATCTATTGGCCTCCCTGCCCGTCTGGCTTTACATCTTGGTGACGGTGATCGCCTGTCTGCTGCCCGATTTTACACTGCGAATGCTGAAGAGAGCTCTCAATATCAAGGGTTTCAGCATTTTCCCAGGCAAACAACGAAAACTTCAGATGCGCAAAAAGTTCGAGTCGACCTACTTATAATACTTTAGACTAAGTTCATCATTTTTATACGGTTTATTTATTTATTTTTTTTTTTGTCCTACACTTATGTACATACACAATCAGAATTTTTTTTTTGCCTTTTTTTTTTAAGAAAGAACTATTGTTTGTTGAAATCAAAGTGTTTTTCTTTTGGGAAATAGTAATACGTGTTGTAATATTCACATCATTCGATAGCTGAGACAACTGATAATGATGGCTTTGGCACGCTCTGAAGACTACATTGAATCCCATTATTCCCAAACAGGGGCGTACTTTAATACTGCGACAAGTGTCTATTTGTCTGTACAGTACATAATTGCTTATGTGCTGCTTATCTACGCATTTGCGATAAGAATTTCCTGCGATTTGTTGGCATTGCTAATTGGTTGGTACCAGCTACTGAGCTCTACCTATAGGGTTGCTCTTTTCTGTGACTTACAATTCTTATATATCTCAGCAAAATCGTTAGCTTTTATCATTTCTTTTGAAAGATTGTCTAAACATTTGTTCAATTATTGTTCAGTTGCATTGCTACCCTCTATTTGCAGTGCAACCCTCTAGTCGGTACGGCTGATATTTGCGCTTGATTCTTACCAAACTTTTGCTCTTCTTATGCAATTTATATTTCTTTTGAAAGATTGTCTAAGCACTTGTTCAATTATTGTATAGTTGCATTGCTACCCTCTATTTGCACTGCAACCCTCTAGTCGGTACGGCTCATATTCGCGCTTGATTCTTACCAAACTTTTGCTCTTATTATGCAATTTATATTTGTAAATATTTAAGCAATGTTTTGTATATTGCTTGAATTGCTACCTCTTAATTGCAATGCAACCTTTCAGTCGGTACGGCAAATATTCATACTTCATTTTAGCATAACTTTTGCATTTCATAAGCAATACTTGTGGCATTTGTACAGTGATGATGGGAAGAATACTTGAAAATATTTCAAAAATATTTCTTTGATTTAGTTGTATCGCTACCCTCTAATTGCAGTGCAACAGTCGAGTCGGTACGGCAAATATTCATACTTAATGTTAACACAAGTTTTACATTTCTTGTAGTTTTGTATTTGTATTTCATAATTGATTGAGTTTTTGACTTATAAGGTCATATATTACAACAATATCAATATAGCAATATTGGGTACGGTAGGGCTAATACTTATTTCTGACATAGCTTTCTCTATTCTTAAGCCAACGTTATGAAATTTTTACTATGTGATGATGTGAAAGCTGGCGAGAGCTTTTCTTTCAAGATGCCCTACTTTGAAAATGTACAGGGTATAAATGCTTCGCATTGACCTATTCCCATTTCGATTTTCATTTTCATTTCGTATGTTATCTGCTTTAGTTGCGCCGTATTGCTGTGATACTTCTTACTGTTGCAATACCAAAATATTTGATTGTGCAGTTATTTCATTGATAATGATATCTCACACACACACACAGAGAGAGAGAGAGAGAGAGAGGGCCAGAGATAGTGTGTGTGAGTGTGTTTTGAACCTGTAAGTTTTATAGTTGAAACGAGACAAAGACAAATGGCTCGCCTGATCCCAGAGTATTGTTAACAAGCCGTTGCACGGTAAGCAGGCAGACTTTAGTGGCTCACACTAAGTACATATATTCTATATACATATGTGTGTGTGTGTGTTTGTGTGTGTAACCTTCAGTTGAGGCAGTTTTGGTTTTTCAGGGACAACTCATAGATGCCAAACACAAGTGTAAAACCGTATCTATATCAATAAAATAGCAGTGTATGTGCTGTGCTCTGTGTGGGTGTGTGTGTGTATGAGAGTGCGCATGTTTATGTGTGCGTGTGTGTGTGTGTGTGTACGACTATATCAAAGAAAATTCTTAATCATATATATTTTTTTTTGTATGTTTAGAGGCGGTTAACGTAACGACAAAATTTGTGAATTATTTGGCGTGGAATGTGGTGCAGTGCGGTCGGTGGTGCTAGTGGTTGTGAAGCCATTCATGATGTCACTCAACAATAAGCCAATAACAGACGATAGATCATCATCGACATCCAAATCGACGACAATTATCAAATATGAGAAATCATCGTGTCTCTTTTGCAACGAGTGGTTCGATGCTCAGACCTTTACGGTGGGTCAGCTACACAGCAATGATTCGCAGTGATTGCTAATGATGCTGTCTGTCTCTCTCTCTCTCTGCTTCTCTCTCCCTCTATCTTTCTAGGAGCACCTGATACATTGTGGCCAGGTGCTGGAAGAGTGTCCAAATAGCTGTAATGTGTTTATACCACGCATCCGCATGAGATCACATCTCAAGGAGTGTCCAAGAAGTAAACACAATCTGCAGCAGCGGATGAGCGCTAGCATGGAACGTTTGGATCAGCATGCGGATCATCGGGTCCAGGTATTGGAACAGGATATAACAACCATACGATCGGTGCTCAATGAGGAGATACGACAACGTTTGCATCTCATCACCGATGTGGGCAACATACGCAAGCACAATCAGGTGGTGGAGGATTGGACACGGGACACCGATGAGGCCATCAATGAGCTGCGTCGCCAGCTGGAGGATGAGGGGGCTCAGCGTGTGTTTGCCATCGAACAAAATCAAGTGGACACTCAATACTGTTGCAATATAACACAGGTAAGTTTGCTGCTGGCATCAAGTTCTTCCCTATATGTGGTTATATCTTACAGTCCTTGAAGGATCAGGTGGAAGTCAAGCTGAATGATATGCAGCAACACATCAATCAACTCTCCGCGGATGTGAGTTATCATCAGAATCAACTGAATGATAATATCATCAAATTGGAGGAACTTGTCTTTGAAAATGAACGATTGAATCGGTAAGTTATGCACATACCCTACATACATGTATAGGCAAAAGAGGGTAGTTCTAAGTACATTTATAGGAAACTATACTCGACTAGGTCGACTAGGACTAAGTTGCTGCCTTAGACATGTCCATCAGCACTTTTCAGTTTTTTACAGGGTATCTTTTAGTCAATTGCATTCATTTTTTTTTTAATTTTGCTTACACAATTTGCTGTTAACGTTTCCAGCTTTCAGTAGTTAGAGAAAAGTTTATTAGTTAAATTTACAGGGTATCAGCTAGTCATTCTTTTCTATTTGCTTATATATTTATACCATACACAGTTTAGCGTGAACGTTACAATCTTGAGAGATCGTGGGAGGCTGCAATACTTTTTACAACCCTATATCTCTGCCTACAGGGTATCTCCTAGTCGTTCATTATTTACTATTTTTTGTATTATTATCTTGTGCACATTTGAGTGTAAGTTCCGCTATCTTCGCAAATGTAACTGATCACAGACAATTTTCTATAGGGTATCTTCTAGTCGTGCAGTTGCATTTGTTTCTTACAACTGTATACTGCATAACGTACTGATGGCTCCTTTCTGTATAACGCCTATGACTGGCGTTAACTTCATACAGGGTATCTGCAAGTCGTTCACTTGCTTTGCTCATCCAACTATACCCTATTATCAGTTATATTAGCAGCTACTTATAAGCTTGGCAGGTGTTATGCAAATAAGATCACCTAAGACAGCTTTCTACAGGGTATATACCAGTCGATCACTTGTATTCACATCATTAACTCTACCCTACACATTTTAGCGACAAGTTCGCACAGATCGAACAGTTCCTGCAAGAGATCAATGAGGATATCAAAACAAAATTGGGCACAAGCAGCGAATTTGCGACCTCGAAACAGGCAACACTAGACTACGAGGTTAAGAATGTGAAGAGCATTGTCTGCGAGACGGAGGAACGGCTCGATAAGCTAAATGTGATCGTACAAGATCTGGATAAGTCACTGCATCAGACGATGCAGAGTATAGCCGATATTGAGAATCAGCTGGCAATGCAACAAAGGATCGCAAGTGTGCAAAATATTCGAGGTGATCTATATGAGAGAGATATATATAGAGAATTGTTCTATAGTTTCACTTGCTTGATATTCTAGGTCATCTAATATGGCGCATCAAGGACTACTCGAAGAAGCTGGAGGAGGCCAAGCAGTATGATACCATACTACATAGCGCCATGTTCTCCAATAAGGCTTTCGGATATGCACTGAGGGTAAGAATGGAAAGAGATATATACCCACACACACATATATATATATATATATATATATATATATATATATATACTTATATACATATACTTATATCTTGCTATTCTACACACAGCTGGACATCTACTTGAATGGCAAGGGCACGTGGAAGGGTCGCAATTTGATTGCCTGCTTGAATGTTCTGTCTGGCGAATATGATCCCCTATTGAACTGGCCCTGCCGCCTGCAGGCCGAGATCATTATAAGGGATCAAAGCAGCATACCGCTGGAGTGCCAGGACTATGTGAAGACCATCTATGTGCGCAAGAAGAGCGATGATTACATACAGAGCAATCAGTATTTTCATATACCCCACAAGGTGATAACCAGCAGGAATTATCTGCGAAACGATTCCCTATTTGTTGAGGTGCGAGTGTTGAAATAATTGTTAGGTTATTGCATTGGTTAGAGTGAGACAAACATACATACATATGCACATGCATTCATGCATGTTTTTCTCATGTGTATAACAGTAATTAACAGTTGGCTTTTGCAACTGCTTGATAAGGTTAGTTAACTGACAGTTGGCGGTGTTGCCACCTGGTAAACAGTTTCCCCAAGTAGCTGTAAACCAATAGATAATACATTTTATAATTTCAACTTAGGATAACTTTATCATGTTCTTACTAACACTAAGCTTGTCATTAATGTCATCATGTTAATGTTAGCACATCTTAAAAGTAGACAGCGTTGCCACTTGGCCATACATTTCCCAAAGTAACTAAAAACTAACTCATAATAAACTTTCCTAAAATAACTTTATCCAGTTGATGCTCCCTTTTAAAGTGTTCAATATCACTTTTATTCTGTTAATGTTAGCAAATCGTAACTTAACAACCACACTGTTGGCAATGTTGCCACCTGGCCATGATTTTCATGTTGATCTTAAGTCTGTCCTAACATATATATGCTAAAGTCCGCAGCTGTTTAAACTTGTTCGCTATCCTTTTCTCAAGTTAAACCACATATTGAATATTGAAATTGTGGCCACCTGTTAACATGTGGATGAGAAAGCGCATAATACGAATTGAAAGATCAGTGGATGGCGTTGTTGGAACATTTATTAAAATACATACATACATACATATATTTAAAATACGAGCAGTGTGTAAACTAGGTCGATCATGCGCTCTTTTCACTTGCGATCATGAATCCATCCATTAAAATTGACATTAACATTCACATTGAGACATTGACATTACAATATTAATAATAGTAATAATCATAATAATAATAATAATAGTAGTAATAATAATAAAAATCATAATAATAATAATAGAGCGCAATTTAAACGGGCATCAAGTAGTAATTACAAGAGGCATAGTTAAAAGTGTATAACATTCATATAAAGTATATCAGATATATCATATATATATATATATATATATTTACATATATATACATATATATATACATATATATAAATATATAATTCATAAATCGTGTCGTCTTTAATATAAATGCATTTGCATAATCTGGAGAGATTCGTTGAGGCACAAAAGTAGATAATGTTCGTAAAGTTCATCAATATTGTGCACTGGGATGTTGTTGTTCTTTTCTTTTTTATTTATACAATTCGAAATGAAATTGTATGCCTTATTTAGTATATAATAATAATAATAATAGTTACATCATATAAATATACAAATAGACACTTTTAAAATACATAAGAAATAGCATTCGCAAATCAATGCAATTCATTTATTTCTTTTTTTTTCAATTTTCATTTTATTTTTGTTGTTTTTTTATGTATTTTTTTGTTTTGTTAATTTTATTTTTTTTTGTGATTTTTCGCCTCTTGGCGTTGTCAGTTTAAGATGAGCGTTGTTCTCCAACCAGCGCATACAGAGCGTGTTTGTAATGTCCGGAAGTATCACCCTGTAATCAATTAAACACAATATGTAAATATCTATTAATAATTGTATAACTAATTGAAGCGACTATTATAATAGAATGTGACGAAATTTAAATGTCGTCGTCCTGCACAAGAATATATAAACTTTATGGTGTCTGCGTTATATATTTCTGAACTAAACTGAAATATACCAAGCAATGTACAATAATAAATAGTCTAGACATTTGAAATGAATAGCTAAAAAATGTCTAAAGCTCGACAAGCATTTCGACATATGTAGATAACAAGGAAAGCTATAATTTTTATATATATATATATAATATAGTTAAAGCTTATATTGCAGTTACAATTCGTACCTTAATCCAGCTCTTTAAAGACTTGCCGTACAGACGCTCAAAAGCGGTTTTAATGTCCGCCAAGTCAATCTGAAAAGGAAAAATCAGATTGAAATTGTTATACCACTATGGATAGATATAAATACAGATGCTAGGGGAAGTACAAGGGGAGTGATGTAGTTACCTCACAGCGTGTAATGATGACACGAATCAACTGCTTGTCGTTGGTGCCAATGCCGGCCATGGATTTGTGCAAACGAGATGCAAAGTAATCGGATTTCTGTGTAACGCACTTGTAGATGGCAATAAGACCCTCCATAATGTCGCCGGAGAACTCCTTTTTGATGGCCTTCTCCAGCGAGTGGCCAGTCATGCCCTCGTACTCTTGGAATATCTGCAGAGTGTATGCATAAAATGTATAACAATTTCCATATGATAGGACCTTGTTTTTAGACCCTGTACTTAAAAAGTACAAAGGGTCTATTAATTCATTGTTTGCTGACTTACAAGCTTGAGCTGTTGATAGTTTCTTTGGCACAGTATCATGTTGAACATGCTCTCATCGGTGCCAACGCGCAGTTCACCGGCCTTGAGCAGCTCCCTGGCATCATCTTTGGCCATGTTGACATCAACACGTCCGCTCTCATCCCGCGCTGCGCAGCATAACGATGTGAGCAGACGCTTGAAATTGCCCGATGTTTCCGACTTCAGTTCCGACTCCAAATGGGCGCCATACACTTGAAATAGCATTATAAATTATATAAAATTAAATTATATATATATAAAGGATAATGTTACGATCTGTCTTACAGCGCAAGTATTGATTTTTAATGGTGTGAATTTCCATGTTGGACAGCGTGCAAAGTATTTCGATGAGAACCTCCTCATCGGTGCCCAGACCAGCCATTGCATCATTCAGCTCGGCACAATAATAATCAACAATTGGACGTAAAAGTCCAACAAGTAATTTCTCAAAATTGCCACTCGTCTCGGATTTAATGTCCTCGATCAGATCCTTGCCAAAGTGAGTTTTATACTGACGCTGAATCTCCTGGCGTTGTTCATTGTTGCGGCGACAGATGATCTCGATAAGCTTGTCCTCATCTGTGCCAAATCCTTTCATCGCTTTGCGCAAATCGTGAGCATCCTTAACCGGATCAAATCCTTGAGCTGGCAACAATGTGGGAGTTCCCTAGAGGAAAGAAAGAAGCAGCATAAAAGATTAGTTACAGTTGGAACTATAGCTTGCTCTCACAACAATGTATATTACAAAGATAACTTGAAGTTAAAAACAATGTCTGGTAAAATTACAAGTCTTGGCGTTGCCACCTGGCAACAGTCTAGCAACAGTCTGGCTAACTTTTCCTCACATTGCTTAACCTTTACCGGGTTACACGAGGGAACGGACAAAACAGCAAAGAGTTAACCCTTAAGTTTGGAGTTCATATTGAAGGTATTTCGAATTGGGGGCCAGGGAGAGTGGATTATAGAGTTGTAGACGAACCTCTTTCTGGGCTGTAAAGTGTTGATTGAGCGACCGCTGCACATGCATTTGACCATACCCATGCCTTTGAGCTTGAGCTTGCGCTTGCCCTTGGCCTTGACCATGCAAATGCTCTTGACCATTGTCATAACCGAGCACCTGGGCAAGCTGACTAGTAGATTCATAACCATAGTCTTCTATGAATCCACGATCAGCTAAATACGATGCTGAATGTTCACTAAAATGACTTTGGCTAAGCTGTGGATATGGCACACTCGCCGAATTATGGTGCTGCTGGTGCTGCTGTTGCAAGTGATGTTGCTGGTGATGGTGGTGCGATAAATTAGTTGGATTATTGCTGGGATATGGATAGGGCGTTGTTGTTGTTGTTGCTGTTGTGGTGGGATATGGCGAATGCATTGGATAGGGGGCGCCATGCTGATTGGGATTTGGATATTGTTGTTGCTGTTGCTGTTGTTGTTGTTGTTGTTGTTCGAATTGTTCAAATTGTTGTTGGAATTGTTGTAGGTAATGTTGTTGTCCATATGATTGGCCATATGGTGACTGTGGTGTCGGATTGGCAGGGTATGGTGCATTATGCTGTTGCATCGGTGCGGTGGTTACCCAACCAACTCCAAACGGCACCTTAGGTTGCTCGTTATTGGATGCATATGGTTGTTGTTGATGATGTTGCTGTTGTTGTTGTTGTTGTTGATATTGTTGTTGATGTTGTGGTTGTTGTTGTGGTTGTTGTTGTTGCTGTTGTGGCATTCCAGAACCCTATAAAAAGTCAAAAGTACAATACATACATCAACTGACAGGATACACCCAACTGTCTATGCGTAAACCCCATCATCAAAATTTCGAAATGAAAAGAACTCAACCAAAAGACAAAATAAACATCCAAAATTATTTGTAGTTATCTATGGAATACATGTCAGGGTCGTCTGTTTCATATATGCGAATTCAATAATAATAATAATAATAATAATAATAATAATAATAATAATAATAATAAAATTGAAAATAAAAACAATAATAATTTATTATACTTACGAATGGATACATTTTTATGTCTTTTTTATTTACTGTTGTTCTTTATGTGAGATTACTGAGTTAGGAGTTAATTCCTGTGAGATTCAATGCTGCAAAGAGAAGAGAAGCGCTTTTATAAGGTATAAACAAGTCTAATACACTACAGTTTTGTTTATTTAGTTGTCACACCTATGTATTTCAACAAATACAGAGCAATATTAAGGTCACATTTTAAAGTTGCTTACGTTTCCTCTTAGCCAGAGTATATTATGTATATTAATAGAATTAGTCTACAAGTCTAGCCCTTTGTAAACGCGTCTCGTAGGCTTGTTACGTGCATGAGCTTGAACGTCAACGTCAACGTCAAAGTCAACGTGTACGTGAACGTGCGTGTTGTTGTGAAATCGGTTATTTCCCAAATTCGCCCCAAACTAAAGTCTATCTAGGCTTACAAATGACTCATCAACTGTAACGGCCACGTTTTCTACGAAGACGCCCCTTTCTTGCTGTCATACGTAGGTAGTAGGTAGTTTATAAATAGTATCAGTATCATATGATGACATGCGTAGAAAGTTCTTCAGAGGAAAACTTCATCTCGAGTCTTATCAATTTTCATATGCAATTACGCATTTGCCAATCATCAAATATTCTTGTGCAAAATTGTTATTGTTCATATGTTCTCAGTAGCTGGTGATGAATCATCTTACATGCTAAGATGTTGAATCTCGCATGCTATATACATGTACATATATATATTCACAACATGTATAATCAAATTATATTTGGAGCGTGTGACTAATATAACTTTATCAAACGTTCTCAGTAATTATTTCCTATATGCAAGGTCGCAAATCAACAGATGGGTGCATGTTGCACGCAAAGATCTGCAGGTACACACACACACACACTTACACGCGCGAACATTTACACCATATATTATATACAATCATAAATAGGTGGAAGAGAAAACAAACGAAAGTTTTCAATTGTTATACATATATGTACATACGAAATTATGCAGACACATACATCTCTATCTATATCTTATGTATGTATGCTTGCGGTTTTCTCAAGTCCTAAGACAATTTTTTTTTTATATGTCCAATTTGCACTATTTCTATAGTTTTTATAGCACTTATAATTATCTTGCAGTCGTTTCCATTTATTACTCGTCGGCCACTTGATTAAATTAGTTCATTACTTCAAAGCGACACCGAAAACAATTGCCTATTGTGTGTTGTAAATAAGTGTATAAATTTATAATTACTTTAAGTATATCAAGTGGTACGTATTTGCACTACGAACAGGGTCGAACTCAACTACTGAGCGAGCGACTACTGACTGAGCGAAACAACAACCTGTTGCTATAATAATCGGCTTGCTATAATTATCGATTGACCATAAATCAAGCAACAGCTGAGTTAACAGTGGCGCTGCCTTATCAACTGCAAAAAGTCCCTGAATTTTAAATTTTAGCTTAATTCCAAGTTTAAGTTTAGTGCGACTCCAGCTAGTAAGCCGTTTAAGGCGGCGTCTCGTACTAATTAGTCTAATTAGACCATTTATCGTATAATCGATCATTTGGCTGTTAAGTTAACATTGCAGTAACATGCTAAAAACTTATTTAGTGCTTTTTTTCGAAAAGTCCTCGTTGCCTAGAACATTTTTATTATTGAATGGCTGCTATCGCTAGCTCCAACTGAAGCAGAAAATGTGAAAATAGCAATTTTTGAGAAAAAAAAGTCGAACACGGAAATCGAGTAACGGAATTTAATTCTGTTAAATCAACTGATAGGTTGTTGAGTGCTGTGTCAGGCAGCTCTTGCCAACGTAGGGACAGCTGGCAAGCTAGAGCGAGTGAGATAGATAGCGAGGGGTCCATTTAATTTATAAAACAGATTTAAATTTTGTAAAAACATTTTGAAAAAGGATAGTTGGCGTATTGTTCCTTGCTGACCAAACAGTAATTTTATATTCATATTGACATATTGATTGGTTGACAACTTCAGAAACGAAGAGAAGAGCACCAATCTTTTGGGAGCATTTGCAGCTGGATGCCACGACAAACTAACTAAAGATGAATAATCGTGTACGCATCGTCGTGGTTGGCGATTCAGGTGATTATTATTGTATTTGTAGATGCTGAGATTCTGGTAAATAATGGATTACTTATAGGCGTGGGCAAGACCTGCTTAACGCATTTAATTGCGCATAATGAATCGTTGATACGACCTGGATGGACAGTCGGCTGCAATATTCAGGTGAAGATACACGAGTTCAAGGAGGGGACCGTCCGCCAATGTCCCTATTTTATTGAGTTATTTGACATTGGTGGATCACTGAGTCATAAGAATACGCGGAGTGCTTTCTATTCGGGTATACATGGTGTAATATTAGTACATGATCTGACCAATGGCAAGTCGCAGGAGCAACTGCTCGACTGGCTCTACGAGATTGTCAACAAGGAGGGCAAAGACACATATAAATGTCGCGGGGCCTCAATGCCGCCATCGCCACTGCCGAGCTATCCCACGGATGCCCATGTTCGTTTCGATCTCGAAGAGTTTCTTGGAGCCACACAAATCCCGATACTTGTGATGGGCACAAAACTTGATTTGATCGATGAGAAGCGTCACCCCAAGACGGCTGTGAAGAAATCAGGTGGCATTGGTCAGTATCACTATTGATAGTTTTTCAATCGTTATAATTGCGTTTGTTATTCCCAATTCATAGCCGATAAATGTGGCGCCGAGGAAATCTGGCTTAATTGTCGGGACACACGCAGTCTGGCTGCTGGCACAACCGATGCCGTTAAGTTGTCACGCTTTTTCGACTGTGTCATCGAGAAGCGAGAAAGCTGCGGCTCTGGCACACATATTGTGGGCTCGAGTGTCACCGAGAGACGCCGACCCGTCAGCTCACAGCCCACCAGCCCAGAGTTTACCATCTACTCGAAGATGGGAACAGATAGCGTTGTACCACTGCTAGAAACAAGTGATCTTAAGTGATAAATCCGTGTAAAGATTAGGTGTAAAATTATATAATCTAAGTACAATTTGTTTAGTCCTTTTCTTGGGTATCTCCGCGCATTAGCTGCAGATACCACTCGGGTAACATTGGAGGTCGATGTGCGCCCATGAGCACTGTATACAACACTTGACCTCGGTCCGCAATGTAGTCCAGCATAACAACGGGTGGATCGTCCGGATTGTCAAAATGCTCCATTAAAGACATCAGTTCATGTAGGAAATTTGAAAGGAATGTGCCCACGGCTGCTGGACTCCATGGCTTTTGGCGATGCAGTTCACCAACGTTGTACTCCTTGATGTCATGAAGTAGCCCCTGATTATTTCTCAAGCCCGCCAGAATGGTGCGAATGCCAACCAAATAAGATTGACACCACCAGTTCAGGGATTTGTAACTATCAAAGGTGTGCTGTTGATTCCGATTGAACTGATCTTGTCGTGTCTTAAGCTCGACGAACTCAACCGATTTCAGCTGTTTGGGGTCGCTCAGGTCACTGCAGAAGAATATTTTTCTTAATTTATAGTTTAATATAACTTGTAGTACGTACACAATAACGTCGCTATTGATGCCATCCATTTCGGCACCATAGAGCAGATTTAATCCGTTAAGATTACAGCGATAAATACAAGCAAATTCCTTAGATTCATTTACGGGAACGTTCGTTTTCGGCAGAACCATAGGATCATCTGTGGTGCAATACTGCTCGAACTTGAAACCCCACGAGCACATGACCAACTCTTTCTGTGACATCTTTTCGCGGTTGATGCGATCAGCCTCTGTGTCCACCTTAGCTATATATATGGTGCCATTCAATCGTGTTGCCATCAGTCTATAGTCTTTGAATCTCTCGTAGGGTGTGCACATGATCAGGCGCAGAATGCCACGAAGGGTAACAATGTGATTGGCCAACTTTGGGCGGCCATTGGATGATCTAAGTAAAAGCTCTTGATGATAATAGATGTATTGGCAAATCTGATAAATGTCATGGTATTCTGGTACAATCCCCTTGCGTTGTACATTTTCAATGCCTGCATTGAGATCCAGGGGCAAAGTGTTCCGCGGCGGCAGTCGAAGATAGCTAGCATTACTTGCATCGTCCTGGAACTCACGGGCCTCGTTAATGCTATAAAAGCCAATTGGCTCGGGACGGCTTAGGTTTGGGAATGCGCCAGAAAAATGAGAACCCAATTTATGTAGGCGAACGTTTACATGCAAAGTTCCCTTTCTGTTTGTATCGGTGCAACTCATTTTTGTAATTGACGTCCAAAAACGGTTCGGAGGAAATTGGCCCCGATGGCAGTTTGGAATAATCGAAAGTGAACGATATGGTAAACAAATTGGTGGATTTATATCGATGAATTGCATCCGATTCTTATTTTGATTATCGAAATTAAATGTTATTGCAAGCAATTGAATATATTTATATCGATAGTTGAGGCTTATCGCCTTGCATCGCAAGTCGCATATCATCGATAATAACACCTTTCGATAGGCCTAAAACAACTGTGCTGAGGGACGTCGTCCAAATTGACCACGGAAAGATTACTCAGTAGTTCCACCAGCAAGTTAATAACCCAGCAACCATGAGGCAACAGCGACAGTGCATTGTGGTGAATATGCGTTCCGCTATAGCGCTTATCATCATATTCGTGTTGACCGGCATTAAAAATAGTGAAACGGCCAGCGGAGGCAATCAAATGGATCTCTCGGATGCCAAAAGTGATCAGCGCAAGGACAACAGCAATGCTGGCAACAACAATAATAACGATAATGAAGTATTTGTGCCGGCAGTGGCCAACATGGCCAGCAAATCAATTGGTGATCACAACAATAGCAACAATACCACAAACATGTTGTGTCCATTGGACAAGGAGACGCCCTGCGACCGCCTACAGTTCCCGTGCATACGTTGCACGTACAACTTCAACTGCTTGTACGGCCGGGATCTGAACATTAGCTGTGAGGCAGTCAACAACGTTCAATGCCAAGGCGAACGCTCGTTTCAACGTCAAATGAATTGTCGCTATTGTTACCAAACGGAGCTGTGGCAACAAAATTGCGAGCAACACGCCAATTGTAATTCCGCAGCAGAAAAATATTATCGAACAAACTGCACCGTGCACCAGGATGTCCTCTGTCTGGGCAATCGTTCGTTTACACGGAATTTACGCTGCAACTGGACACAGGGCTATCGATGGAGTACAGCGTTGCTTATTAGCCTCACACTGGGCGGGTTTGGGGCCGATCGTTTCTATCTGGGTCATTGGCAGGAAGGCATTGGCAAATTGTTCAGCTTTGGCGGTCTCGGTGTCTGGACAATCATCGATGTACTGCTCATATCCATGCACTATCTAGGTCCAGCCGATGGCTCCCTCTACATTTAGATGATTGTGATTAAAGATGAATAGCTAGCTGCTGATGATGTATAGAAAATAATGTCTAACATTTAGGATAGTATCCCTAAGCAAATCAACATCCATTTAAAGTTTTAAGATTGTAAATATATCTGCATGTAGTATATAAGATGAGACTGTCTATAACGCTAACTAACTATAACTATATATTTATAATAAACACGTAAATCGATTACGAGTTGTCAGCTTTCTATTCCACTTATAAAATATATTTCCTCTCATGATTTCAAAAAATTGTATTTTAATTTATTAAAATTAGTTATAGTAGATTGAACAATCGGTTATCATAATTATATGTATCAAATTCCTTGTTTCGATTTCAAAGGAATTCAATTTCATATTTCTAATTTCAGCTCCAAAAATTTGGATTCTTCAAAGTGAAGCAAATTTACAATCATATTTGTATAAGTGTATAATTTAAGTTATTTGTACAATTTGATAACGCCAGGTTAAGCATCAGTCGGAATGCTGATAATGGATGCTGGTTCGTTGGTGGCGCCACTAGGAGCTGTCACCTCATCGTCGGCATCATCGAACTTGATGTGTTTGGCCAATAGTTTGGCAACCTTTTCACGTCCACGCTTTTGTTGGACGCGAACCTTTTTGGTTAGCTTTGCCTCACGATCCTGTTCGATTTTGCGCCAATATTGCGTCTCCGACTGGCCACGCAGCACCTTCAGCTGCATTTCGGCACAGGTTAGCTGACGGGTCAGCTCATCGGCCGCGTTGGGTGTGGACATTCGCAAATGTGCCACCTGGTCGCCTTCCTTGATGTCCACATATTTGATTTCCGTATATTGCCGCATATCTGCCTTGAAATCTTTCACATTGCTACATGGCTCATGCAGTGCACACTCCACAATCAGGCCGGGTTCGTATTTGAAGAGTGGCGAGCGTTCCTGTGCTGCATCCTCGGCGCGAACCGGTATTTTGGTATCGTCCGCTTCACTGCCACCGGCTCCATAGAAATTCATATTCATTTTGTGAACGCCTGCGTTCTTGTTGCGCTTGCGGCGCTTCGGTGGCACTGGCACCTCAGCCGAATCTCCGGCATCGCTGAGCGCTTCGGTTTCCTCGTGGCCGCTGCTGGTGCCACTGTTGCAGCTGCCCTTAGACTCGACCAGCTGCTGTTGCTGCGGTGGCAATTGCAATTGCATTGTGGTGCTCTTATGTGCTGGCTGCTGAGCTTGCGAGTTGCGCCACAATTTGGTCTTTGCCTCACTGATGATGCGACGCTGCAGATTGAGGTACTTGTTCCGCATGCTGCACCAGCTGCTTTTGGGCAACACTTTCAGGTCAATGGCGCTGGGTTCAATGTTCGGCTTGTGCTTGTCTGCGACGACTCTTTTCTTTTGCTTGCGACGACGCTTGTGTTGTTTCGTCCCCTCCTTGTTGACATCGTTGTCACCATCTGCATCGCTTTGCTGCGAGATCTCTGCATCGGTTGTTTCCATGCCAGATGCTTCGCTTTGATCCTGCGGCGCCTCTAGCTTGACACGCTTCGCTGCCACAGTTTCTTGGCCATCCTCCTTGTCGCTTTCACGCTTGATTGCCTGCTTCAGGACAGCTGTTGGTTCTGCGCTTACTTCTTGGCCATCCACGCTGTTGGTCCCCTTCGGCTGTTGCTGAAATGAGCGAATGCTCGCCAAGTCCGCGGGATCTGTGCTCTCTACCGATAGTACACCCTGAACCTGGGCAAAGGCCTTAACAGCCTTCTCCACGGATGCACTTTTCTCGAACTCAATGAAGGCAAACTCCTTTATCTTTCGCGTGCCCGGATAATGAGGCAGCGACACATATGCCACCGCACCATACCGACTAAACACCTCTTTAAGCCAATCATGCGTTGCAGTTCGTGGTAGCGCCTCCACATAGAGCGTCTTATCGTTAACATCACGCTGCACCGGCAGCGCAGTTTTCCGTCGTACTTTTAGACCACTCTCGTCCAGCTCCAACAGCTGGGAATTGGACAGTGATCTTGATATTTGTTGTACATCCTGAGTTAGTGTCTTTATTTTGTTAAATGTTAGAAATATATCCAATGGCACGACTATGAACAAGAATTATTAAAAGTTAAATCATTAGCAGGAGAGCACATTTACTTACATGGATCCTGCTCCACATAGCGACGCAGGAAGCGATCCTTGCTCAGATTCGCATCCCCAAAGTAAAACTCCATTTGTGCCCGTATGGAATTAAATAGATGGCGCTTACGCTTCCGTCCTCCGCTGTCACTTTTTGCCGGTGATGAAGCAGTAACATCTACCGCGCCGGTGGCTCTCGTTTCCGGCTGATCATTTCCGGCATCTGTTTTATTTGTTTTCTCCACCTCTTGACTGCCACTTTTCTCGTTACCAACTGCTTTTGCCACCATTTGCACTGATTAAAACTTTTAAATTAAAAATGTTCGAGAATAGAAAACGTTGCCAGATATCTCAGGTGAGCAAATTATCAGATGTGCTCGAGTTCGATAGAAATCGGTTTTGCACTATTGTATTACTCGGGTATTGCCACCAATTTTCTTTTAACAACTGCTTTAGCAGCCATTTATGCTGATTGAAAGCAACAATATACGGACTCGGTTATAAATTTACTCATATCAGGTGTGCAATTATTCGATAAGTATCGATAGTCCAGCATACAAATATCCTGCCATTGCTAAGACAAAGTTCGAGAAGGATCAAACGTGAATTTGTTTAATTGCCAATGCTGTTTGTAACTGATAAATTTTGTAAATTTATATTAAGCAGTTTTAAAACATAAATTGGCTCTAATGACGGCTTGATTATAGACGAAAGATTATACAAATGCCGGTTAGCCGTATCGATAGATGCAAAAGTAATCGATTGCTTAGGTTGCAAAGCAGCTCTCCAACTTGATATTTTGGCGGCAAACAGATGCTATTGTTTTAGGTGTTGTTGTACAGTGCGCAAGGATGATTGCAAAATAAAATGCAAGCCGCGCGGTAAACAAAATTTTTTTTGTTAAGTTTAGATTAGTCGTAAAGTGAAAGTGTGTAAAAGCAACGAAAGCCACAACAAAAGTTAAGCACCACTATCGGCAAAGAGGCATCGGCATTCACATTGGCATCGGCGAAAACAGAACAGCAAAACAGACAACAAGCAAAAGCAAAAAGCAGACAGGAAAAAAAAGAAAAGCAACGCAAACAAACAAAACACTTTTATTTTTTTGTTGTTATCATCGTTGTAAATATGTGTGATCATTCTGGATGCAATTGCAATTGGATACACAACTAAATAAATAAAGAAACACGCAAAATGGAATCGATAGTGCTGCATTCGGATATAGCGCGTCTTGTTCTGGGTAAGTCTGGGGAGTCGAAAGATCGCTCAGGCTAATTACTAAAATGAATTATTCATATGCAGGGTATTTGGTTAACAATAATCTAAAACGGGCAGCCCTAACGCTATGTCGCACATCGCCGCATCTGCATCAGGAGTTCGTGGCCTTCAGACAGGGATTGCAACCCCACAATTTTCTTAATGGCGGTCTGGAGGAAATGATACGCGAACACGTGAAGATCACTGGCATGGGTAAGCATATGAGATGACAACCATTGTCCATGTTAATTCATTTCCCAAATTTCTATCAACTCGTTTTCTAGTGGCAAATGCCGTGCACAAGCTGCCGCTGGAGAGACGCCTCCGATTGCAGCAACTCAAGCTCTCCGAGCGTCTTGGCGATCTGCTGAAGCTGGACAAATCTACGTCCACCAGTGCGAGAGACAGTGCCTGCCCACGAAATGCAAATACCAACACACAACGCAAGCGGCGACGCATGTATGTAACTTTCAGTCTCTTTGGTTTGTAATTGTAAATTGATTGTAATCTATTCCTCATGTAGGCGTGGCCATGCTATGCTGTCGGATGAGGAGCTGCCAGGTAGCTGTAAACGTCCGCGTCTGCTGGCGCCACACTTGTACTGCAGCATTGAACGTTCCTGCCGCAATTTGAGCGATGATAATGATTCACTTGAGAGCAGCACGGGCAGCGATATGAGCTCTGCTCAAACGGACGATGGACTGAGCTTCCATGGCCGCGGACCCAAGAACAATTCCACGCCACGCACGGCCACCAGCAATGACGCTGAACTAGTGATGCCCATGCCGCAGGCGATGCCAGTAAGAAAGACACCCGAAGATTCTTAGAGAATTTGCTAAAACTCGCTCTATCATTTGCAGGCATTAACGCAGGCCATCATGACCAATGAGGACTTTCAACAGAAGCTGTTGAATAACATTAACGTGGCCCTGCAGTCGGTTACGGTGCATGCCCCAACTGTGGAATCGGTTAACTCGGAGGCGGTGCTAGATGATCTGGTCAAAAACATATTAGAGGCAACTGAGAAGGATCCCTCATTCGATCGTGTGCTGCAAGAAGTGGTGGGCATAGAGACACCACAAGTGGCGGGTAATCCCACAGCACCAGGGGCTTTAATTGGAACTGCAGGAACAGCAATGACTTCAGAGGCAGCGCCACCACAGACACCGCTCATCATACGGAATGCGGTCGCCTCGGCGAATGGATCCGCTGTCAATGGGGATGTGAATGTGGTCAATGGAAGTGGCAATGCTGTAATACAACTGAATGCCAACAGCTCGATTGGCACGCTGATTGATCCCAATTTCAGCATATCCAAACTGATTGTGCTCAACTCGAATGAGAGCGCACAGAAGCAACAACAGGCACCGGCTGTGAATCTCAGTTTTACCACCGAGAATCTCATTAATTTTGCCGATGGCGGAGCTGCCCTAACGGATGCGGATGCAGTTGGGAATCAAGTGTGTGTGGATGCAACAAATGGTCAGCTAACGTTTCCCATGTTTCTATCCAACGATGGTTTGTTCTCCCATTTGCCGTTCCTTGTGAACAATGAATGGTTGGCACAGCAATTGCGCTCCGATGTGTTTGCCAATGGGGATGTCTCACACATTGAGATACCACTGCCGGAACCGATTACAGTTGCAGCCAATCAATTGCCACCCAATTCCATAATCATCAATAGCGCTGTAAAGCATCCACCGCCACCGGCTTCAGTGGAGCCGCCCGTGCAGCTCATCGAGGAGCCGCCCAAGCCACTGACCACAGACGCACCACAGTTGGAACGCTCTGCCAGCAAGTTGCCCAGTGGCAATGCTGTGCCCGCCTCGCTCGATTCATCACGTTTAGTCCAAGAGCGTGTGACGCCTTCAACATCGGGCATTGTGAATGTGAAAGCCTTCCGTAGTCTCTCTACGCCACGTAAACGCACCTCGCATGTGCGCACCTTGAATTTCTCACCCAAGGCCGTGACACAACTGCATAATACGCCAGTGTCAACGCGTCGTGCTCAACTGCAGCATCAGCGGCAACAGCGTCGCATCAAACAGAAGGCACTGAAGGAGCAACAGACGGAGGAGCACGATAAACCCGTTGAGGTGCAGCCAGAGAAGCCCATTATTATTAAAAATGTCGAAATTCTACCCAAATTTGGCAGCAGTCCCAATCAAGCAGTTGTCGAAGTGGAAGAAGTAGCGGAATCAGCAGCCGCGGGCACAGGAACTGTTGGAGGTGGAGGTGGTGGTGTAAGTGGAGGATCCGCTGATATGAGCGCAAATGAGAGCAATAGTTGTGTGCCTCCGCTGTTTGCCATGGAAGAGGGCAGCAATCAGACGGTTATCAAGGCAGCTACCGCCTCCAAGACGACTGCATCCATTGTGGCCGCGACACCCAAACGCAAGCAGAAGCGTCGCGCTGCCGTCAAGGCTTGCAAACGCATCATCTCCCAGGCGGTGGTAGTGGAGGAGCCCATTCTGGACGCCCAACAGCCGCAGCAGGAGCAGGAACAGCAAGAGGAATTGGATGCTAGTGTCAGCACATCCCTAGATGACAGCAAAGAGAATCAAATTGTTGCTGTACAGGTGCCAGAGGAGCAGGATGATATGATGGCCGCCTGGCAGCGTCAATTGCATGGCAAATCCAGCACGGATTTGGAGCACCGTCTACGTGAGATTAATGCCAAGCGGCAGGAGACGCTCAAAGGGCAACCACGTGTGCGTCGCAAGAAGAAGGCGTTGAACACGCCCCTGTCGAACAAGCTAAAGAAGCTCAAGACGCCGCCAAGTGGCAAGAAGAAGAAACAGAAGGAGCTGCAAGAGAAGCAAGCGAAGCAGGAGAAGACGGGGCAGTCGGCCAACGTTGAAGGAGAGTTCAATATAAAGATACCGACGCCGCAGAAGCAGAAGAGATCGACGCAAACGAAGGAGAGCAAGCTGATGAAGGAAGGCAAGCAGATGAAGGAGTTGGAGGAGCCACAGCAGCCACAAGAGCAGCAACAACAGCCGCAACCGCAGCCACAGGAAGAGAAGCAACCTCAACCACAACCGGAGCCGTTAGAGCAAGAGGTATTACAAGAGCAGGTGGAAGATTTGCCGGCTCCTGTCCAGCTGGAGCAGCTCAAGGAAAGCATAGATGTGCCTAGCCTGTCGGCGCTTCTAGAGACACCATACAAGGTGATGATAATGGATGCGGGCGAAGTGCCACCAACGCCAGGACCAACGCTAATCCCACCGCTAGCAACGCCCTATGCCAAGCTGTTGCCCTCCGCATCGTTTCTCTTTGGCAGCGATACGAAGAGCCTCCTGGACACGCCCATGTTAACAGCGATAACCCCGGGCATGCGTCTGGGCACACCATTTGGTCACTCACTTGGCACACCACATAGCAGCGCTGCAAAAACGGACTACTCCTCGGGCAGTTCGTACTATCGGCCGGATGAGGCGAAGCATACGGATACGAATGCGCAGTGTGCCTTGCAACCGGCCATGTCACCACATAATGATGTGGAGCAGACCACAAAGTTGAGTAGCGCCTGCTTGGAGCTCTATGCAGAGCGTTTGCCCGTGGAGCCGACGGTGCTGCGACGTGTGCGCTCCTTTGGCACCGAGGCAGTGGACAGTGCTGAGGGCGCTGCTGCCATTCTGCCAAATGTGGAGCCGGCGATGGTGGAGCTGGCTCACTACAAGCTGGTGTCCGGTTTGCCCGATGCCGTTGTGGATAACTCAAGTAGCAGCAGCTGTGCCAGCAGTTCCACTTTTTTCCAGCAGCTCGAGTTCCTCGAGCAGCGGCAGCGCCAGCAGCAGCAATAGCAACAGCAGCAACTCCTCCGCCGGCTCATCGTCAGCTCCCAGCAGTCAAATGGCGAACACCGTGTTGCCGGCAAAGACCATACAGCTTCTGGATATGCAGAATCTATCGGATATTAGTAGCACCGAGGACGAGGAATGGCTTAAAGCGGCTGCTGCCGCGGCTCCACAACATGCACCACCGCTGGCCATTGACAGTGAGCCCGCCCAGCTTGTTAGCCAGGATGGCGAGGTGCGGTATCCATTGCGAAACTGGTTGACTCCAAGTAAGGATGCGGCTGCAGCTGCCGATACAAGTGGCGAAATGGCACCACCAGCAGCACTACCAATGCCACCAGCAGCAGCAATAGCTGCTCTTCCAGCGCCACCACCACCACCTCCTACATTATCAGCTCCAGTGACGCCACCTCCACCACCAGCTCCACAGACGCCTCCGCCTCCGCCACCAGCTGATCCACCTTCATCATCGACGGAATCACCGGCACCAGCGGCACCAATCGCTCCAGCAGTGACAGTGGCCGACGAGAAGCTTAACCAGGAATTGGCCATGGAACAGCTGCGTCAGGATCTGGCCAAGGTGCGGGAACGTGTTAAGGCGAAGGTCAAACAACAGCCGACACCCAAGGCGCGACGCAGGAACACCAACAAGAAGCTAACGGCCATGCGCGAGACGGCAAAGCTAGCGAATCCCACTTCCAGTGCCGCCAAGTCACCCAAGAAGCAAGCAAAAGCTGGGCAAAAGGTGTCTGCAGAGATGGCTAAGAAAGCAGCAGCAGGAGCAGTAGGTGCGGCTGGAGCAACAGCAGAAGCTGTAGAAGCAGGAGCTGCTGTAGAAGGAGGATCAATTGAGGCAGAAGCAATAGCGGGAGCGGAAAGAGAAGCTGAAGGAACAGAAGTAACTGAAACAGTAGATGCAGGACCAGGAGCAGCTGATGTAGCAACCGCAGACGGAGCAGCTGAACAACTGTCCACAGCTGGAGCATCTCCACTTGGGGCAGCATTGTCCCACGAGACGCCAAGTGAGATGATGCCCAGCAGCAGTGATCTCGATCCCGCGCTGCTTATGGCACTGAATCTGAGCGCCAAGAAGCAGCAAATGCAACCAAAAACTGGACGCGTTGCGGTGGAAATTGCAGCACAGCCGGCGCCAACAACGTTATCCACGGGAGCACGACGTGGCCGACCCAAGAAGCCACTTATCACGGAGCCAGCACGCCTCAGCATGAGACGCTCCTCCCGCCTAATTGACAATAAGAGTAAGTGCATCCTCATCATTATTGGCAAATAAATTAAATATCTTTGATATTGCAGCTCCTGCGCCGGAGGATTCTCAAGCGGAGGCGACTACAAGACTCGCCAAGTCGTCGTCCAATGCCAAAGTCACCAAGAAGCCGGCCAAGAAACGTGCTGAGGCGCGTCTAGAGACAGCGGCGCCTACATTAGCAACACTCGCCGAGGCGCAGACAACGCAACAGTCGCCGGAACAGCAGCCAGCCTCCAGCGTGTCCAATGGTGACTACGAGCTGGACATGTATCGCAGCATCAGCCATGTGGAGAATACTTATAGCTTTGCCTATGCAGACGATGGCAGCAAGCCAACGCAACCTGTGAGTCGCCAGCCTCCAAGCTACTTTAAGAATTTCCAAATGCGCATTATGGTGGATAGCGGCGAGATGCACAGCATACGCATCACGTGTCCACAGCTGCTCCATCACTCGCCCAGTGCTGACGAGGATTATGCTGGCAGTGCTGCCTCCATAAAAAATATACCCAAGAAACGGAAACCTGTGGCAGCATCTACACCGCTGGCCAACGATGTGAATGCCGATGAGGAGGAGGAGCGGGATGATGACGATTTGGAGGTGGCGACAATGTAAGTGTAATGATGACTACCGGGGAGGAAGAGATGATGATGGTGAAGTGGATGTAGAGGCTGAAAGTGAACAATTTGCAGATGAAGTTGAAGATGAACACAGATAAAGATGAAAATAGATAAAGATGAAAATAGATAAAGATGAAAATAGATAAAGATGAAAATAGATAAAGATGAAAATAGATAAAGATGAAAATAGATAAAGATGAAAATTAAGATTCAGATATAGATATAGATATAGATATAGATATAGATATAGATATAGATATAGATATAGATATAGATATATATAGAGATAGAGATATAGATATAGATATAGATATAGATATAGATATAGATATAGATATAGATATAGATATAGATATAGATATAGATATAGATATAGATATAGATATAGATAGAGATAGAGATAGAGATAGAGATAGAGATATAGATAGGTATGATGATACAACACATAGATAAAGAACAACTGCCTATGTATGATAGATGATCCATCGACTTATCTATCTATATCTATAAAGAGATCAAAGTTTGAAGAATAGAAATAAGTACAAGCAGAAACAAATGAAAACAGATTGTACAGTCAAACTGCGCTATAGTGATAACGTACTGAGCTAAAGCGTTGATATCTTGTAAAGAAATTTCATTATATGGGATTGTTGGTTCTTTCTGTATAGTATAAATCAAATTATTGTGGAGAAATTCGATTGAAACTGCATGCTTTCAACTTTATATTGTTATCGCTTGAATACATGCATCTATAGTTGTCTCGCTCTAGCTGGCGTTATGCGACTTATCAGCCCATTATGTCTGGACTGTTCTATCAACTGAATCTTATAATCTTGATATCTTTGCAGCAATACGCCCATGAAGATGAATACTAGCGATGATCTCGCAATGGAACCGCATGATGCCGGCGTACAGATCGAGGATATCGAATCGATACTCTCTCATTTGCACGGTACCTAAAAAAGAGAGAAGAGAGATGCAAACAATATACAAATTACACAATTGTGTTTCCCAATGGATTGAATCGAATCTATGAATTAACCAATTTTGTTTATATTTACTTTAAAAAATACGATTTAGTTATTTTTTTATGTTTTATTATTATAATTTTTTTTTTTTTTTTTTGTATAATGATTTAAAACTGATCTTTATTATAAAGTAATCTAGGCTTATTTATGTAATCCACGTATTCTAAGGTACGTACGTTCGTTAAAGCTTAAGTTTAATAAATTATCGGCTACAAAAAAAAAAAACGAATTAGAAAAAGAAAAACAAAAGGAATCAAAGAACTTCCATACGGAGGCTTTGGTTTTCCAATCAATTATATGAATTCTATGTATCTATATGTAAATAGAGCCATGTCCAAAGTATTACCTGCTCTAAGAATAGCCCCGGTAATACAACTAATTGTTTGGCTTTGAATAAAAATATAACTATATGATTTTGTTTACGCTAACATTGCACTGTATATTCCTTTACTTCTATATATAAAGTCCATGTAACAATGATTAAGTGAGGCGAGGGTATGATACAGTTTAGATTGTGTAGGTAACGCGCAAATTTAGACGCTATTCTGTACAGTAATACGCCTAGTTAGAAATTGGAATAAGTTAATAGAAAGCTAGAGAAAGGGAATATAAACTGTCTTGGGGAAAGTGGAATAGAAAACAAATAAAGAGCGTTTCCTATTGACATCAAAGAATGAAGAGTGTAGTAAATGTATCTGGGAAGAGATTGGACGTGCAATGGGAAAGGGAAGGTGTGAAGAAGTACAGTAAAGCAAATTTACAAGGGAGTGTGGAAATTAAGGGTGTGGTGTCCTTTATAATAATAAAGTAACCCAGGAAAGAGAGTGGGTTCCAATCGGAATGTTAAATTGATGCAGACAATTAGATAGAAGTTAGAGAAATGAAAGATGAGGAGTACAAAATAGAGTCAGGAATGTAAGTGAAGATGGAATTTTCTATAGATAAACCTATGATAGTAGATACACAGATAGAGATTGGATTAAGGCAAAGAGAATGGAAAAGCGAATAAAATTGAGATAAGAATGGGAACAGATTTGGAGTTTCCTAAACTTAGGATGAATGAAAAACAGAGATTGGAATAGGAATAGAGAACAGAATAAAAAGATTCAAAGTTTTCTAACGACAAAGACAAGAATTACAAATTAGATTGATATGAACTCTCTATAGATATATATTAAATAATGGATAAGGCTTGGTCTAGACATGGGCAATGCAAGGAAGCAAGGAGTGAAAAAGTAAAAAGAAAGAAAGAGATTGGTATACTGGTAGGAATCGGAAGGGACTTAGGGTTTCTAAACGACTAAGATAGGATTTTTAAAATAGATTAAAATAGACAGAGAGTTAGAGGGTATACTGGAATCTTCATGGCACAGCTTATAAGAACCAATTGAAGTAGGAATATAGAATAGAATAGATATAGGTATTGAAATCGATCAAAAGTTTCCCCAGGACACTGATAGAGTAGATGAGAGTAGAGAGAAGACAGAGCTAAGAAGCAAAGCTTAAAACATAGACAGGGAAGTTAAAGGCGCAGTGAAGTGTAGCAAAGGGGAAAACCAAGAGATATTAAGAGATTAGACAATTAACAAAGGGAATACAATCATTAAAACTGTTTACAGGGTATCTGCTAACTGTTGATTACATATCTATATGCAAATTAATGCATATACTCAAAGATAGCCCATGACGTGGCCCGTCAGAATGTGAATATGAATTGAGAAGTGCTTAAAAATGCATAATGTGACCAATCAATCGATGCGCAGGAAATTATGCCCAATTATATGCACGTAAGGACGATGATGTCCTGTCACATAGCTTGCTTGCAATATTAGCCAATTTGCTGGCAACACTCGCCGAAGATGGATCACTTGAGTTGGCTTAGACAGTGGCTCTACCTAGGATTAGGACTGGGTTTGGGATTGAGATTGGTTGGTAGCTTTGTCAACGGCTATGAGCTGAAGATAAGTATGTCGAATGGTTGGAGTTGGATGAATTGTTAGCTTCTTAACATCTCTTTTGAGTTAGCCTTCTGGGTGGAGCCCGTGCAACGAGCTGAGTTCGATGCGGATATGGCCATTGTGCTGAAGGAGCTGGAGGCTCTTCAGCTGGGCACAACTGTTGTGGATACGGTGGTGCAGTTAACCCACTCGAATGATGAGGACATGGATAACTGTGAGTACTTTTAACTTAGTTTCCTCTTCAATTGTTGAAACTCTTCAGTAGTCTGTAAGATATTGGACAGCGTGGGTAGCCATGTGATAGTGGATCTCAGTTATAGCCGCTGGTCACAGGGCTTTGAGTTGGCCCGTGCCCATGGCATAGCCTATGTGCGGCTGGAGAGGATTTTGCGTCCATTTCTTGACATGTTCGCCGATTTCATGCGACAGAAGCGTGCGAACAATGTGGCCATGATCTTTCAGAATGCTCGCGACACAATGGAGGCCATGAAGCATCTCGTTGGAGGTTATCCCTTTCGCAGCCTCATCCTGGATGCAAGCAAAACTGACCCTGACGATTTTGTACAGCGTCTCAACGCGTTACGTCCCGCTCCCACCTACTTTGCCATGTTCGCTAGAGCTTCTCCGATGAATAGTCTCTTCGAGCGCGTGAGTTGCCGTCCATTCCTTGTGATCCTCTATCCAGCCCCAAGTGTGCTTCCTTGCAGGTGCAAAAGGCTAAACTATTCCAGCGCGCCCCGGAGTGGCATTTCGTCTTTCTGGACACCAGGGATCGTGTCTTCAAGTATAAGCGCCAGGTGGAGTTTGCCACACGTTTCACGTTGAATGCACGCGCCATCTGTCGGTCAATGCAGATGCGGGATCTCTACTGCGCAAGCGGATTTACGGTGAGTTCAAGGGAGGGGAGACGACAGAGGTGCAGGGAAGGTTAGGAGGTGAGGGATGGGAAGATCCAATTGGGGAGAAGGAACATTGGAGTCTAGGATGAGAAGGGTTAATTGAGAGAGAGGGAATGAGAAAAGTGGGAGTGAAAGTAGAAGATTGGAATTCAGGATGGAACGGAATGCAGGTTGATGCGGTGTTGGAAAGGGGGGATGTACGATTGAAGTACGAAAATGGAAGAAAAAATTAAATCCTGGGTAAAAACGAAAGGATGGACAAGAGTGTTAGCAGGGGAAGATTGCAGATAGCACCTTAGAGCGGAAGGATGGTCGCTGAGAGGAGAGGGATGTGAGAATAGGAAAATTTAGTTTTGGGAGGGAAGAAAGAGAAAGCGATTAGTTCAGGATGAGAGAAGAAAAGAGGGAAGAAAATAGAGGATTCGACGATCGAAAAGAAGTGAATGAAAAAAAGAGAGAAAGTAAAATTGACTTCCAAACTGTGGATTGGGTGTACTTGTGTGTTCTATCTTAGCTACAACGAGGTCTACTGCTGGACATCATACGCAGTCTGATTGATGGAGCACAGTTGAGTAGCAAGTTTCCGCAGCCTATCAACATAGATTGCAATGCAAGCACCGAGTTAACAGAAGCTTCGACCGTGTTCTTGGAAAACAGCGCCTGGATGGAGAATGTGCACTGGAGCAACTTTGTGGTCACTGTGCCAGCGAACGATGATAGTGATCCATATGGAGATAATCTGCAGCAGCAAGAGCAAGACCTACAGCCGGAGGAGGAGTTACTGTCCTATATAGCGAATATATCCGCCGGATACTATTCGAATGAGCACGAAGCAAAGACGGAACTGGCCATTTGGTCAGCTGGACAACTGCGCTTGTTGAATGAGACGATCAGTCCAAGTCGTCGCTTCTTTCGCATTGGAACCGCTGAGAGTTTGCCCTGGAGTTACTATCGTCGCCATCCTGAGACCCATGAGGTGATGCGCACCAAGAGTGGAGAACCCATTTGGGAGGGTTACTGCATTGACTTCATTGCCCGTCTCGCCGAGAAGCTTAACTTTGAATATGAGATTGTGGAGCCGCAACAGGGACACATGGGTGAGCGCAATGAGGATGGCGAATGGGATGGCGTCATTGGGGACTTGGTTAGTGGACAAACGGATTTCGCTGTTGCCGCCCCTCAAGATGTACTCGGAGAGGGAGGAAGTGGTTGATTTTCTGCCGCCCTATTACGAACAGACAGGAATCTCCATTGTGATGCGGAAGCCTATGCGACGCACCTCGTTGTTCAAGTTCATGACCGTGCTGCGGGTTGAGGTCTGGGTGAGCATTGTGGCCGCCTTGATAGGCACAGCCCTGATGATTTGGTTTATGGACAAGTATTCGCCGTACAGTTCGCGCAACAATCGGGATGCATATCCCTATGAATGTCGACAGTTTACGCTCCGGGAAAGCTTTTTGGTTTGCGTTGACCTCCTTTACGCCTCAGGGTGGAGGTGAGGCACCCAAGGCGGTATCGGGACGTCTATTGGTTGCCGCCTATTGGCTGTTTGTTGTCCTCATGCTGGCCACCTTCACGGCCAATCTGGCCGCGTTCTTAACCGTCGAGCGCATGCAGACGCCGGTACAATCTCTGGAGCAACTGGCTCGACAATCGCGCATCAACTACACTGTTGTCAAAGACTCGGATACGCATCATTACTTCATGAACATGAAGTTTGCCGAGGATACGTTGTATCGCATGTGGAAGGAGATGGCATTGAATGCCTCACGGGACTTTCGCAAGTTTCGCATTTGGGATTATCCGATTAAGGAGCAATATGGACACATACTGTTGGCCATCAACAGCTCGAAGCCAGTGGTGGATGCCAAGGAGGGATTTGCCAATGTGGATGCACACGGCAATGCCGATTATGCATTTATACATGATTCCGCGGAGATCAAGTATGAGGTAACCAGGAATTGTAATCTCACAGAGGTGGGCGAAGTCTTTGCCGAGCAGCCCTACGCCGTTGCCGTACAGCAGGGTAGTCATCTAGGAGTGAGTGTTATATTCCTATTTTTTATTATATAATATATGTTTCCTATATTTTTGAAATAGGATGAGCTAAGCTATGCTATCTTGGAGCTGCAGAAGGAACGTTTCTTTGAGGAACTCAGAGCGAAATATTGGAATCAATCAAATGCTCGCAATTGTCCGCTCTCCGAGGATCAGGAAGGCATTACCCTAGAGAGTTTGGGTGGTGTTTTCATTGCCACGCTGTTTGGTCTCGTCTTAGCCATGATCACACTGGGCTTTGAGATTATGTACTATAAGAAGAAACAGAAAGCGCTTGCACTGTCACTCATTACGCAGGTTAAACCCTTGGACGCGAATGATTCCAGCAAAATTGCCTGGCTTGATGCTGCAGATAATAATTATGATGTAGATAAAGAGAAAGAGAAAGCTAAAAAGAAGGACAGCAAGGGTAAGAAGTCGACTAAGCCGACACCACCGCCTTCGTTCGATGCAGCCACCTTTCGGGGCAAGAAGCCGCCAGCATCGATCACTCTGGGCGATGGTCAGTTCAAGCCTCGTCTGCGGGATTCCATCAATGTGCGTCGTCAGCCCTATAGTGGCTACATGGAATAGAGTGCACCAAAATGCAATTTAATCAATATATAATCCATTTCGACTTATTATGCACCTCTGCTTGTGTTTTGTCTTCAATTAAATAAACAGAAAATAACCGCAAATAAATTTGAATTTTTAAAGCTCTTTTATTCAAATTTGCGATAACTCGCACCGATTGCTATCGATATACATTGTTTGTGAACAAGTTCAGAAGTTCATGATTAGCCGCTCATTCGAGCCGGTTCGCAGCGATTCGACACAACTCTGCTTAACTACTAGAATTTTTACTGTGTGCACGCAAAGTGACGACCACAAATCAAAAGATATCATTGAAGTGTTAACAATTGCAATTACAAAAGCAACGCCAACGGGCAACAGCAACCGCAGCAAATCGAGTTCCGTTAATTGAAATCACAGCAACATTCGAGCTCCACAGCATTTCTATATCAATTTCAATTTCGATAGTTGGAAAGGAGAAGAAAAAAAAAAAATTGCCACACAGGCGAGCAGGGGCCACCACAAAATAAACAAGAGCAAAGGAAAAATGAGTGCGCTAGCGCCAGCGCACATATTAAATATTAAATCAATATGTGTGACACTAATCGTAGCCCTGCTGACTGCACCCAATGTTGTCCTGTCGCGCAAACATCACCTGGAAGTTCGCGTAAGTGTCTGTCACAGCCGGCGCCCCGCATCAACTCATTGTGGATCCGAGCTTCTATTTACATACATCTATCTATTATATGTATATTTACTTATTATTATACTATGCATATGTGTGTTTAACAGAATGATATGCGACCGTATATTGCGCTGAGTACGTTTGGTTTCTACACAAATGGACATTTGGACGTCCAGCTGAGTCAGCTGACAATCGCTGACGAGCAGTCGACGGGTTTGGTGAGTATTTCATATTACAAATTATAATATTTCTTCTTATATTTCAATAATTGTATAATTGATGTTTGCAGTTCGGTCTATCCCTGGACAAGACAACCATTGATCAGCTTAATCCTTATCTGGACTCGCATCAAACCAAATGCATACTCGAGGAGCCGCCAAACAATCAAAAAAGTGGACCAATTCTATTCTTTGTTCTCGATCTAATGGAGCTCAAGTGAGTTGTAAAACAGATTGTGAATTGTTATTATTATTATTATTATTATTATCATTATCATTTTGTGTAGAGTGCGTGTTCATTGTTCACCGGAATGGGCCAACAAGCATGTCTATAGAGATATCATGTACCGTCGCAAACGGAACTCACATGTTGGCAAAGTTAGTGACACGGCGTTGTTTACGCAGCCACGTCGTCGTCGCGCTGTGATGCCCATTGATTCGGAGGAACCGGACGATGATATTGATGATCATTCGGAGGAGAAACCCATGAAACCAGATGAGGAGCCAAAGTTATCGTCACCCATTTTTGCGGGCAAAATTGAAGCGGCTGCCAAATTCGATTCTGACAATGTTGCGCCCAAAGTCGTGCCAGAAGTACTTGCTGAGCCAAGGGATGCTGCTCAAATTCAGCCAAAAGCCTCCTCACCGACGGCTGCATCAGTTGTCGTACCTCCGCCAGCCGCCAATGTGAATGCTGCCATTGCCAGCGGTGTGCTCGGTATCGATGCTGATACTGAAGTTGCCGCTGCACCACCAGGTGCTGCATCTGTCTCCACGCCTAGCACGAGCAACAATATCAAGACCAACATCGAAGTTGAACCACCACTGCCCGTGGACAACTCTCCGGGTTCCGTTTCCAATTTCTATGAGTCCAACTCCTATAGGCAATCCCAAGAAGATTTGTGCAATAATTTCACCCTGCCGCTTGTTAAACAAACCTCCGGACTTATTAACTATTATAGCTTCAACTTCTCCATGTTTGTGGCGACGCCACACGACGAGGGATTGTACAATTTGTACTTCCACGCCTGTCCCAACTACGATCATCCCAAGAAGTTGTCCTTCAATGTGAGTTAACTTTGTGACAATCTCATTGAGATTTTACTAAATGTATTCTCCATTTGCCAGGTGGACATTGAGGAGAACAACAATGGCAACTATTTGTCAGCGGGTGAAATGCCGCTGCCTGCTCTATACTTTATGATGAGTCTGCTCTTCTTTCTGTCCGGACTCTTCTGGGTTTTCATATTGAAGAAGAGCAAGTGAGATTTAGAAATTTACACGTTTCAACTGTTTTCATGTAATTAATACGCTTTTGTTTGTTGACAGACACACCGTCTATAAGATACACTATCTGATGGCCGTACTGGTGTTCCTCAAGTCATTGTCTCTGATGTTCCATTCCATCAATTATCACTTCATTGAGAAGCGAGGCGAGCACGTGGAAACCTGGGCGATACTCTACTATATAGCACATTTGTTGAAGGGCGCCGTCTTGTTTATAACCATTGTGCTCATTGGCACCGGCTGGACATTTATCAAGCACATACTCTCCGACAAGGACAAGAAGATCTTCATGATTGTCATTCCCCCTGCAGGTTTGCTTGAACATTTTCGAACTTGATTCGTTTCATATTTAAATGGACATCTTTTTGTATTTGCAAGGTGCTCGCAAATGTGGCGCAAATCATTACGGATGAGTCGGATCAAAGCGATGCCGAATTCCGCACTTGGCACAATATATTCTTCTTTGTGGATCTGCTATGCTGTGGCGCCATACTCTTTCCCATTGTGTGGTCCATAAGGCATCTGCATGAAGCGTCTGCCACCGATGGCAAGGCGGCTATTAATCTACGCAAATTGAAGCTATTCCGACAGTTCTATCTGATGATTGTCTGCTATATTTATTTTACGCGCATCATTGTGGATTTGCTGCAGATGACGGTCGTGTTTCAGTATGCCTGGCTGGACGAGATGTTCAGAGAGATGGCGACATATGTGTTCTTTGTACTCACCGGTTACAAATTCCGTCCCGTATCATCGCATCCATATTTCACAGTGCCCGATGATGATGAGGATGATGATGGTGTTGAGGCACTAACCGAATCCGGCCTCACCGAGACAGTGCATCGTGTGAAGCCATTGAATCGAACGGCCCATTCCAATACCATAATTATCGAGGGCAATGATGATGAGCGTGAGAATCTGATTGCGAAACGCGAATCAAGTCATGAATATGATTAGATGCATGGAGAAGCAACAAACCACATACCACACACACCACACACACACTAAACACATCCACACACCACATACATACAAAAACATATACAGATACTATAGATACGCACTTAATTGCAATCGTACTTTAAGCAAGATGAGTTCCAAAAATTGGAAGAACTAGCTGGACAGATGCAGACAGTGATGGATGGCTGGCTGTATTATGATTATGATGATAATGATGCAGATGAAGATGAAGATGATGATGATGATGATGAGGTTTAGTTTGTAGTTCAATAACGCTCCAGGCCCGTCCAACAGTCTACACGTGTAAATACGAAATGATGCGACGATACCCAAAACACCGCCCCACTCCCTTCCTCACCCCTAACTCCCTTCCCCCAACTAGACCCGGATGCATGCTTATATAAGTTTTAAGGCATTATTGATATAATTTTAATGGATAACGATTACATACATATAGCTTTAATATTAAATACTGGACATGACTCCAAGCTAATAATATGAACCACTCAACTTGGGCATCAATTGTACAGTGAATATCATGTAGGTGCAAACGGCGGTTGCAATCTGAAATGGATTGAGGATTGAGTTGCTCTAGGAGATCGGGACTTACATAAACATACGCGTGTTAGCAGATAGCTGTCAAGGATGGTGATGCCCAGGCAATCGATGCGCACCGGCTGATGGAGTAACTGCAGCGAGAAGTTTTGTATCTGCAAGGAGACGGAGACCCATTGAAAAGGAGTGTGCTGCGACACGAGCAACGCCCCGCGTAATACCTGCAGCGAAAGTGCCGGCGTGGTGACGACAATGCTATGCAATTGAAATGCAATGCGAGGCACCATCTGCATGCAACACTGCGAGACATAGATGAAGGCGGGAATCTCCAGCAGAGCGGGCAGCAATAGATAGTAATCTGTGGAGCAGATCGAGTTAGAGATCAATCGATCAGTCTTGATAAAGATAGAGCACAACCCCCCACCTATGTGGTTGATCTTATTGTAGATGGTGTAGTACATGAAGTAACAATCAACTGCAATGCGCACGTAGATCATGAGGAGCACCGCCAGCATGGAGTAACTGAATGCCTGAATGAAGCAGTTGGTCAACTCGTAGATGCGATCATAGATGCGTTGCTTGTGCCGCACGCGACGCCTCATGTACTCCTCGTAGCCAACAAAGCTGGCTGCAGCTGTGGCAAATCCTGAGTAGTCAACCAGCAAGGCGATCTCATGCTCCAATTGCAGCAGCTGCTGACGCAACAATTCCAGGTGCAGCACAAACTGTGTGTTCCGCAGATGCACGACGAACACAAATGGCTGAAAGGTGCTCCAGAAGAGCACAATGTGATTGCTCATTCCTTGTTTGCTGAACAGCAGACAGATCATCAAGGATTCCAGAAATACTGTGCCATAGATTGGGATGAGGAATCGCCAATGCTGTTGCAATTGCAGACGCACTGTTTCCGCCGGAGCTGTGGCAAGTGCTGCATACAATTGCCAGAAGCGTCCCAGGGGATAACGTTGCCAGATTGTTTCACTGTAAATGCTCAAGATGGCAACTTCGGCAAATCCAAATTTGAGGGCATCATTGAAGCGACCAAAGGCATCTCCCTTATACAGATACTCATCCTCGCTGAGCACACTCATCAAGGCCACCGCCGTGAAGCTGCCCAACAGGCATCCCGCCCAGAGTCTCATCATCCTTGCTTTGCATACCGGTTTCGCATCTCCGGCCAGCGGCAAACCGTGCAGCCCAATCAGCTGATAGAAGCGCAGATGACATTGCAGCACCTGGTCAATGCGGCAACTCATCGTATTCTAACCTCAACATGGCTAATCGCAGTTGTTCCATCTTCCAGCTAAGCTAAGGCCACAGGTGCAGAGACAGTGACAGCGACAGTGACAAAGGACATGCTCCAAGGCACACCACATGCCGATGTTGCCCGATGATTGCCACAATGTTGATGATATCGCAGTGTGCTCTCTATCCTGTAGCAACTACGTAGTAGTGACCGGCATTGCCCGCATGCTTCTTATTGCTTCTTATTCATACAGTCATTTCGCCACAAATGTGTGTACGCTTTTCTGTTTTGTTTTTTATACCCTGTGCCCATTAAAAATGGGCAAAAAAGGGTATAATAATTTTGTGTATGTAACAGGCAGAAGGAGGCATCTCCGACTCTTTAAAGTATATATGTATATTCTTGATCAGTAACAATAGCCGAGTTGATTGAGCCATGTTCGTCTCTCCGTCCGTCCATCCGTCTGTCTGTCTGTATGAACGCATCGATCTCAGCAACTATAAGAGCTATAGACACTAAATTTGGCATGAAAGTTCCTGTATACCCCCCTCCAGATCGAGATCTTAGATTTTCGATATCTTCTCTCCCTTCTCCCTGGCACAACGAAAAAAACGTATTAATAGACGCATTTCTCAGAATAGACTCTTCTAACTTGACAGGTGCTTAAAGAATATCATATAAAAACAGTCCTGAAAGTTTCATTAAGATCGGTCTATAAATAACAGAGATAGTCAGAAAATAAATGTTGCTTTCCACGCAGCACATGTGTGCGAGCGAGACAGCGAACACTCATAACACTTGTTATGTTCTTACTTCTATTATAATCAAAATACTTAATTTAGAAAACTGCACAGGGTATTAGACAGTCGAACGCGCTCGACTGATACGCTTGTTCAACATAAATATTTCCTCATTATTCAAATATGTACATTTGTTGCGTGTTCAGTTTTCTGCAAATGTGTCCATTCGCGCCGAATGTTAAGTATAGTGGAGAGAGGTTATATGCCAGGTTGCAGTGTTGCCAGATTGTTAACATTCTTAAGAGAACCAACTAGCTAGCGTTGCCATATCGTCAGTTCGCAAGCCAGATTGCTAATTTCCTAAGCAATTCGCTTGCTAGTGATGCCAGAATGTTAATATTCCTACTATAAAGTGTTGCCACTTTATAAATTTCGGTTAAAAAACGTCTAGCTAGTGTTGCCGGATTTCAATTTGTCTGTTAAAGCTGCGTAACATTGTTGCCGTACTGTGTATTTCTTTAAAATGCTGCTAGCCACTGTTGTTGTATCGGTAATTTGTTAAGAAAGCTGCTGGTCAGTGTTGCCAGACTGGTACTTTTTCGGTGTTGCCGTTTCCCCTAATTATTGAGAAGGATGCCAACTCATGTTGCCAGACTTTTACCTTTTCTGTAAATGCTGTCAAATAGTAGTGTTGCCGTATCGCTAAATTCTAAGAAAGCACTGCTTATTCTGAATTTGGAAAGACAACCTAATGCAATCCAAAGAAACATCATCTGTATTTAGTATTTCCAATTTAGTATACCCTCTGCAGCAACTTAAAGGGAATAGGGTATCAAAGTACAATTGAAAATCAATTATATTGATTGAGAGTTGACATAAGTGGTGAGAAATCTATGGTAAACATATGTCAATAATTTAGTGGCAAGAGAATAGTGAGTGTGCTCGACTTCAATATACTCGCTAGTTTACAGGGTATACAAGCACAAATAAATGTGCAAATATGTTTTAAATTAAATTCCATTAAGGATTTTTAATCAACTTATAAGTATGAAAAAAAAGGATTTCAATAAATTAGTATTATAATTAGTTTGGAGAAACTCCTCTATAAATAGGGTCCGGGATGGTGATAACCGCTGTTGCCCAGTGTCTGGACATGGTCAACGTTGTAGCTATCGCTGTAGGTTTCGGCAGCAGGACTCTTGTAGCTGTGCCGACTGGACCAATCCAAGGAACTGGGACGACGTCGTCGAGTTGGCACTGGGCCAGCATATGGTTCAATGTCATCCTCATAGATATCCGGCTGGTTGGGCAACTGGGGCGATGGCCGGAAGCCGCTGCTGCTGCTGATGATTCCTGCATAGTCATATGGATACTTGGTGTCTAGAGGGGATTCCTCTGGTGCCTCCAGCGTGTGGGCGGGTGCACGTGCCGACTTGGCAGTGGCATATGAAGGCGGCGCATAGCTGTAGCCCTGATCCAAATCCAAGGGTTCCTCAACAGGAGCTGGCTCCGCATAGGCACTGGGGTACGATGACGATGAGGAGCTCTTATGCCGATGATGGCGTCCAGGAGCGGGATAACGATAGCCCACATCGCTATCATCCTCGTCATCATAATGATAATGCTGGGGCTTGTGCTGATTATGATGCTGAGGTCGGCTATCAATTACCCGATAGGTGTCCACGCCATGCTCCGGCCGAGACTCGTAATCAAAGGTTGGGGATCGATGCTTCTCCTCGATAATTGTGTAGGTGTTCACCTTCTTCTTAGGCGGCGGTGCCTTCTTCACCACATACGTTTCACTGAGTTGATCTGCCAGTTCCTTGGCATGATTCAAGTAATCCGCATGCTCGCTCATGTGAAGCGGCTTATCCAAGTCGGACAGTATAACACTTTCCAGCAGCGGACTTGTCTTCAATTTTGGAGGTGCGCGTCCACGGGATCTCTGATGTGGCGGCCCATGATGGTGAAAGTGATGGATAACCTTGTGAGGCGACACCGGCTCGGCATCTACGGCAATGCTCGGTGCTTGATCCTTGGGCACATGCACCTTAATGTGCACATATTCATTGCCAAAGGCCGTAGCCAGCGGTGGTAGCAACAACGCCACCATTAGAGCTGGCAACACTTTCAGTACCTTCCTAAACGGCATCACTTTGTTTTCTGCTCTTTAAACTTGGTCTATTTGTCTGGTTGATGGCCGCACGCATTGCCAAAAATGGTTTAAACCGAAATCTTTCTTTTGTCAAAATTTATATACAGCCAGCAAACGGTCGCGACTGCGCAGCTCAAACGGGAAAAATCCGAAATCAATTTCAATCGTTCGGCCATTTTATGCTCTAACTTCGTTGAAAAAAAACTAATAACTGAAAATACATTGAAGAAGCGCAGCCAACTTAACATTGTAATTATTTTGCGTTGCCAGAGTGTCGTTCTTAATTTCTAACGTTTCCTTTCACTCCAAGCAACTTGTACTTTATTGCGTTTTTACATATATTTATCTGTTGTCTCACAAACGTAAAATTGTAATAATCAAAAGAGGATATTAAAATTCCTTTGTGGGAAATTTACATTCCATTACATTTGGTAAATTTCCCCAACTGGAAAGTCGTTATGGCATGGTGTTGGAAAGAGTATTTTAAGAAGCAACTGTAAACGATCGCTGTCATTACAAGCAGCGTGGAATGGTGGGGAGGTGGGGAGCCTCTTTTCATCGTCTTCTTCCTCGCATCTTCTTGATCTGTCACAGCATTATGAATGCGTCTCTGCGCAGCTTCTGCTTCTGGCTCTGCCTTTGCCTCTCTCCGCTCTCATTTACGCGCAGCTAGCGGTTGTTGCTGCTTGCTTTTATGTTATTTGTTTTCTTTCGTTTTGTTTTAACTTTTGTTTTCATTATTATTGAAATGAAATGCGTTGTAGCCGGTCGCATAAATATTTTTCTAGCCGCCGGCGGCAGCAGCAACAAAAGCAGCAATAAGAAGAAAGTAAGGTTATATTCAACAAGTCAAATACTCTTTCTTGCAGAGACCTGGTAGTTTCGAAGTAAATTTAAGTAATTTTAAGTAAAAAATTAATGGAAATTTAATTAAGATGTCTTAAAGAACGTACAAAAGTTCAACTTTCAAGCAATCGCTTCTACGACAGCCACGTCTGCTTAATGCGTTACATACTCAGTGACAAAATTGTAATACGCTCAGAAAGTGTAAAATAACTATACATGTATACATACATGTATGTATGTATATGTATTTATCTTGTTGTTGCTGCATTTTTTGTCAAACGAAAGCGCAAGATGAAAGCAAAGCAAAGCAAAGCGTGTCTTTCCACTCGAATTCGAATTTAATATCGAAACGGCAATCGAATTGCGGCTTCAATCAAAATAAATATTCTAATTACGCTATTATATAATACTAAACAAAGAGTCGTAGGCATTTTTCTCCTTGTTGGCAAAATTATTAAATGCGAACATTTAAATGTTATGTTAATGGATAAGATGCAAAAGTCCAAACACTGAGAAAGTTGTCGATAAATTCAACGCCATTATCATCATTATCATTATCATTATGTTATTTCAGTATACAATTACGCAAATATGCTGAAAATTTATTAAACCAGTTAACAAATATATTTTAAACATTATGAAAGCAACACAATTAAACTTCTATAAATAAAATAATTTGAGACTGGACGACTTTGTTGGCTTGACAATTAATGCACAGAACGTAAATATAAAATATAGGAAAACTTCAGTTCCATCCGAATATATAATCGTTATAACAATTTCAACTGTAAAATTGTGTTAGAAATTTGTAAAACAATAAAAATCATGTTAAACGCCAATGCAAAATGCTCAACATACGGTAAATGCGAATATCAATTTATGAATATTGCCCGTATCGATATTACCAAATATATAAAGGACGATGATCTCACAATCGAACAGGATCGTTTGATGATGGTGAAGGAATTGACCGAAAAGTTAGAGAAAAGATATAATACCGACATTGTCCTGAAGAATGCCAAGGAAATGGAGTATTGTCATGGAGAAGTGCTGCGTCATCACTCGGAGGTCTTTGACTATTATCTGCCGACGGGTTCGGTGGTCAATCTATCGTTTGATCAGGTCCATCCCACAATCTTTCCAATGCTGTACAAGTGGATGACAAGTGAGAGCATTGAGGTGCCTCGCGAAAAGTTGATCGATCTTCTCGAGGCTGGACACTTTCTCTATATGCCCAAACTGGTGGGCAACATATTTGAATGCATGGACGACAAGAGGATATTCACAGCGGTTGATGCCATCGATACGTACTTCGAGGCCAAGGCGAAGAATAAGTTGGGCATTGCCGATCTGATGATGGGCAATGTACGCAAATATTTTCTATTAATGATTGATACTGAGGAATATCGTGATATGGATGTAAGTTGTCTGTGCAACTTACTCAACTCCGATGAGCTGTCTGTTCAGTCCGAGATCGAGGTGTTCTATGCTGTTTTCGTTTGGATCTATGTCGATCTCGACGTTCGTAAAGTTCACTTGAAACGTATTCTGAAAACAGTGCGCTTCAAACTGTTGCCAGCTGCGTTTCTATGCAGCATTGGCATGCACCTGCATGAGTTGCAACCGGATGTGGCACGTATTCTGCATCGCCGTATGCAAAAGACAATGTGGTTTCATCAGGAACTCTCCATGGGACTCGCCATTGACGACAAGTTTATACCGCGTGAACGCATCTGGATTCGAGATCCAGCCTGTCCTTATAAGGATCTAATTGAAAAAGAGTTGCATATAAGTCACATTGACTTTATGCAGTATGTGGTATCTCTCGATGATGCCGAAGAGTTTTCAGCTCGCATTTGTGAGAAACTAGACGCTAATGAGACGAGCGACAAAAGTGAAGGAGGCTGCGAAACTGACAGAACCGACAGAACTTTGACTGATGAAATTGAGAAAAGCGATGAAACGCTGGAGGCAGCATCATCTGTTGTAGATTCGTAAATATTTCAATATTTTTGCACATTCATCATAATGCAAATAAACTATTGCAAATATTTACTAGTTTGCTGTCTCTTTCTCTCTCTCGCTGTCTCTTTCTCTCTCTCGCTGTCTCTTCCCTCTTTCGGTATTTGCCTGTCCTTGACTCTGTCTGCGAAAAGTTTGTTAACACAATTGAGCCCATCAGGCGTATACGTAATTTATGCATACAAAAGCCAACTCGATTAAATAATTTAATCAGTCAACAATAAACACAATGACACCAGAAATGATGGCAACCGAAAACGGGTTTCCATGGAAAGCAGCAAGACATAACAATGATATTTATTCATGGTGCATTGTTAATAATATGTACATATAACGGCATATTACGTATACGGCGAAGAACATAAACAAAAGAAATTTGATTTTCAATTCGAATTTATATTAATTCTTATTTATATTAGGGTAAAATATATATATATATGTAAATATATATATATATATATATATATATATATATATATATATATATATATATATATATATATATATATATATATATATATAAAAGTATATGGGTATACAATGGAGACAAGCAAGATTGTTATTGGAGAAAACGATGTATGTTCATTACATTTTGTGTGTGTGTCTAGATGTATGTGAGAGCTGTGCAAATTTGTGAATTACACATTTGCAGTATCAACAATTACTATTACTATTACAATTACGTTAATATGCGCAAACTGCAAATAAAATTTAAAAATATATTTATCGGTTAAGTTTAGGCGCTTTATTGATATCGATAAGCAGAACTAGTTGCAGTATATTCACCCAAAGGCACGGTTGCCACCTTATGAAAATGGGCATAAAGTACCAATTTGAAAAAAAAAGTATTAACTTTATAAATTATATTTCAAACATAAACCATTATAAATTTGTGATTGTTTATTCATCGCTATTAAACTAAAATTAAATATAATTAGTGCATATTTTGTTATAAAAATACCAAATAATAAATAAGTTATCAGTCTTGGTACTAAAGTATCAAGTGTGGCAACCGTGCCCATAAGTCGCATGGTTATTGCAACCATCTGGCAGCGCCGACAACAGCTGTGCTTCGCTGTTGTGTTTTGTCCTGACATAACGCGTATTGTAATCAAATATAGTGAAGTAATGAATTAAACTGTAACTAAAATGATATGGAAAACAGTAAGATGCATGCAGCGTGGCCTGGCGATGGTGCAACAAGCGCAATGCTTAATGTTGTATCGCTGCATACGCACAGCACCAACGATGCCTGCCCGCGTATTCGTCGACTCGGAGAATCAGTATGCGCACAGCATTCTTTCGGGCTCCCTGAAGCCTTACCAGATAGCACGCTCCATTGAATTCCCTAACAACGATGCACTTGATCTTGATATATCACAGCTTGTGTTGGAAACGAAAGCGACGTCGCAACCGGCTGAATTATATGCGGATTTGTTGAAGCTGGTGCAACATTGCGCTCAAACTGAAACACAGATCAGTGATGAACGCTTTACGAGTTTTGTACGCATTTACTGCGAGCAGCTGCATCGTCTCACCGATGAGCAGCTCTTGGGCTCGCTGCGCAGTTTGCAACAGCTGCCGACACCGGAATCCACAAAGACCGTCAACTACATGGAATTGTGGAATACAATGGACATTGAATGCTGTCGTCGCATCGATGGTTGGTCCAGTTCACAGTTGCTGATGGTGAGCGATGCCTGGTATCAGCTGGGATTGGCACGCATTGGTGAATATGTTTGGCTGGCGCTGCGCAAACTTGGCCGCAAGATACGCAAGCTGCCGCCGGAACAGCTCGTCCAGTCCATGTTCCTTTGCAATCTGTTGCGGCGTCCTGTGTTCGAAATGTTTGACTTTGAGTTGAATCTGGCGAACTGTGTGCAACAGATGACACTCCAGGAGCTGGGTGTCATGGCCATGGGCTACTTTAAGACACAGACGTCGATAAAGAATCCGGAGTTATTGCAACAGCTTTACACACGCCTCGAGGCGCAACTGGACAGCGTGGAGGATATTACGCTGGTGGCATTGCTGAAGGTTCTGCGTTACAGCAGCAAATTGCCACAGATGGATGCACTGAATCATCTGCTTGAGGCGCTGCAGCAACAGGTGGATCGCGTCTCGCTGTTGACCTGCCTGCACATGGCGTTGCTCGGCTGCGAACTGCAGACCTGCAATGATGAGCTCGTCGAGCGCATACTCTTGCGATTTGAACACGAACTGGATGTGGCCAGATTGAAGGATCTGGAACGCATTTGTTTGGTGATAGCGCTGTTCAATCTCAACACTGCCAGTGGCGTCGAAAGGCGTCTGGTTCAGCGTCTGCCCGAGATGCTGCGCAATCGCATCGATGAGATCTTAAGGTATCCGCGTTGTTACAGCAACTGCCTCCATTTCCTCAGCATGCGAGATGTCTACGATGTGGAGTTGCTTAGCGCTGCTCTCGAGCCGCGCTTTGTGCGTCACGTTTATCGCAGTGGGATGCCTGGTCGGGAATACTTTCACCTGGACAGCTTTGCCCAGCTGCTTGGCTCGGCCTACGAGGGACCCTTGCTTACGGAGAAGCAACGCCAACAAATGGGCAAACTGTACACACAGTATATCCCCAATGGCAACTACAAGCTCAACAAGACGGATCGCATTCTCTTGGAGATACGCGATGCCTTGGGCAGTCTTCTGCGTACCACAATCACCGCCAAGCATCTACTGCCCCACTATGATCGCTGTGATCTCGTCATTGCCTATGATCAGCAGCAACATTGTGTTGTTCCCTTAGATGCCAACTGTCCGCCGGATTACAGTGGCGTTCTGCTGACACGGCAGCATCTGTTGGGCGCCAAGGAGGCGCCACATGTGGACACGCTCGTCATGGTCGTCGCCGGCTGGAACAATGTCATTCGCGATAAGCAACGGAACACTGGACAGTTTGCCATGAAACTGAAGCAGCTCCAGCAGCTGGGACACAAGCCCATTGTGGTGAGTTAGGGTTGCAGTCGTTGATCTAGCGAAAGGGAGCATTGAGTATAGGATAGACACATCCAAGAAGTGGCGAATAATCTCTTAGATATGTGATGAACGAGAGAGAGAGAACGACGCTTGGATTATAGAGAAGTAATCTGGAGAAAGCTCAAATATCTAGAGATATTAATAATTAAATAATTATTATCTATTTGCAATTTGTTTAAAACGAAAGAACCAACTTTATTCCAACTTTATTATCAAGCAAACAATTAGTACAACTTTTAACTAGGCAAACCATTATCAGTTCTCAATTCTTTCCAAATTCCATACTACATAAGTCTATGTATCTGAATTGGACTTTTCTCAATTACTAAATTACTAAATCGCATAAAATGTGAACAAATTGAAGAACCAAATTTGCATTTCAAGTGTTATCCCAATATATTTCTTGTTTTGCTCAAGTCTTTCCCATTTCCAATAACTGAATTTGTAATACAATTCCATTGCTATTTCTCTCTATCAACTAAAACTATACTTTGTTTTATGGTGTTTGCTCTTTCGAGATCTTTTCCATATCCAATTCGGTTCGAAATTAAAAAATAAATTGGAATTTCCTATACTTCATGGCTTTTCCGATTGCTATACAAATATGCTTACTTCCTCTACTCAGTAGACCTCTTTCCATTTCAAAATTAATTCAAAATTCAAAGTATTGCCATTATTGTATATTTCGAAACCATAATTAATTCTATATTGTTTGCTCTTTCGAATTAGAGCATTTCGATTATCCGTATCCGTTTGAAGATTGAGATTCTTAAAATGTGTGAGAATACTGCGTAGAGTTTCTCTCAAACCACAGCATAGTTCACATTAGAGTACACTTCCGATTGTTATAGAAATCTGCATTTAAGTGCTATTTGTCTCAGATGAAAACTGAATTCAACAAATGTTTGGAAAATGTATGGAAACAGTTCAAGAATTTGGCTTTGAATCATTTTTATTGTCGTACAAAAAAAAAAAATAGAAAGGGTTAACTTATCTCTAAGCCCGAGGGCAATGGAATTCTCAGTAATACGTAAAAATTGTTTACTTTCTCTTAAACACACACACACACACACACACTCGCACACACAAAACACCCATACACACACACACACACACACACACACATAGATTTATTGGCATGAATGGCGTGAACTGGAAACGTCGGCGGATCGTCAGGACTTTCTGAAGCGTCGACTGCGCCAGGCGGCCAACATATGAGTGGATGATGTTGAAGAAGGATGAGGGCGGGACAACAACAACAACAACAACAACAATAGCAACAACAATGGCAACAGCAGCTGCAGCTGCAGCAGCGGCAACAACAACAAATTATTAATAATAATAATGATAAACGATAATAATAATAATAATAACAAGAGCCACAGTAGTCATAAGTATGTGTAATAACGCGCTAGCAACATGAGCTAATTCCATTTGTTTTTGTTGTTTTTGTTTTTGGTTTTTGTCTTCTTTAGTTTGTTTTTGTTTTGTGTTGGATGACCGCCCGCGGTCACGTCCAAGGGAAACAGCTAGAACCGTTGACGTCACAGCTACATGGCCCCATGGAGCGCCTTCTTTGTGTACTCGTAGACAACGAACAATGTTGCCGTGGCCGGTATGGTGCGCAGCACAGATGGCAATAGGCCACGATAGAGGGCCAAGACGCCTTCGCGCCTCACAATATCCGCACCGACGGTGAACATGCCCCTCATTCAGGTTCTTCACCTGTATACGACTCTTAATCACATCCGCCGGAAATGTGGATGTCCACAGACATACGCCACCAATAGCGCCAGCAACCATCGTACGGAATGCACCAATCTCCTCCTTGGTCTGATCCTCCCTAAAAATAATATATATATATTGTATATAGTATCCATCTTCTGTTCATCAGTTTCGTTGTCTTTCGTTACTCACCTGCGCAGCAATTCACGTGTGCCCTCGTAGCTTCCAAAGAAGAAGAAGTAGCCGGGCATCTCCCGAATAAATGTGGAGCCCAGGCCACGATAGAAGCCCCGTATGCCTGCGAGAAAGAAAGAGAGAGCAATGCAGGAGAAACATGAAACGGATATATGGTTATTTATAAATCGAAAAAAACAGCTAATTATAATATTAATATTATTTATAAATGTAAAAAATATGTAAATCAGACAAAAAAAAAAAAAAACAATAATAATATTATGTTTTAAACTTTTACATTTACATTTTACAAGAAAATAAATAAATTATAAATGTAAAAGAGAGCAATTATTATTTATAAATCTAACAAAAAAATAATCAAATAATTATATTTCTAATATGAAAAAAAAAACAAAACAATTAATATAATAATAATATTATTTATGATATGTAATAATAATATTAACATTATTTATAAATGTAAAAAAAAGCAACAACAAAAAAAGATTTATAAATGTAAGAAAAAACAATTATTATTTAGAAATCTAACAATTTATTTATTGTTAGATTTCTAAATAATAATTGTTTTATAAATAATAATATTAATTATGATATTATTAATAAGAAGCAAATTAACTATTTATAAATGTAAAAAAGATGTAAATCTAGCAAAAAAGATAATAATATTAATATTTCTATAATTGTCAAAATAAGAGCAAATAAATGATTTATAATTATAAAAAAGAGAAATTATTATTATAAAACCTAAAAAAAAAAAAAAATAAAAATAATATAATTATAATATTATATATAAAATGTAACAAAGTAAATAATAATAATAGTATTTACATATGTAAACAAGCCATAAAATTATTTATAAATTAAAAAGAGAGAAAACACAAATCTAGAAAAAAAACGAGGCGCATGCGACAGTATTGTACCCTGCATCAGTATTTACAACTGAACGAGAGTAAGGCTACAGTCGACAGTGAGAGACTCTGTACTGTTCATTTAAAATATTGTACAGATTAGCAAAACGTATCGCTCGAGCCTAGAACTCGCGACTGTTATACAACTGGTACATAACTGTTATACAACAGTTACATAACTGTTATACAACCGAGACTAAAAATCGAGAAAGATACGTTATCTTGAGTTGATACCCTTATTATGTTTGGTTAAAATACTTGGAAAAGCGAAAAGCTGTGCATAGAAGAACTATCAAGCGATTGTTCCTATGGCAGCTATATGATATAGTATTGTTCCGATTGTCACCAAACTTAATCAGGAAGGTTTAAGACAATTGCAATTTCAGAATCTGTAAGATTAAGTCATGTTTTCCATACATAATTAAAGCTGAGAGACAAACAAAAGGACATGGTTGTACCGACTTATTCTGACATTGAATGATCTGACATTTAATGCTTTGCACCTTTCTGTGCAAATTTATAATAATCTCTGCAATTATAAAAACCAAATTCGTTCGATAAGCAAACTTCTCCGCTGCTGTCCGTTAAACGAAGCATAGGTGAAGTGTAGTTTATGTATAGATTATATAGATTTCCGTATACTTGATTTTATGACGTTGATATGCTCAAGTTTGTGGCGCGAGTGGAAAACAACATTTGAGCGGCACGTGAGGACAGCTTTGCGGTGCTATTTATAGACATTATTGGAGCCCCCTGGTTAGAGCTGGGGGTATTGCATGGTCATTGCGATGCTTATCAATCAAATGAATGGCGTGCCAGGCGCGAATGAAAGCGAGAACGGAACCAATATCAACCAAAAACAACAACAATCTGTATACTAATATTTCCCTAGTGAAATGAGAGAAGACTCGGATGACAGTCGAAAACAGAAGAAAGAAAAGCAAAACAGAAAGAAAAAAAATGCTGTAAAAATTTCCACTTGTCTACTGATAACAACATCTACGAGTCTGTCTTACTTCCACTTGTCTTATCCATTTACGATTCACAAGACATTCAGACATTCAGACACTCATTGTTCATTCATCAAGAAAACTACGCTTAAGCTGCGATCGGACAATCAAAGGAAATATACCGAATTGAAAGAGAACTTTATAGGAGAGAAATACGTTGACTGTAGAAGTTATTTCTGTATATAGTTGAAGTTATTTACAAGCGCACATAGTAGTTGATTATTAATTGATATTGGATAATTGGGAATAGATCTTTTAATTTTCATCAAAATATAAAGAAATTTAAAGTATTTCTACTGCAAGAATATAGTAAAATGATCTTTAACTGCTTTCTAGCTACTTAGAGCGAATATCTTGAATTTGATTCCGATTCTTTATCGATATAATAATAAGAAATTCATTTTTAAAATATTTTTGTAAATGTTAATAGATTAGAAATATAAACAGCTTAGATTTAATGAAGAAGCTAAAGGAAGTATAAAGAACTTCTAACTTTTACTTTTCGTAGGATCTACGAATGTTTAATATATAATAACGGAATTCAGATAGTTTAAAATTTAAATTTTTAATATAAATCAACTTTCAATTGTGGGGCTTTAAAAGAAAAACTGTAAATTTTAAAGCTTATGTAAATAATAACGATTTAGGATTTTCATTTAGCAAAATACAACTAAATGATATAAAATTAAGCATAGTTCGTGAATATAGACTAAATCAAATTGATGAATTAGATATATCATCGACTAAATGGTGCCATAAAAAGACTGCAACACATTTAAAAAGTTATTGTTGAAAGTAAAGATTACTAAAAAGTGAACGATCACCGGATGCTTCATATCAGTTACTCTTAACTGCAGAATGAACAGCATACTTTTGCAGGATCTGGCAACGCCGAAAGCAAAACATCCAGCAGCTGATTAGTTTTGTGTGAAGGCGTAATCAGAGGCGAAGCTCGCGCGAATCGCGATTAAATATGAATTATGGAGAAACAGAGAAGAAATAAACAACCGCGATAGGCGGTTATACATACATAATCTAATCAGAAACTTGTGAAACATCGAATGAAATAATGTATATAGCATATATATATATGTACATATGTATATGAATTTGATTGCTTACCTTCGGTACGCCAGATGTAACGTGTTAGGGTCCATGGTGTGCGTATATCCGCTGTTTGTGTTGGTTCCACAAAATGTTTCATCTCCCGCAGGGCTTGCAGTTTACACTTGATCAGCTCCGTGGGACAGAGCGTGAGGGTAGAGAAACAGGCAGCAAGAGATCCGGCGCAGGCATTCTCAGTGGTTGTTAAATCGGACGCCAACTCCTTGCCAACCAAATAGGTGACAAACTTTTGGCAGCCACCATAGGCGGCAAATAGTACAGAATTCTCAGCGACATTGGCAAACACCGCCGGCACTGATCCAGCATAGAGACCGCGCATAACCCCATCTCGCCGATATGTGCTCACAAAGCAATCAAGCATGCCCTTGTATGTCTCGGGAAATGTTTGTAGTTTCACCTTGACCGTGTCCAGTGGTTGGGACACATAGACCTGAGCAGCGCCGCCTGTGGGACGAGGGTGGAAAGCAAACCATGTGCGAAATGAATACGTTGTGAAACGGACTAAGAGAGGAAAGGAGAGAATGTGAAAGAGAATTGAGTTCTGGGACTCACCGAGCGAGCCGGCAAGAAAGTCTATTAGCCCCTCCACGAAGTTAATGTTGTTCCCGGTGTCGCCTCCATGCATGTCTAAATGCAAAATGAATGACAAAAATTTACCAACCAGCACCAAGAGTCGATGGCGAAAGTCGGCAACTGATTTGAGTAAATTGAGTAAATTACTCAAACTGAATCGACTCTTTTTATTTTGCTCTTCTTCTTGGGCCGCCGCGGCCTTGTTCTCTTCTTCTCGCACTGCGTTCTCATATGCCTCAGCAATTTGCTCTGGCGTCATTAACAGCATATCGCTGCCCACTTTACTTGTGCCGATTTGCGGCGGCAGCGGTCGCTCTGCTGCTGTGGAACATGGCGTCGTCTTGCCATTGCTCTTGCTCTTGATATTGACGTTCATTGTTGTTGCTATTGTGATTGTGTTTGTTGGCGTTGTTGCTGCTGCTGCTGCTGCTGCGGCCGCTGCCGCCGTCGTCGCCGTCGCCTCATTCTTCTGATTATACCCATCGCTATTGCTAATGTTCTCTCTCAGCGGCGTCAACGTCGCTGCTGTTATCTCTGCCGCCGTTGGCGACATATATATATATGTATATATGCGCTCTCTGCTTCCAACTAATCTTATATTATTGCTATTTCATTCATGGAGCTGGCTATTGCGTCATGATAATGTTCGCACGTTCTCTTTCTCTTTCACTGGCTCTGTCTTTATCTGACTCGTGCTCTTGTTTACTACTTCCTCTGCTCGCTCTCGTCTGCTGCGTATATCGCTCTTTAAAATCGCAATCGAAATACTATTTGTATCGTTATCGCGTCTAATAATATTGCTCACGATGTTGCTGTCGTTAGTTCGCCGCGTCTTCCTGCCGTTTACGTTTGAATGCGAATGTAAAACAAAATCGATGCACATTTTGTTTAACAAGAATTTAGAAAAAAAACCAAAGTTATGAATGTACGTACATTTTAAAATGTTACTTATTGTAAATGTCTATTTAAATATGAACAAAAAATATATTTGACTTTCATAATCATTTAACGATAAGTCAACAAATGCCATAAAGCCATTACGCTGTTGCCACCAAATAATATTATTAACCATTTGTCACTTGGCTAATGTTGAAACTAGTAGCTGTCATTTTGAAGTCGAGGTTATTTTCACTGTTTTGTTAATATTCAACCATTTTCATTCAAATAATTTGTCATTTTTATTAATAATCGATAATTTTATTACACCATATGTAAATATCATTTTATCAGCGTTTTCAATGTGCTTAATGGCGATTTATAACTCATTCAGCACTATGTTTATATACGATCCCATACTATTATTATCATTGGGATCTCTGTTTGTGTGTGTGAGTGAGTGTGTGTGTGTGTGTGTGTGTGTGTCTGTATATATCGCCATTTTGTTTTTGGTATTTTTTTTTTTGCCATTTTGAATTTATAATTTAATAATTTACATAAAATTATATGCATTAATTCATTTACTTGCTATATTTATATATCTTTTAGTACATTCATATGTTTACATATATATATATGTATATATATGTATATATTTATATATATATTTTAAGTTTATATGTCTAGGTCATGTTATGCCGAATCAATTTGCAATAGGCATAAACAAAAAAAAAAAAAAAAAACTGTAATTGTTAAAGTCGCTTGAGCTAAGTTCCTGATCGGTCAAACTGTTCTGCGTCACATAATATATATATATATATATATATATTTATATACATATATATTATTACATATGTTATGTATGTTAATTATTATAATGAGTGTTTTCCTTTTAGCTAGTCAGTATATTAGATTTTGGTATTTTCTGTCTTCTTTGTTTTTGTTTTTTTTCCTTCCTTTTCTTTATCGCTGAGTTTGTATGGGGCTTTTCTTGGGGGATTCGTTTCTGGTTTATATCCATGACTGAATGTTATGTTTTATGTATGTATTACAATTGTTTTTTTTTTTATTTTTTATTGTTATACGCCCTTTTCACTCATTTTGCTCAACACTTTGTACTCGTTTATAATTTTTATTTCCTCTTCTTCGTGGTGTAAAAATAGCAATGCATATTTTATTTTGTTTTTGTTTTTTTTTTGTTTTTATACAATTTCTATTATTTTTTGGTTTTTACAAACTCAGCGGCAAATTGTTTAAAATTATATAATATTATATTTTATTTGCATTTTAATTATTGTTATTAATATTAATATAATTATTACTTTTATACATATACAACTATACATATTGTTATTATTATTATTGTTACAAAATCATATAGTTTGCCAGCTGTTGCGAGAAAAAAAAAAAACTCAATTTACACTTAAACATATTGGCACACTTTATGGTATTTTCATTGTTTTATTTATTATTATTATTATTATTATTATCAATATTATTATTATTTTTTTTGGTATTTTTTGTTTTGTTTTTATTAATAATTTATTTTCACATACATATAATTAATTCATAATAGTTGAGAAACTAAATGTAATGCGACATCTTAAATTCTAAAGTTTTTCGTTTTTTCTTTTTTTTTTTTTTGGAATTTTTTGTTCTTTAGTATTTGGGTATTTTTGGTATTTTGGTATTTTCATGTATAGCTTAAGACGACAAAATTTGCGGCTTTGTTAGTTGAATTACACATGCGAATAGAACCGAGGAACCAAAACTTTCTTACGTTTAAAACATATTTGCGCTTGAAATTGAACTATATATAAAAAAAAAGTGGAACTCAATAGATCGTAGATAGTACGAGTATATAAATATGTGGTGTCGTATGTATGACAAACTTCCTGGAGCGTCGTAGAGTGGGAGGGGGGTTTGATATTTTGAATTGCACTTTAGTCCCGGTTAGCTATAGATTCCTCTCCATCGCCCCCTCCCCCACCCCCTCCCAGTACCACTCTACTCCCACTCAATCCCTTTTGAGTTGGCATAAATTATAGAAAGAATCGTATATCTAGGATATAGTATATATATATATATATATATATATATATATATATATATAGGTCTTTGATGTTACAGAAGTTGGGGGACTTGGACTAGCTGTGCGTTGCATAAGTTCTGGAGCCAAGGATTTGGTATGTGCCGCCAGATGGCGCCATCTACTAGTAGTAAGCGGGAAATGGATGATAATTCGACGGATTGGAAGCATGATGATTGGCGGATGGCAACACCGGTGGCGGCCTAACACCCGGATGATAATTACTGGATGCCACCTGATGATAGGCACCAAAACTTCTGGCCATATGACGATTCTGTGCAGCCGCCGCCGCCGATTCGCCAAGGAGTCGCGACTGATCTGCGGTGCCGAGCAACCGATTATTCTGCTCCATCAGCAAATGGGCCGTGGGATCGACGAGCAGGCGATGTGGATCCGCAGCGGCATTCGAGGCGGCCAATATGCGATGCTGCTCCACGGTGGACAACAGACGATGATGCTCGAGACTTTCGCGACTCTGATGCTGCATTTGGGAGGAGAGAAACGATCGATTGTTACCCACAGCCATGTTGGCTGTATTCGGTGTTAGATCCAATGAGGCCATCCGTAGCATATCATGATGCGGATGATTGTAGGGCAATTGTGGTGGCGATGATACCACATAGTTGGCCGTCCGACTGAGATCCACCGATGTGGTCTGATCGTGCTCCTGTTCACCCAACTGCTCGCTAAGCATATTATGCATTGCGGCAGATTGATGCTGTTGCATTGCCAACTGACTGCTGTGACCACCATGACTGCCATGCTCCTGCTGATGCACCACCGATGCCGCCGTCTGTTGCTGCGCCTGCGACTGTTGGCTCTGCTCCCGATCCGATAATATATCATAGATATGATGATGATAACGGCTGCTCGGCAGCTGGAAATTGTGATGATAATTGCTCGAGGCATTCGAACGTGAACTCATATCCAATCCCTGCAGATCGGACATATCATTGGCGGCACTGGCAGCTGCTGCAGCGGCTGCTGCTGCACTTGCCGCATTGCTGTTGCTGCTCTGCCGATATTCGGCGGGTGAATCCAGATCCTGGCTGTTGTACTTCAGATTGCTGGCCATGCTCTCGTACTTGGAGTACATGAGATCGATTTGCGATTGCGGGAACTTCATGCGCATATCCTGGCCGGCGCTGTGGGAGGACGCATCAGAGAGAGAGAGAGAGAGAGAGAGAGTGAGTAAGTGAAAGTGAAAGAGTAAACAAGCGTAAAAGAGAGCGACAGAGAGAGAGAGAGAGAGAGAGAGAGAGAGAGAGAGAGAGAGAGAGAGAGAGAGAGAGAGAGAGAGAGAGAGAGAGAGAGAGAGAGAGAGAGAGAGAGAGAGAGAGAGAGGAGAGTCGAGTTGTTATATTTGTATTAGAAAACTAGGAGCAATGCCTACAGTCGAGTGCATCCGACTCCGAGAGACCCTGCACTTATGGATGGAAAGACAGAGGAGCAGAAAGAAAGATAGATGAAAAAAAGGATAATCGGATGGATGCCAAGATATAAGAGTGAGCGGGGGCAGAGACAGACAGACGTAGCGATGGATAGACGGACGGATGGACAGACGGAGGGATAGAAAGATAGAGGAAAAGATGGAAAATCAGGTGGACAGAAAGACAGACATATGGACACGTGAAAGGATGGACAGTCGGATGGATAGAAAAATGGAAGGACAGACGGAAGGAAAGACAGAAGGAAAGACAGACATATGGACACATGGGAGTATGGATGGAAAGATTTACGAGTGAGCGGGGGCAAAGACAGATAGACGGACGGTTGGACAGACGGAGGGATAGAAAGATCGAAGGCCAGACGGACCGACAGGACAAGACAGGCATATGGACACATGGAAAGATGGACAGTCGGATGGAGGGAAAGATATAAGAGTGAACGGAGGCAGAGACAGACACACAGGCAGACGGACAAAACGAACTATATCGACTTGGCTGTCGATGCTGATTAAGAATATAGCATACACATTAAAGGGTCGCTTCTTCTTGCTTTCTCCTGTCTGTTGCAGACCTCCCCATTGATCTATAAGACTCTTCTACACTTTGGGTACTGAGTAACGATGCCCGTTTGTCGTGGGGATTCGCTTACCTATTCTGTGGCATGATGCTGTTCTCCTCATCGCTGGACATTTGATTGTGTCGCGAGATGTTGTGGCGCCGGTCCTGCTGCTCCTGCTCCTGGACGGCGCGCTTGTGCCGCATCATGTCTCCATTGAAGTTGTAGCGTGGTATGCTCGGTGAGGAGGCGGGCGAGATGAGCTCATGCTCGGGATATGTGCTGCCCACGCTGGAGGCGTTGCGTCGCTGCGGTTGCAATGCTGGCAACGGTGACGATGCCGATAAATTGTTGCCACCAGCTGTGGGTGCACCACCGCCGCCACCACCACCGCCACCGCCACTCGAGCTGCCCGCCGGTGTGCTATTCGAGCCAGGTCCGCCACCAGCTCCATTGCCAGCTCCAAACATGCCGCCATAATCGCGACCCGGCGATATCGGAGGTGGCGACGGCGGCGTTCGATGATGCGATGAGGAGAAGCCATCCGAATCGGGATGCTGTGGTCGCGGTGTGCTCCCCGCATCCACATCGACATCATTCTGATTCTGATTACTCTGCGGATTCGTTGGCGTCGATGCGCTTGGCGATATGTTGCAGGCTCCCTGGAACATTGGCAACGGCGGTATCTGCATTGGAAAACTGCCCAGATTCTTCATCATCTTCAGTTCATTCTCCAGATTATCCATCGTTGCCCCAATCCCTGGTCCATTGGCTCCGCTGCCGCCGCCGCTGCCGAACCGCTGCGCCTCTGCGTCCACGTGCGCGCTCATCGGACTGTCGCTGTTGATGTGGTTCTCGGTGGGTACCTGACAAACAAAGCGAAGGTTAAAAATGCACTAAATAATACCTCAAAATATGATAATTTACGATTTTAAACCGGTTCTGAACCGGTTGAGCGACAATTCTGTGTGGTTCAATCAGAAATAAATTGATATAAACGAAAATTTAAATTCTATTTGCTTCATTTATTGAAAGTGGTTCTGAACCGGTTCAGTGCGCGGAGCAAGCAATCATATAAACTGGTTTATAAAGTGGTTCAGAAGTGGTTCAGCATTATATCCTTGTAAATATTGGAGCTAAGTTGTTAACATTTTGTGATTGGGCTACCAAAACTGTGATACTAAGAAATATAGAGTGCACAAAGTCTGAAGAACCTTATGGCGAGTAATTTCAGAAGTGGTTCAGCAGCGGTTTAGCTCCATATCCTTATAACTATTGAAGCAATGCAACTGAAATTTGGTAAATACGCGTGAAGACTTGACATAATATCGTCACTCTCTGATAGCATATCTTAAGTCTATAACACCGGCACTTGGCTGCTCAAGAAAGTGGTTCAGCTCCGGTTCAAAAGTGGTTCAGTCCCTTATCTAAGTTAATACTGAAGGTACATTGCTTGCGTTTATTATATAAGCTGGAGATGTACATATATTAAAGTAGAGCGCACGTCTGAAGTCAATTGAACCGGTTCATAAGGAAATCAAAGTATGGTTTTGAACCGGTTCGGTAAAGTTACTTAGTAATTACTAAAGATGCTGAAAAAAGCAGATTAGGTAATAAACACGATTGTCTATTCAAAGTTTGCCATCGTTTTGGCACTTTATCCCACACTCTAGCCATAAAAAGTGGTTCAAAAGCGGTTCAGCCCAATATCTCTATAAAAACTGAAGCTAGAATACTAAAATTTTGAATGCAGATGGAGAGCGATAATAAAGAAAATTGCTTATTAGAGTTCACTAAACGGTTTAGTGCTTGGTACACAAAGTGGTTCAAAAGCGGTTCAGCGCCATACATCTGTAAAAACTGAAGCTAGAGTTTGAATACAAACAACAGTAGTTTACATAACACAGAAAATTGTGTATTTACAGTTTATGAACCGGTTTAAAAAGTGTTAATGAACCAGTTCCGTTCAGTTCAGTTCATTGGAAAGTCTGACAAGTCTGGAAACCCCTACGAAGTGGAGTTGAGCATGTGTACACACCTTGAGATCGCTGCTCTCGCTGTCAATCATATTGCCAACGGAGTTGAGGGCCGCCTCGACCAGCATGCTGGCGGAGGAGGAGTTGGCGCCAACGCCAACGCTCGCGCCGGCGCCGCTCAGTCTTGCATTGGCGTTGTTGTAGAAGGAGCTCATGAACGATTGCGAGTGGCTGAGCGAGTTCATTTGCATTTGTGGCGGCTCAACGCTGCTCGGGGCTGTGGGTGCTCCCGTTGGTGTGTGACCACCAGCGCCAGGACCACCGCCCCCACCACCGCCACCACCACCAGGACCAGGACCACCAGCGCCAGCGCCGCCATTGGCCGCGGCATTGTGATGATACTGGGACATGGCTGCTGCGGCGGCGGCTGCAGCAGCGGCTGCATTATTGTTGGACTCAACGACGTCCAGGAAGGAACTGTTCTCGTCCTCCTCCCGGCTGTGGGCGCTGTGTTGATGCTGATGGCTGGCATGGCTGGCGCTGGCGCTGCTCATCAGACGCGCAAGGAAATCTCTATTCTGTCCCAGCAATTTACTGTGCTCATCCACCGCGCTGGGCGGCACGGCAAAGCCCAAATCTTGTCCAGAACTTGGACCACTCGAGAGTTGGCCGCAACCTGGTCCACCGCCAGGTACGGTGGCATCATTGGCCACCTCGCTGCCATCGCTGAGATGACGATCATCGGCGCCAATCCACTTTTTGCTGCCTTTGCTGACCACAAGATTCTGGCCAAGAGCTGCATTCATGGCGGCAGCATGACGATAGCTTGGATCGCCATGTGGTTGCTGGGCTGTCTGTTGATGCGGATGCGAATGTCCATGATGTGAGTGGGAATGCGGATGCGATTGATGGGAATGATGTTGTTGCTGTTGATGTTGCTGCTGTTGTTGCTGCTGTTGTTGCTGCTGCTGCTGCTGATGATGATGATGATGTGCCGTTGGCTCGTCATCATCCTCATCATCGTCATCATCATCATCGAGTCCAACACCGACTCCACCCATGTGTCCCATCATATGCCCCAATTTGGCTGGATCCTCACCAGCTCCCGCCATGGCAGAGACAGCTGCTGCAGCTGCAACCACTTGTTGCACCTGTTGCTGGGCGCTGAGTCGCTGAGCTGTCGTTGTGAGGAACGATTCAACAAGACTGAGTTGAGCATTCTGCTTGCGACGCACTTGCTCCAAACGGACATTCTCCTCCTCCTCGTCGGCATCGTGCAGCTGTTGCTGGTGATGTGCTGCTGCCTGTTGCTGCTGTTGTTGCTGCTGCTGTTGCTGCTGTTGCTGTTGCTGCTGCTGCTGTTGGTGGGCGTGTGCATGCGCATGGGCGTGGCTGTGAGTGTGGGCATGATACTGTGGCTGCTGTTGATGCTGATGCGACAGATGGGATGGCGATTGATCCAAGTGTCCGCCATGAAGTTGCTGCTGCTGCTGTTGCTGCTGCTGCTGTTGTTGCTGCTGCTGTTGCTGCTGCTGCTGTTGGTGGCATTGTTGGGCATGTTGTTGCTGCTGTTGCTGCTGTTGTTGCTGCTGCTGCTGCTGCTGCAGTTGTTGCTGTTGCTGTTGTTGCTGCTGCTGTTGCTGCTGCTGTTGCTGTTGCTGCTGGGCGGCATGTGTTATTGTCGGTTCCTTCTTGCGTTTTCGCTTCCTTCCCACGCCGGGGGACCGGAGGGTATGCCGGGATTAACCGACGTCGGCGTTGGCGCCACCGTTGGCACTTTCTCCCCAAAGATGCTGGAGATCTTTGAGCTGAGCAGCGAGAGATTCGGTTCATTTCGACATAAATCCTTAATGGATTTCCCACTCTTCTTGATCGCCTCGAAAATGTTGTCATCACTGTACTCGGTGTCACTTTGCATTGAGCTGCTCAGCATGGAATTCTGATTCTGATCCTCAAGACTCTTGCGTCGCCTTCGTGGTGCTTGCTCTGTGAATGTGGAGACGGCAGCGTTAGGGCGTGCCGACTGCCCCACTGATCCAACTGGATCACCCACACCACCCACAACTGGCTTACCCAAAAGTCAACCTTCATTCCACCCGAATACGCATCAAACGTGTATGCCACACTCCTCTCGATCTTCGGCATCTGCTCCTGCGTGTAATTGTGCACCTTCTTGTAATGGAACTGCAGGCACTGCTTTGTCGTGAAGGCGGCATTGCACTCCGGTTCCGCGCACCTGCGGAGGAAGTGAAGAGATTGGGTTAGTCGCTGAATGATCATAATCGTGATAGAGTTACTGATAAGGAGGTGATGGGGATGGAGGCTGACCGAACGGAAGAATGGGGAAGTTTATGATAGAGAATAAGCGGACAATGGTTGTGGGGATGGAATGGAATGAGCATGGATAAGGAGGGTTTCCCGAGACAGTAAAGGATGAACGTCTGGAAACAGGAGACGGGAGGTGATGGAGTGCGGAGAATAGGAGTTAGAGATTGTGGTAACCAAATAGATATCAAATAGTAGCCAGCTCAACAGGGGACAGATCACAGCTGACAGTAAACGGGAGGTAGAAAAACGTTGACGAGGAATGTGAGATAGAGATTGTGACAGGAAAGATGGTAGATATTAGATAGGAGGATGGTTGGCAGGAGACGGAACCAGAAGAACGTTCACAAGTAAAAGAAGAAAGAGATTGCGAGTGAAAAGGCAAAAAGGGGAGTAAAGAAAGATGTGGAAATTGAGATAAAGCGATGCAGATTGAGATGCAGCAGATAAGATAGGTTAAACAGAAAGTTAAGCAGATAAGGCTGGGACAGAAGACAATAGATAAATGCATAAAACGGAATCACGGGGATTCTTAGAAGAAGACATGATCGAAAATTGAAGAGATGAAAGACGAAAGTTGGGAGACATTAAAGGGATCGGGTGAATGAGAAGTTTAACGGAGACTGGGAGTTGCACATTGAATATAGGAGAAGAGAGACAGAATGCAATCGGGAGTTGAATGCTGATTAACGGGAAATGTTATAAAATTATGAGACATTGTCTGAATAAGAAAGAGTACAGGAAGCAAGAATGAGAGATTAAAGGATGACGATTGAGAGACAAGAATGGGAAGGTAAAGGATAGTATATGGAGAATGTACATCAGGGCTTGAAGATAGAGTCTTTAAGGAAAGGTACTTACGAAGGAGAAATGTAGCTTAAAAGAGGAGACTAGGAGGAAAGAAGGACATATGATACACAGATAGTGAAGAATAAATTGAAGAGTGAAGTAAAAATTGCGATACAATGAGACTAATAAACATTGGACACAGGAGGCTGAATGGAAAACAGGGAGGGAACCAATGGAAATGATGTGGGGAGATTAAACTTACTTGAATGGCCGTACACCCGAATGCGTGAGCATGTGGATCTTCAGGTTGCTGCGATTCTGGAAGAGTTTCTGGCAGCGGGGACAACTCACCACTGTTGAGTTGCGACTGTGCACCTCCTTCGAATGGCGCTGCAGTGCCGCACGCGATCCTAGAAGTTTTGAACATAATTTACACTGAAAATCTCGTAAAACTTCAGCCATATCTAAAATGAAATTGTATGAAGAAAATGAAATTTTCGGATTGTGGTGATTTTGAAAGAAAATTAGTGAATTACAGAAAATTCATAGATAATCAAACCAATCCAACAACAAACGAACTAACAAACAAACAAATAACATAAAAAGCCCAAAGAAAACACATAAAGCATAATACACTAGATCGAACTAAAGTATTTATATATATATACATATATATATATATAATATATATGGAGGTATTACATAATCCGGGACGGAACTAAGTTTTAAAAACCAAAGGAAAACAATCTCAAATCTCAAAATTTAAACACAAACACAAAACAAAAGCAAATCATTCACTAAAAGCGATTATACAATGATGCAGTTTACGAATGATGCTGATGCGGATTTGGAGTTGAATGTGGGGCTCATTTCGCTATTTACTATCTGGTAAGAACTATCGTAAGAACGCATTTTATATATCCTAAGTTCAATTACTTTCTACCATTGAAAAGTTTTGATATTGATTTTATTCAGCAAAAAGTTGCATTTACGATATTCGAATATCACTGGGAATACTCAGAGAGTGAAACAAAGTCACTTACTGTCATTATAAATACATTATATTAACTTAACTATCTATAAGTTGCATTTACGATATTCAAATTTAAGTAACTTTGAGCAGTTTTTGCGAAGCTGAAATCCCAATGACTTTTCCTATCATTAAAGAGCTCGGAAATTATTTGAATTTGGTGTAAAAGTGCATTTACGATATTCGATATTTTAGCTTTTGTAATTGAATGTGATGCACTCTTTGTCATCCAATTAGCTTAACTATCTCTGACTGTATTTACGATATTCGAATGAAATTAAATTTCGAAAGGATACTTACGATATTAGAATTAAAATTCAATCAATTACGATATTCGAAATAATCAGCCTAGAAACTCGTAAGAGCTATTGATTGAGGAGTTAGTTGTTTACTATTAGATAGAAATGACCTAATTTCCTTTAAATTTCATTTACGATATTCGAGTCTTAATCGAACGTTTGCAAGTTATTAATAAAAATATATATTTCCCTTGATATGATATTCACTTGATAAGCATATGACTGATCTGATTTATGTGGTTAGATGTCTCAACAAAAATACGATAAGAAAGCAAAGAAGGCGATAAAGTAAGTTTTTGACCAATTTGGCATTTACAACTGAAAAAGGCATGATAATGAGAGGCGATCACAGGATGCGTGTTTTTGATGTGTTTGTTTGGTTAGTACGAGTGGTTAGTTGAGTTTAGTAGTTACGGCTAAGCACAAGGTGTGTTAGGTTACATTATAAGTACATACGATATTCGTGGTGGTTGTGTGTGTGAGTGTGTGTGTGTGTGTGTGTGTTTATGAAGAAGCTGTAGAGCGATGGCATATGTGTATGCATATATGTATATTGAGTTAATGCTGCGAGCTTATGATACTTTACGATATTGAGTGTTACGATATAACGAGCTTACGATATTGGCTGCTAGGCTTGCACATTCGCGATGCAAAATTAGTAGCTAATATACAGTTTGGACAAATTACGTTTACGATATTACGCTTACGATATTGAGACAGTCTACGCATATACGCATTTACGTTCTAGCTAGAGAGTGAGAGAGAGATAGAGATAGTGGCATCGCATACGCAACTTACCGCTGTGCACACGCTTAATATGCGCCTTCAGCTTTTGCGGCTGACAGAATTTGCGACCACAAAAATCGCAAACGGGTCGCGATCGATTTGGATTTGAGGCACAACCGTAGGTCCGATGCATCTCCAGATAGTTGAGGCGCAGGAAGAACTTATTGCAAAACTGACACTGATACGCCCCCTTGCCATCATGCTTCTCCGCCGCATGCTTCATAATGTTATCCTTCCCCAGCACCGCCTCGCCACAAACCTTGCAGTGATACTTCCTTATGGTCAGACTCATCGATGGATCGTGAAAAACTGAGCAATGGGTGCGATAATACAGTGGATGCTCAAACTTGAGGTTGCAGCCGCCGCAATCTGTTGTACGAAAAGAAACGAACAGAGAGAGAGAGAGGTAAAGAGAGCGAGCGAGAGAGAGAGAGAGAGAGAGAGAGAGAGAGAGAGAGAGAGAGAGAGAGAGAAGGTATAAGTGAATCAAAGAGTGAATCAATGCTGCACTTGACAGTCACTTGTACTGTCATTTGACTGTACTCACTTGTCTTCTCGGTGTGCTTCTTGCGCCACATGGTGTTGCAGTCGTCGCTCCAGTAGAGCAGCTCCATGCCATTGCGCAGATCCCGACAGCTGACAAAGTACGCCTGCCGATCGATGGAGACGAGATTCACATTGCGATCCTCATAGCTTGGTGCTGGCCGAATGAAGCGCAGCCAATTGGAGGCATTGGGATTATCGCAACAAAGCAGATAGGATTTGTCGGCACCAGCCTCGCACATCTCAAAGATCCACTTCATGTCGCTGCCCTCGCGCACCTCACCCGTCTGCACCGGCTGCCCGATGAGCGGGCCCAGCTTGGTGTACGCTCTCACCTCGGTGCGGGCAAACACACCCGTCACATTCGGCTCGACATTGTGCAGTTCGAACTCGGCGGGTACTGAGGCCTCCGCGAAGGTGATCAATGGCTTTGTTTCCAGCTCGGAGAGCTGTGACGTTTCATCCATGTCCATGTCCTCCATGTCATCCTCGTCGTCATCGTGTCGCGGTCGTCCGTGTTTCGCCTGACGCTGTGCGTCCGCCTTCAATTTGGCCAATGCCTCCAGATTACGACGCTCAATCCATTCGGCCAGGTCCACAGCATCGGTGACATTGCCACAGGCGTTGCGCAGTGGACACAGCTTGTGATCATGGGAGATGGAGCAGTCGCGACACGATTGCTGTGACCTGAATGCAATGTCATGCTCATCCTCCTCCTCCACAAAGTTCTGCTCCATTTTCATTTCACGTGCCAACGCCTCCTCATCCAGCTCCTCATCATCATCATCATCATCATCTGCCGCACCAGCAGCGGAATCATCCTCTGGCTCATCATAGCTATGCGGTGGCATCATTGCGGCGACAGTTGCCTTCGAGGAGGATTGCGACTGGGATTGCGATTTCTTGCTGGGATTCTTGGTGCGCACATGGAAGTTGCCCAATTGCCCATTGCTGGCATTGCTGGCATCCACAAGATCAGCGCCCGTGGCAAGCAATGTGGCGCCTGGATGTGGCGCCAATGTGGCAAGCTGTTGCTGCTGATGCAACGCATGTTGCTGCAACTGTTGCTGCTGCTCCTCGTCATCATCCTCCTCATCGTCGCTGTGCTGGGCCGCTGCTGCTGCTGCTGCCGCCGCGGCCGCCGCTGCCGCTGCCTTTTTGAGGCACAATGCACTGGGCAACGTCTCCTTGCTGCTTGCCTCCAATTCGCTTTTGATCTTCTCCGCAATGCGACAGTCGAGCACCTCTGGCAATGCCGACGATGCGGCCACCGCGGCGGCTGCTGCTGCTGCGGCCGCTGCGCCGGCTTTCAATGCGGCCGCAGCGGCTTTTGCTTCCTGTTTCTTCGATTTGCTGGTGTTGCTGCCAAAGCTGTTGTTGTTGTAGCCACCTTTGACCTTGCCACCGGCATAACCGTTAAGCGCATCCGTTGTAAACTGCACGCGTTTCTTGTAACGCTTCCGTTGCGGCGCTGTGGGCGTGGCCATTGCAACGCCGCCTCCCAGCGACTCCAAGCTGCCGTTGCCATTGCCATTGCCATTGCCACTGCCACTGCCATTTCCATTGCCACTGCCATTTGCTCCACTTCCATTTCCATTGAGATTGAGATTCAAATTGAGATTGAGATTCTCCGATGGCGGCGCAAAGTCCTTGACGCTAAGATTCGGTTCCAGCTTGAAATTGCCATCGAATCCCTTGGTGGGCGTGTGGGCGGGCGACGGCGGTGGCAGGCTAAAGCAGCGAGCAGAGAAAGGAAGAGAGAGAGAGAGAGAGAGAGAGAGCGTGATTAAGCGAGTAAGAGAAGCAGCAACAAAAATGGGTCGACAAAGTGCGTGATTTTCATGCTCAAAGCGTCCAGTGGTCAGACAACACCACCCAACCAACCCAAACACCCCGCAACCCTGGTATGCTCTACTACTCTACACCATGCCCCCTACATTCCCCCCCCCCCCCTTTGCTTTACCAACTGTTTCCCAGTCGCTGTCTTGCGTTTAATTAATTTCGCTTACGCTTTTGCCCGCTGCTTTGGGGACATCCAACTGTGTGGTGCGTTGTGGTGCGCTGTGGTGCGCTGGTGCGTAGCTGTGTTGCCTGACTGCGTTGCTGGACCGCTGCCAGCTGTGTGCAGCAACAAACAGCGAGCAGCGCTAGGACTTCCATTTAATTTTCATTGCATTTTCTATTTGAGACGCAACGTGAACTTTAAGCGAATATCGTAAGACTTCCTATTGCGCAATTTGGTAATTGCAATGCCTAGGGTTGCCCTGCTCATTGTAAAACAGATATTGCATATCATAGAGTAAAATCTCAATTAGCAACAAATATCGTAAATAGCTACTTAAAATGGCAAATTTCAATTAAAGTGATTCAATATCGTAAACGCAATATACCATAGTTACCCTAGTCAATATAAAACATAATATAAATATCTGAAAATCTTTTTTTTCTGCAAATTCAACTGAGGACAATAGCTTGATCGTGCTGAAATTTCAACTTCAAACGAATATCGTAAGCACAATATTGAATGCACATAAATATGCAATAGAGAAATCCCCTGATGTGTTCTTTTTAGTGGATTCAACTGAAGTTACTGACAAATTAGGGTTTTTTAATTTTACCATTCTCAATTGTAAACGAATATCGTAAGGGAATATAGAAACATAACCAGGGTTGCTGGGCCTACTTAATAACGTAAGTCTTTACAAAGAAATAGCCAGCGGAACTTTATACAAAATGACACAATATTTGAATATCGTAAGTCGACATGCCGAATATCGTAAGTTTCAAAAAACGAAACTATGACATGCATATACTACAGCCGTTCTTATTGCATCGTAAATAACTTAGTACTATGCAAAGCATTCGCCTTAACTTACATACGATATACAATAATTGTATAATGCCTTTGCAGTTCATTGACATCCAGTCGATGAGTCTCTTGAATCGCATATCTAAAAACTGTTTATCAAACAACTAAACAACTTATTTGTCTACTGTGTCTACTTCCATCTGTTTAGACTATCAAATTGAATATCGTAAGTGGCAGACTTCACTTAGCAAGTGTTTTTCAATACTTAAACACAGCTTAACAACACTTTTCAACAGCATTTACAACTTTTTTGTCTCACTTTTGAGCTTAGTCCAATATCGTAATTCGCTTTCCACGCAGCAGACAACAGTCTAATTAGTCTTTTCGCATTAGTTAGCCATTCTAAGTAATAGCTGCTTAACTTTTGGACCAATTAGCTAATATTAGCTTGGAAATCTACACATCCTACACAGCTTGTGGCTCAACTCGTGCATTGCTTGATGCGAATTTCCATGGAAAAAGCTGTTATATTTTCAATTAGCCAAACATCCCTAAGCCAGTTGTCCCTAATATGTTACGGGCATGGCTATTCAGCAACTGGTTGTTCTTACCTATCTGTACGCCCACATTCCCTAACTGTCGCTATATTCTATTTTCTTCACTCTCCTCGCTTCTCCATTCTCCGTTCTTCCTGCTTCCTTCTCCCGTTTCATGATTTTCCCCTAAGCTTTATCGTTTTTGTCCATGTTTTGGACGCCAATTGCAGCTGCATGTCTATATATATATATATATATATATGTGTTGATATATATATATATATATATATATATATATGTATATATATATATACATATATCTGTGCCCTCTCTCGCTCCACTGTTTTTTTCTCTTTGTTCTCCTCTTTCCCACTGTAGAGTGGCGCTCCCATTGACCCCTTATTTCAGCTCATATCCATTAACCTATTCTCAGGCGAAAAGTTTCGTGCACAGGAAATTCATCAGTGCAATGCCGCCAATGTTAAGTGTGTGGAGTGTGTGTGCATGTGCGTGTGTGTGTGTGTGTTGTTGTGTTGGCTGTTGTTGTTGCCAGTAAAATTGCACATGGTCCACAGCAATCGCGAACATTGTGCGTTTTCCCAGCATGTGCGAGTGGCTGTGTTGTGTGTGTGTGTGTGTGAGTGTGTATGGGTCTGCTCTGTGTGGTTCTGTTGTATGCGTGTGTGTGTGTGTGTGTGTGTTATCCTTCATTAAATCCTCCACCTTAGGACCTTAACAATAATATCGAAACAGCGACGGCAACAAACGTACTCCGTCCAACGTGCTCCCCTCCACCTTCACCACTTATCCTGCTCCACTTTGTGCTTCGCACTGCCGCACTGCCTCATCTCCTACCCCCTTATACCTCCCCCACCTCCCCCTCTTCATCTTCTGCCCACATGGGCTTCCACATTGAGCTGTGTGTTTTCAGTTCTGTTTCAGGCTGTTTTGTCCTTCTGTTTCAGTTTCTGCTGTGCTCGGCGCTTTCTCGATTTCCACCTCCCTTTCTCCCTCTCTCTCTCTCTCTCGCTCTCTCTTTCTTTCTCTTTCTCGTTTTCTCTCTGTCCTTTGCACTCTAGCTGTGTCTCTGCGCTTGCCATTAATGTGCTTGCTTGAGGGCGTTGGGCCAAAAAAAGGGGGTTGCTTGTGTTGCAAATGGGGGCTGATTCGGCATCTGATTCAGTTTTCGTGTGCGTTACTCGTTGGCGCATTAAGTACACTTATACTAACACACACACACACACACACACACATAGTCAGTCGGGATTTTTGTGCCTTTTTGGCGAAAATGTCGAAAATGCGCAGAAATCAACACGAAATTTTTGTATGAAAAAGGCAAAGAAAAAGCAAAGGCGATATTCCTGCACAGTGGTTGATATTGTTGTCTCTATGTCTCGTTATCTCTATCTGTGTGTGTGTGTGTGTGTGTGTGTTAGTATAAGTGTGTGTGTGTGTGAGTGAGTGTGCTTGGGTGTGTGTTGTAGCTGTTGATTATGTTAGCTGAGGGAAATGTGTGCAATGGAACCCAAGGGAAACGTGTTAAGAATTTCCATTCAGCGCGACAATTTTGTTCCATGTTTTTCACTAAGAGCACAACACGGTGTAAGCTCTGCTATGTGTGTGGAGCTTTCGGCGAGAGCTTTAAAATATCACTTGCTGCATAGAACTTAAAAATTTGTTCATCTAATTACGAAAAGTTAATGTGATTCTACAAGAAGACAACAATACAGCTTTGGCAAGGCTTTCTATCACAGCTTGCTGTTAGAGCTTTTAGCAATCGCATGCAAAGCGAAGATTAAAAGTACATCAGAGCTTTAAAGCTACTCATAATTTAACCAAAGCTAATATATTTATCAGCGAGGATGCACAAAGCAATCAGTTAAATGTGGATAAATACGGCGTTCGAAGAGCTTTCTGACAGAGCTTTCAAAGATCACGTACTAAGCACAGCTGCAAAGTGAAGTTAATAAAGCTCAGCGAAGACAGATCACAAATAAAAATAATAAAATTTAGTGGAAAAAATTCAACAGATTGCACAATTAGAGCTTTCGCAGAGCTTTTCGTGATCGAACCAAAAATACACTTTTCAGTGAAGCAAAATATGAAAACTCAGCTGAAGAATAGAGCTCAGATCATGTAGTTGAAAAGTCAGTTGAAACTGTAAAATGAGCAAGGCAAAGCTTTTTGGGGAGCTTTCACAAATACGGTTTTAAGGAGCTTTTATAGATTAATTTTTCTTTTAAAGGGCTTATAAAACAGACAGTGCTTGAAAGCTCGCCAGAGAGAGTGTACAAATTAACTTATTCAGTTAAGAATTGAATAAAAGCTCTGCAAGAGCTTTCGTTGATAATATATCAGGCAAGCCTGAGCTTCAAAGAGACTGTGGAGCTTCAAAAGCTGTTTATTTGAGCTTGCTAATGCGATACGAAAGCTTGTGGTTGTAATGACAATAAAGTGTGTGAAGCTAAGCTTTCTGAGAGCTTTTACTGATCAAAGCAATAGCTTACGGATTCCAACAAAGAGAAAGTTAGAAGGAAAGTGGCAAAAAAAAACTAAAAAGTGAACTTTGAAGATTTCAATGCATAATATCATCGACTACAGTGAAGCCGGACTGTAAAGAACACAAGATTTTGAACATAAGATTTTCGCTAGAGCGCGCCACGACTGTACAATGAAATTGTTTGGCATGCAGAGATAGTTAAGAGTGGGCGAAGGTAGGGTAAGCAGAGGAAGTAGGGGGAAGTAGGGGGAGTCGGGGATACAGGGAGACAAGGTGGCAAAGGCAATGGAATCAGCTTAACCATTGGCATTTTCACATTGCAGCCCCAAAAAGCAGACGAAGGCTGAAAATTAAGTTTGCGGGTGGTTTAAGAAGAGAGAAGAACGGAAATGACGAAAGGGGGTGGGGGGGGGGTTGGTGCGGTAAGGGAAATGAAGACACGAGTGGGGAATAGGGGCTTGAAAGCAACGCACAAAGCGCCAAATGGCGCGCTCGTTGCAGCGTTGCAACAACAACAATAACAATAAGAACAACAACAACAACAAAAACAACAACCAACAAGGTAAAAGGCAGCGGCAACGTCACGACAACACGCGGCGCATTCACATTTGGGTGGATTTTCTGGTGGGTTTTGATTTGGAAATGCAGACATTTACACACACACACACACACACACACACACACACGCAGAGAGACTGAGAGAGAGAGAGAATTGGCAGCATGGCATGCAAATGCATATTGCAACAACAACGTCAAATATGAGTCTACTCAACTGCAAGTTACCCGGTAGCAATCAACAAATATAGCTTTCTTTCTCACATTACTTTTACTTTTACAGGTCTTATTGCTTTATACAAAATGTACATATTTCTAGAATGCAAATAAAAACTGAATAAAACTGCAGAAAACAATGCATTAACTTTGTAGTAGATAGATGACAATACAAAATATAATTTTAAACCTATTATTATTATTTAAAATATATAAATAAATGTATATAATATATCAAAGAAATAGCTTTGGGTATTTAACATTTATTTTAATATTTTAATAGTGTTGTATTGGAATTTTTGAAAATTTTCAATGAAAAAATAGTAAATAAATAAAATAATAATAAATAAATATCTAATTTTTTAAATAATTAATTTTAATTGTATTTTTTAATATTAATTTTGAATGTTAAGCATTATTCACATCAACTGTGGCTAGCTGTTAAATTCAATTTGTATTCATCTATTTATTAAATAGATGTTTATTGAAATCTTTAATATTATTGAATTGTTTCCCTTCACAATTTTATGAATTAATATTAATATTTGCATTTATTTTAAATATATATATGTATTTCTTTTTTAGAGCGACTTTAAAATACTTGAAGCTTACAGAATGCCACTGAATTCCCCTAATTAATTGTTCATACAGACTTGCTCATATAATTATTATTTGTTTCAAAACTATTTGAAATTTGAATTAAAATTTTGAATGCCGTATTTTTTGAAGTTATTTTCTTATTTAAAGTGTAAAATATGCATCGTTTAAGATATTTTAAACCTGCAAAAACTGAGCAGACAACTGAGTTATGACATTTGAAAGCTAATATACGTATTTGCTAATTGATTGAAACTTGTCAATTAATTAATAAATAATAATCTAGCATTGATAGAGTGTTAAGTAAACTATAACATAAGTTGAGCTGATTTTTAGGAATGACTTAATGTAGGTAACCTTGCTTCCTTCCCAAACTTGAGAACTATAGCTTATATAGTCTCTGAGATACAGACGCAAGAACATTTAGATAGACAGACATTCAGTTGTTAATCGAGTCGACTATTAATATTTATTAGCCATATATTTATATAGGAAAATAATCTTAAGCTAATCTTGCATTTCTCATTGGACATAAGCAGCGCTTTATTTCTCAAAATAGTTTTAATAGAGCTTACCAAGGCTTTCACATAGATAATTTAGAGAATAGTATTACTTCTACTGCCTGTTACATGCATTTGCACAGTGCAATAACACCCAATTCAATGTGCTGCCGGGTAGAACAGCAAGAGCAACCACATGCTGCACAATGTTGCTTGAGCATGTGTCATTGTGTGTGTGTGTGAGAGAATATGTGTGTGTGTGTTGCATGTGTGTTGCTTTTTCCGCTTCCGCTGACATGGCGGCTGCAACGACAACGACAACGACGAGGACGAGGACGAGGAGGACAAGCATGTGGTTGAGGATGGGGACGAGGACACAGCGGGCTTGCAGTGTCGAGTCTGGCAATGGCGACGTTTTGGGAATATGCAGCAGGGGTTAGCAGAGAGCAGGGAGCAGCGTGGCAAAGGAGCAAGACAACGGGAGGAGGTGGCAGGTCTGCGGCTGCAAGGCAGGCAACATGAAAGCGCCGTTGCATGCAACCGCACGAGTGCCGCATTTGTGCCTTTGTAGCCTGGCATTGCAGTCGATGTACACACACTTATATATATATATATATATTTATGTATATATATTTATGTTCAAGAGGGGGTGGGGGGATAGTGGCTATCAGAGCAAGGCAGCAAGCGGGTATGTCGTTGCCTCAGATGCACTCGGGCATGAATCGCTTTTACATTTGCCTCGCTTTTGTGACGCCGCGCCACAGCCTGTCTCTAGAGCTGCTAGCCTTCCCCCGCTGCCCGCTGCCCGCTGCCCGCTGCTCGCTGCCCGTTGCCCGCTGCCCTTCTTCCTGTTCCTTTGCCTCCTCTGCCGGCGCTTGCCACTTGTTCTTTGCACACAAGTCTTGAACGTTGCCATGTTGCCCAAAAAGCTGCCTCGTGTCCAACTTCCTTTGCCTTCCTCTCCGCTTCTTTCTCCTTTCTCTTTTCCTACCACCCCCCAACCATCACTCTGCTCCTGTACTTGTGTATATGTGTGTGTGTGTGTGTGTGTGCGTGTGCGTGGCAACTATCAACAATCTTGGCCAAAGAAGCGTTGCCATATCTTTTGAGCCTTTTGCCTTTACGGCTTTTGTTCTCGTGCTTCGCCTTTTGAAACCAACTCAATTCCTTGACTCTGTTTTGCTTTTGTGCTTTGTGCCTTATGCTTTATGCTTTTTGCTTTTTGCTTTGTCTGAGGCATTCGCTTCTTCTTTTTTTGAGCGTGCCAAGCGTACAGAAGGCAGAGCAGAAAAGAGAGAGAGACAGAGAGTAAGAGACAAAGCTTTGAAATGGCATCAAAGCAAATACTTAATTAGATTATGCAGCTTTTTGACTTTCGCTTTTGTTTGGCGATCTGGCAGCTCAGTCAGCGCAGTCAGCTCAGGCAGCTTTAAGCATGAAAAGTAAGCAAAGCTTGCAAGCTTTTGGAACATTTAAAAGAGTTCAAGTGTCAGGCACAAACTTTAAGCGTTCTTAAAGTGAGAGCTGTGAAGTGAGAGTATAATTATGCATTCCTTGCGTGATCAATAAGAAAAGCTTGCAAGCACAAACACAACTGAGTTGAGCTTTAAGTTACTTTAATGATAAAAGAGTGCTTTAAGTTTTACAAGAGGATTAAGCAATCAGAAGGTGTCTGAGAAGAGCTTTAAGCTAAATTCAAGAGCCGACAACAGCGTAGAGCAACGTTGGATCAAATGGGTGTAAGCATCAAGAGCTTTAAGCTCTAGAAAATAGCTTGCTGAGAAAGGAGTTTAAATATAAAATGTGTTAAAAGCGCTTTAAGGTAAATGAGCAGAATCGGAGGGAAGAAAGTGCAATCGAGAGATGACTAAAAAGAGCTTAAAGCTTTGTAAATGCGATGAAGACTGTACTTCATGTGAAACTTTGAAGACAAGCAGAAACTATTCTAATGATGTTAGAGCTAAATTGTAGTTATCTCGAGAGAGAGGGAGAAAACAAAAGAGAGAGAGAGAAACAGGGACAGAGAGAGAGAAATATAGACAGATAGACTGAGACTGAGACTGAGACAGAGAGAGAGAGAGATAGATAGTATCAAGCAAACCAGAAACTTCAAGTCCCAGTAAGCTCTGTCCTTTTGACATAAATAAATCCAAAGAGATTTGATAAAAAATTAACATATTGCAAATTAAGACAAGATTCTCGTCAGACGAAATTTCAAGTGAATCGTCGCGAATAAAAAACATTTTGGAAAAAAAAACGATGCTCAAATTGAGGGGCCGCACTGTCATTGTGACCGGTCTGGCAACGCTGGCGCTTGTGAGCTACTGCATTTACTTTGATCAGAAGCGCAGAAAAGATCCGCATTATAAACGTCGAATCTACGAGCGACGACAATTCGATCGAAGATTGAAGATACCGCAAACAGATCAATGTCTGTCACCATTAAACGTTGAGGTGGTTGAATACTTTTTGCATCGCGTGTATCTGGGCGAAACATATTTTAGGCGTAACGATTGGAATCGAGCTGTCCACAATTTTGCCAACGCGATCATGATATGTGCGAATCCAAATATCTTTCTATTCAAATTGCAAAAGGTGATGCCCAAAGAACTTTATGATCTGACATTAGCCAGAGTTCGATTGCTGGTTAATACCTCCGATATGTGGAGTAAATCATCGACTTCATTGACCGACAATTACGAAAATATTTTAGAGTTGTCATCTGAACGAACCAACGCACAATTGCCCAACGACAACAATTGATGGACTTTGTGATGCGCGTAATAATATTAATTTTCTACACATGTTAATAAAGTTAATAGTAAAGTATCCTTAGAGTAGCCACTATCTCAGCTAAAACCTTTTCCTTATCAGTTTGACTCTAATTAATTAAACGACTTGTTCAAACATTCTCACATCTCTGTTAGACTTCTAAAGGATATGAAGGATGAGAGATCCACTGCTTAACGAGTTCAAACTCTAATTTCGCTTGCAATTTTTAACTTCTTTACTTTTACTGGGAGAGATCTCTTGCCCTGTCTAGCAAAGAAAGCTGCTCAGCTAACTCCTAGAGGTTGATCTCCCTTAGCACAAACTTCCTTTAGGTCTAACACCATTCTAACACATCCTAACACCATTCAAACACAATCCTAACACCATCTTAACACCATCCAAACACCATCCTAACACCATCCTAACACCATTCAAACACAATCCTAACACCATCCTATCACCATCCTAACACCATCCTAAGAACATCCTAACACCATCCTTAGAACATCCTAACAGCATCCAAACACCATCCTTAGAACATCCTAACAGCATCCAAGCACCATCCTAACACCATCTTAACACCATCCTAACACCATCCTAAGAAAATCCTAACACCATCCTAACACCATCCAAACACCATCCTAACAGCATCCTAACACCATCCGAACACCATCCTAACACCATCCTAAGAACATCCTAATACCATCCAAACACCATCCTAACACCATCCTAACACCATCTTAACACCATCCTAACACCATCCTAAGAAAATCCTAACACCATCCTATCACCATCCAAACACCATCCTAACAGCATCCTAACACCATCCTAACACCATCCTAAGAACATCCTAACACCATCTTAACACCATCCTAACACCATTCTAACAAAAACCTTACACCATTCTAACACCATCCAAACACCATCCTAACAGCATCCTAACACCATCCTAACACCATCCTAAGAACATCCTAATACCATCCTAACACCATCTTAACACCATCCTAACACCATTCTAACAAAAACCTTACACCATCCTAATACCATCTTAACACCATCCAAACACCATCCTAACAGCATCCTAACACCATCCTAACACCATCCAAACACCATCCTAACAGCATCCTAACACCATCCTAACACCATCCTAAGAACATCCTAACACCATCCTAACACCATCTTAACACCATCCTAACACCATTCTAACAAAAACCTTACACCATTCTAACACCATCCAAACACCATCCTAACAGCATCCTAACACCATCCTAACACCATCCTAACACCATCCTAAGAACATCTTAATACCATCCTAACACCATCCTCTTAGCCATTACTATCTTTTGCCCATATTCTTTACGAACTTTTACTTTCCAAATACATTCCTTAGGCACATTCCCGCTTAGGAGGTGCAAATTTACTTATCAACTTCCTGAAAAAATTCAAAATACCTAGCTGAGTAGTTATAGCAACTGTCACAGTGGTTTGTTCTCAGTTTCTTCCCTTTGTGATTAGTTGTTATTGTTGCTGAATATTCTCTTCGGCACTTTTCCCCTTAATGCTGTATTAGTTAGGGAGACTAAGTTGCCTTAAGCCTTGGCTTAACATTTGACATTTCCCTTAGAACTTTTTCAATTACAAAGTTCTCCTCGGTTAATATTATCACTGTTAGAGACAATTTCATAGGGTTATGGATAGGGTGATTCGTTAGAAGTAACTAAACATTTAATAAGACTTGGTTATCATTTGGAGGTATACTTATTGTGGACTTGTACTATTAAGGTATTGCAACTTTAATAGTTATTGTAAGTTTAGAAAGTTTTATCCCTTCCACAAGTTTGATTCCATCCTGGAAATGCAAGCAGTAGGCATTCCCGCATTATAGCTTTAAGAGGAATTACTTTCAAAGCAGGGTTACCAGACCCCCTTTGGACATGTCTTCCTCGCATTCAATTTGCTCAAAAAGTTTTTCATCTAGAAATACTTCGAACTCTACTAACACTGTTGGGTGTAGTTACAGCTTCTAGCGTTTATTGTAATGCATTCTAGAATCTAGAATTGTCTGAGTTAGTTTCTTCCTTCAGTTTCCAGCTTTAGAAGGATCTGACTTATTTTCAAGTATATTTTCAAGCGACGTTCGTTTCGAATATATAATTATCTTCTCCACATTTGAAATACATCCGCTTAATTGAATCCACAACCCTGTCAAAAGTAAGTCCAGCTTGAAGAGGATGTGTTACTTTCTCCCTAAGAACTTGCATCCTGCTATATGTTCGCTTAGTTTAACCCTGTCGACAGTAGTTCCAGCATAGGAGGTTTTCAAGTGTATTGATTTGATAGCCTTCTAAAAACATTAACTATCTGAGTCTTCTTCCTTGGAACTATCTTATTAAGCTTAGTTTAGTTGAACTTGCAGCTTTGTCAACAGTAGTTATAGCATAGAAGGGCCTCAGTTGTATTCAATTGATCTCCTTCTAGAACTTAGAACTATCTGAGGCTTTTTCATTGAGCTACCTTCGCTTTGTTGCATCCACAAACTCTGCCAAAAGTACTTCCAGCTTGAAGAGGATGAATTACTTTCTTCCTTAGAACAACTTTCCTGCTGTACATCTGCTTAGTTCAACCCACAACCCTGACAACAATAGTCCCAGTATAGAAGGGTTTCAAGTGAATACATTTGATGTACCTTTAGAATCTGGAACTATCTGAGGGTTCTTCCTCAGAGCTACTTCATTGACTTATCTACACTTAACTCACTGAACTCACAACCCCGTCAAAAGTACTTCCATCTTGAAGAGGATGAGTTACTTTCTCCCTTAGAACTAGTTTGCTGCTTAGTTCAACCCACTACTCCGACAACAGTGGTCCCAGTGTAGGAGGGTTTCAGGTGCATTCATTTGATATCCTTCTAGACCCCATAATCAGCTGAGGGTTCTTCTTTGGGACTATCTCATTGTGGTACCTCCGCTTAGTTGAATCCACAAATCCTGTCAAAAGTAGTCCTAGCATTAGGAGAGTCTAATCTTAATTTCAAATGTATTCATTTGATATCCTTCCTGAATCTATGACTATGTGAGTGAGTTTCTCCTTTGAGCTTCTCTTTATTTGAGGTACCTCCGCTTAGTTCAACCCACAAACCCTGCCCACAGTAGTCCCACGTTAAAGAAGATCCATCTCATATGCACACAGGTGAAACTTAATTTGAGCATGAATTCGATTCAAGATACTCACTTATTCAGTCGATCCGTATCGTTGTCGGCCAAGTTGAGGAGGTACGCAACGAACTCAACATCGTTCTTGAACTGAAGTCGAGTTCTCATGTGTTCCCATTTCTCGGCGTTTTTGGTGCCGATGTAAATGTTTTTACTGTAATTTTGATGGCGATATTTGCGACGTTCGCTGGCAGCGCTGCCACTGCCGCTGCCGCTGCCGGCGCTGGACTGTTGATGTTGCTGCTGTTGGAGTTGATGTTGTTGTTGATGTTGCTGCTGATGATGTTGCTGATGTTGCTGCTGGTGCTGTTGCTGCTGTTGCTGATGCTGATGTGAGTTGCTGCTGTGTCGTGACGTCTGCTGTTGCAATTGCATCTCATTGTTCAAGGCATGATTGCTGTTGTTGTTGGTGGAGAAGCTGGTGTTGCTGTTGCCACCGATGAGACTGCTTGGCGCAGCAATGCTGCCCATGCCCATGCTGCCAGCGCCAGCAGCAGCAGCGGCAGCGCTGCTTACCATATCCAATACCGACGACGCATTTTGACTGTGATGCTCAAGCTGTGCAACAGCCGCAACATTTGCGGCATTCAATTTGGCTGCCGCTGCAGCGGCTGCTGCTGCCGCTGCCGCTGCTGCAGCTGCTGCAACGGCGCTCATATGCAGCCCGCTGCTCTCGGCGGCAGCAGCGCTGCCCAGATGCGTTGACGTCAATGCATGGTGACTGTCCAAATGGCTGCTCGCCGCATCCTCATCATCATCCTCGTCATCCTCATCCTCATCGTCATCGTCGTAGTCCGCCTGCTCTTGGCTGTGATCGTGGGCGTGCCGCAGATCTGCCGCCAGCGCAGCTGGCGTCGCAGCCAAGCCATGCATGTTGTTGTTGTTGTTGTTGTTGTTACTGTTATTGATGTTGTTGTTGTTGCTACTGCTGTTGTTGTTGTTATTATTGTTGTTGTTGTGGTGCTGATCCATGGCATCTTCATCATCATCATCATCCTCATCATCGTAATCATCTTCATCATCCTCCAGCTGCTCCTCATCTTCCTCTTCCACCTCACGATCCCGCTGCTTGTTGTTGTTATTGCTGCTGTTGCCGTTGTTGTTGTTGTTGTTGTTGTAGTGATGTTGCTGCTGCTGATGCTGTTGTTGCTGTTGTTGTTGCTTGCCATTGTGCAGCGCATTCACAGCAGCTGCCACAACCGCTGTCGCTGCCGCTGCTGCAGCTGCCTGCGCTGCCGTTGCGCCGACGCCGTTGCTATCGTCGCTGCTTTGGGAGCTGCTGCTGCTTCCTGCTGCTGCTGTTGCTGTTGTTGTGGTGTCTGCTGCTGCTGTGCAAACTGTTGTTGCTCAGCGAGTTTGCATTGTTGTTGTTGTTGTTGTTATTATTGTTGTTGTTGTTGCTACTATTCATATTATTAATATTATTGTTGCTGTTGATGTTGTTGTTGCTGCTGCTTTGCTGCTGGCTGCTGCTGCTGCTGTTGCTGCCGCTGCTGGCGCTCAATGCTGCTGCCGCCGCTGCCGCTGCTGCTGCTGCGGCCCGACTTAGAAAAGGCGCGCGTGGCACTAAAGGCGTATCGGAATTATCCGAACTATCATTAAAATCGAATGCACTGAAATCGGCATTATTTGTTGCTGCTGCCGCTGCTGCAGCTGCTGCTGCTTGCGCCGCTGCTGCTGCTGTTGATGTTGCTGTTGCAGTTGTTGTTTTCGACATGTTTGATGCGTTCAGTTTGTTGTGGTTGTTGTTGTTATTATTATTACTATTGTTGTTGTTGTTGTTGCTGCTGCTTCCGTTGCTGCTGCTGCAAGTGCTGCTGCTGGCGCTGCTGCTGCGGCTACGGCTGCGACTGCTACTGCCGCCGCCGTTGCCGCTTACTGGCGTCGTTGGACGTTGCTGCTGCTGCTGTTGCAGTTGCTGTTGCTGCCGGCGTTTGCTAATTGTTGTTGTTGTGGGTGCTGCTGACGTTGTTGTTGTTGTTGTTGATGCTGCCGCTGCTGCTGCTGTTGTTGTTGTTTGTTTGATTGCGCTTTGCCGAACGCTGCTCAGTTTATGCTATTTGTTGTTGTTACTGCTGCTGCTGCTGCGTCGCGAATTGCTGCTGCTGCCGCTGCTGCTGCTGACGACGCCTCTCTCAGCCTCTGCTGCCGTCGCTGTCGTTATCGCTGTCAGTGTCGCTAACGTTGGCGTTGCTGCTCTTGGCGCCTCTCTTTGCCTCTGCTGCTGTTTTTGCTTCTGCTTCTTCTTCATTATTCCACACACACACGTCGCGTGCTAGCTGCACACACACACACACACACTACACTCGTTGCTCCTGCTGCGGCTGCGGCTGCGAATGCTGCTGCTGCTGTTGCTGTTGTTGTTCTTGCTGCTGCTGCTTATACTCTGCTTGTTGTTGTTGTTCTTGCTGCTGTTGTTGCTGTTGCATTGCTTGCATTTGTTACTGTTATTGATGTTGTTATTATTTCGCTTGTTTTTGCTATTTGTAATTGTTGCTATTTCGCATAGGCTTGATAAGGAGAGGGAAATGCAGAGAACAAATGTAAAACCAACTGCGAGGCTTCGTTTTATCTACACTCGGACATACACACACACACCCACACACACCTACATGCACATACATATGCATACAAGTGGCGACGCCAGCGTCAACGCAGGCAGCGACGCTTCGCAGCGTGAGCACGAAAATCAGCGAGCGCGAAAGAGAATCCAAAAATATAAAAAAAAGGATGAAGCAAAAAGAGCAAAAAAAATGCGTTACTCGCTGTGGCGCTCGCTTTGCAACGTCTGGCAACGCTGTGCCCGTTGCCTGCTGCCTTTGACTTAATTTATGGCGTTTTCTTTTTTTTCTTGCAGCTTGTTGTTGTATTTGTTGTTGTTGCTGTCGTGCTTTGCTATAATTTTGCTTTCTATTTCAAAATGCTTGTTGTTGTTGTTATCGTTTCTGTTGTTGCAGCTGCTTCTGCTGCTGCGCCTACGCCCCACACAGAAAAAAAATTACAAAAAAAATAACCTTGCAACGAAGCAACAACAATAGCTACAAAACTAAGCAGGCTGCTTTGTTATTTGTTGTTGTTGTTTGAATTTGAGGAATTATTTTTTCTCCGTCATGTCATTCGCTCTGCTTGCTTTGCTTGCTTCTGTGCATGTGTGTGTGTGAGAGACACCCACTCCACGTGTGTGTGTGTGTGTGTGTGAGTGTGAGCGTAAGTGTAAGTGTGCTCTCAATGAGCCTGACAAGGCGTGGGGAAAGTATGTGTAGGCGTCGCAGGGGGAGTCTGTGTGGAGGGGTGGGGGCGGTAAGTGCGCTGGCGTTTGCTGCTAGACGCCTCGCCTCGACTCGCTTTCGCCGCCTTCGCCGCCGCCACCAACGTCGCTGCACTTTTTGACTTTTTGCTTACTGCGTTTTCGCTTCGTTTCAATTTTGATTTGAATTTGAATTTCTATTTAAATTCATTATTCATTTAATGCCACTATTCACTTGATTCACTTATTTGTTCACGCACTCGAAAAGAAATTTCTCAAAAAAAGGGAACGAAAAGCAAAGAAAAAAAGAGGAAACGGCAGAATTTTTTTTTTAAATTGCTTTGTTGTAATTTGCTTCACTGTTGTTGTTGCTGCTGCGGCTGCTGTTGTGATTGTTGTTGTTATTCTTGTTGGCATTTATAGTATATGCTTTATTTGTTATATGCATTGCTTTTGCTGCTATTATTTTGCTTTTTTCTATGCTGTTATTTTTATGCTTTTTTCTTTTATTTTTTTTGTTATTTGGTAATCCGCCGTTTCGAGCCTGTTTCGAGCGTTTTCTCCGTAGCGCTCATATGCCGTTACTCGCTGGTCGCGTCGGAATGAAGGACTTTTTATTTATGTGTATGTCCTCGTCGCAGTCATCGTCGTCGTCGTAGTTCTCGCAGCCGCGTCGCTGCCGCAGCACGCTGCCATTTCTCTATGCCTGTGCCTGCGCGCGCTTCGCTCTATGTCTCTGTATATGTGTGTGTGTGTGTGTGTGTGTACGTCTGTGTTGGAGTGCAAAAAAGTTTTGAGCGAGCAACGCCGCCAAAGCGGTACAAAGATACACTCACACATTCACTCTTGCACTCACTCCATTGCACACACACACATGTGCTTACTCTCTCAGGCCAAAAGCTCGGCCCAAGTCGCGGCGCTGCCGTCGCGTGAACAGCGCGAACGAAAGCCCTTGTACATATACATACATTTACATTTATTTCTCTGAGTCTGTATGTGTGTGTGAGTGTATGTTTGCACACGCGAATTGAGATGACGACGACAGCGACAACGACGACAACGGCAACGACAACGAAAACAACGATAACTACGAGGACGAGGACATTGTTGATTACACTGCCCGAAAAGATAGGCAACATTTATCGATAATTAGTTATTTGTTATCGATAATTAGAAATATACAAATGAAAGTTGTCTATAATTATGTTAAGTTGTCCAAATGTTTAATGCAAACAATAACTTAATGAATTTTTAAATTAAAAATTGACAATTATTTTGTTATTCAAATAAAGTTACGTGTAACATGAATTATCGATAATCATTTATAACTTGTGTTTGGAAAAGTCTATTAATTTTGGTAGAAAAATACATATGAATAATTTACCTTTTTTAATACATTATTTTTTCCTATTTATTTATGAATTGTATGTTTTATTTCTTTTGAAGATTTACATTTTTATTTGCAGAAATTTATATTATGAACTTTCTTTTAGAAAGTTTGCGGGGGAAGATCTTCAGATGAGATGAGTCCGAGATTTTGTAAGGTTTCTGTGTCTTCAGAAAAAATTTAAAAATTTGGTAAGATTTTGAAAACAATATTCTAGAATTTAATTTCGTTAAATTTAAATAGCTTTGATAGGAATCCTACTCAATTGTTTTGCTCAGTGTATTGCGTTCTGTTGCCTGACATCGCCACACATCGTCATCTGCGCGATGTACTACTGTTGCCGCCTTCATGCCCGCCTTTGCCTTTGCGTTCGCCTTCGCCTTTACCCACCCACCGCCCCCATCAACGCCTCGGCCCTCGCCCCTTGCCCCCTAAATTCCCGCCCTATGTCTCTGCCAGCATAGCCACGTTATCGTTGTCGTTATTGCCACGATGGCGGCCGTTGCTGTCACAGTCAGAAAAAAGGGCAGAACGGGCAGTGAGGAGCGAAAGCAAAAGAGAGAGAGAGAGAGAGAGAGAGAGAGTGGGCGGAGGAGCGGATAAGGGGGAGTGGACGGCCGGGGGCTTGGCAAAGAAGAAGCAAAGCAAATGGCGCCACCCCCAAAAAGTCTATGCCGAAAACAAGGCACAGAAATCGTTGACGTCGCAGTCGCCGCAGCCATAGAACCACCCCCCACCCCCCACCCCCCCAAACTTCCACTACTCATCACCCCAACCTCTATACACAGTGGTCATAAATCGAATTTCTGTTTATGTAGTGGTTAAACTGCTGTCCTCCCCCCTCCCCATCCCGCTGCCACTACACCCTCCGCTGGCCTCATCAACTCCTTGCGCTGCTCACATGCTGTCGTTCCACAAGACGTGTACGACGTTGGCGTCAACGCTCACGCTGACGCTGACGCTAGCGGAGACGCCAGCGCAAACGTCGCTGTCGCAGCGACGCATCGCGAATGCTTTACGGTTTGTTGTGTTTTGCGATACTTCACCTTTCCCTCTCCATCCTTGGGCGGGTCGATGTCGTTGATGTGCGGGTGGTTGTTCTGCTAGCAGCGCTGCGACGTCGCTGCCACTGTCGCTGTCGCCGTCGTTTGTGGGCGGCGGTGGGGCGTCTGCGACGCTCGTTTGCGCCTGCTCCTGCTCGCAGAATTCGCATCTCGTGCGCTGCTCGTTGCTTTTGGCGCCCCCTCGCATGTATGCAATGCTTTTTTTATGTTCCTCACCTCGCTGGGGGTTGAAATGTTGAAATTCCTTCTGTCGTTCGTTGTGGTTGTGTGTGTGTGTGTGTGTGTGTGTATGTGCGTATGTGTGTGTGGGTGGGTGTGTGTGGGTGGGTGTATGTGTAGGTGAATGTGTGGGAAAATGTTGTGAAAACAAAATGTGCGAAACCCTGCTTATGTATACGTGTGTGTGTGTGTGTGTGTGTGTGTGTGTGTGTGTGTGTGTGTGTGTGTAGTATGTGGGTTTCTGTGTGTGTGTGTTTGTGCACTCGCTGAACTGAATACTCGTTACTTTTGTACGTTTACAGTTACAGCTTGAAAATACCAAAATATATTTACCTAATAATCGATAAATGTAAAAAATTCAAATAAATTCAAAAATATGAACGTATATTCAAATAATAAAACAATCGATTAAATTATTGACTAAAATATATGAAAATATGGGCAGTAAACACAAATTATAGTTCTACAAACAAGTTCTTGGAAAAAAAAACTATCGATAGTAATTGCACAGCGATTTTTTATTTTCAATTAGAAAATAAAATGCGCGCAGTTGTGGCAACGCCCTATGCATACGCTGACAGTGTGGCCAGACTGTTAAATGCACATTGCATTTTGTTGGCAAACATTGCGTAGGGCTGCCAGATGTTGCAAAGCATATGCACGACATGACAGGATGGCAACGTACACAGCTAGATGCTAACTATTAACATGAACATGATAAACGGTTTTAAGTAAATGATAATGAAACGTTAAAGTGAGTAAGTTGAGTAAGTTAAGGATTGAAAGCAACTTTAATATTTTAAGGACCATATTTGAATCATATAAAATAGTAATGTTTAAAAAAAAAAAATTTAATAAATATTATATGGCAACTAGCTGTACATAAAGAGCTTTCAGCAAGCTTTCAAACACACAAGCTTTCAGGCTTCTTCTTAGTGGAGTTAAGCTAGATCAACTACTGTCAAGTTGCTAACTAAAGCTCAACTTAAAGCACAAAAGGACACAAAATATAAGCTTGGATGGCTTTGAAGGCTTAGCAAAAGCTTTGCGACACCTGGCGCCCACAATGTGTATTACAGCTCAAACGCATGCGCTGCACATGTAAGAGAGCGCGCGCTTCCTCTCTCTCTCTCTCTCTCTCTGTGTGTCTTACTCTCGCACGTTCTTATGCTCTCGCGCTCTCGATGTCGGCCGCAACGAAGCGACATTTCATCGTTTTGAGGTTAACGCGTTGCAAATGTCAAAGGCATGACTTCAGTTTCAATTCAGTTTCAATTTCAGTTTCAGTGCGTTCTCTGCATTTGGAGCACAAAATTCCCCTCTCCCAAGAAACAACAACGGTATATTCGTCGAACACGTTAAAGTATTTTATGGAAATTCCAAAAATAAAATCGTACAGTGCCGTTTTATTACGTTATTAAATAACGCGTGTTGATTTCTGATTACAATCATTTTTTTGCTGTTTTTTTTTTATTTGGCCAAATTTTGTTGGCATTACAATTTTTTTGACTGTTTTTTTTTGGCGTAACGTGCAAAAATTGAGTCAGCAAATTGAATTTCCACGCTGTGTTCTGTTCATAAACGCGCGCGTGTTCACTTTGCGTGTGTGTGTGTGTGTGTGTGTGTTTGTCTGTGTTTATTTGTGTGTTTGTGTGTGTGTGTGTGTTTGAGTGTCTCTGCGTGACTTTTGTATTGGCATTATAGAGCGTACTTATTATATAAAGTGCTTTGCCTTTAGCCAATTGACAGTTGCCAGTTGCCAGTTGGAAGCTGGCAGTTGCTTTGATTTCCATGCTAATTGTCAGGCCAGACTCGTCCATTGTTGTGGCTTTAATTACGCACAGGAAATTTAATTAAATAAATGCAGGCCCATAAGTATGCTTCAATATCTTGCGCGCACACACAAACACACACACACACACACAGATAGGCGCGCACACACACACGCTCACACTTGGTGGGGAAACGACTTCGTAGCAACATGTCTTTGACTCAGAAACGAGAAACTCGCATTCACATTCGCGCTCGCATTCGTATTCGTATTCGTATTCATTTTCTAACACACACTCATACTTAGGCTAATGCTCGCACATACAGTTATACACGCACTTATTCGCACACACATCCATACACACACACACACGCCCACTCACTCACACATCGTAACAACATTTTATAAATATATTATTTTGACTTGCGCTCGCTCTATCGCTCTCACTCTCTCTTTGTCGCTTCCTTTTGCCCATTCTTGTGCCGCTCTTTCGCTCTTTTGCCCTTCGAAATGTCAAAATATTGCGGACAATTCGTTTTGTTGATTCGCGCTCTCTCGCTCTCACACTTTAACGTTATTTGACTATCAGCGTTGCCAGCTTTGATTTCGTGTCACATGTTTTTGAGCTTTTCACTGCAGCTGCGTAATTGTACCGTTATGCTCTCAGCGGTTAACCATATGTTTTGGGAGCAAACTTCAATTTGTGTTTAATTTTTTTGATGTTGAGATTTATAAAAATAAATAAATACATTTATATAAATACAGAAACTAAAATGAAGTTAATAAGAGTTTTATATTATAATATAAAATATTACAACTTTTATTTATTTTATTACAATTTTAGAATGAAATAAAAAAATTAATTTAATATCATATAAAAATATGGTAATTTTAATATTACCAAAAAAAAGTATTGGCATTGTTTGAATATTTTAAAAAGTTATTCTACTGTGCTTTAGTTTAAAACTATAACTAAAAGAAATTAATAAAAGCTAAAAATAGTGTAAAAATACATAAAAAGTGTAACATAGGCATTGCAATGAAAGAGAGTAATACACCCTTAGGAACTGTTCAACTGTTTAATAATAGAATACAAATATGTAAGTAATTATGCAGAAAATGTATACATTTAAAAATGCGGAACTTTACTACAGAATTACATTCAGTTTATAGGGCAATTTTAATAATAAATTCAAATTCCGTTTCAATTTAAATGCTGGCGCCTTACAAAATAACAAAAACAACAAACAGCAAAAAGTCACAGCTGGCAGCGCTGCCTATCGCATATGCTTGTGCTTTCGCTCTCTTGTACTCTCGCCCTCTCGCGGTCTTGCGCTCTCGTGCTAGCGCTCGCCATCGTCAGCAGCGGTAGCGGCAGAGAACAGCGGGAGAAATTGAAATCAATTGGCAAGTTGCCTGCAGGTTTAGTCCTGACTCGTACGCGTTGCTGAAAGGTCCTAAAACTGCCTGCTAAAAAGTAAGCAGCAAACAACAAAATACAAAACTTTTTTTTTCCTGTGTTTCTCATTTTGTGTGTGTCTGTTTGTGCGAATGCGTGCTTGTATGGGTGTGAATGTGTGTGTGTGTGTGTAACGCGCGCTGGCAACGGCCACAGCAACAACAATAACAACATCAAGCATGGTGTAAATTTACAAACTGAAGCAGCTAAAGAAATAAAAAGAAATAAAACTCACACACACATATCCACACACACACACACACTTACACATGCACAGCCGCAGTCAAAGTAAAGTGAAGTTTAAGTCGAGTAAAAGCAAAGACAAAGGACAAAAGGCATAAGGCAAAAGGGAAAGACAAGAAACTCTGATTGGAATTGAAGTGAAGTCGCGAAGTAGCAGGCAATGCACTGTGATAGAGAGAGTGTAAGAGAGAAATAGTAAAGCGGCAAAACACAATTACGATTTATTATTATTGTTGTTGTGTTGTGTTTTTATTGTTTTTTGTTTTACATTTTTGTTGTTTGTTGTCTATCAAGTGACAGCATTCAAAGGCGGCGAAATGAAATCATGAATGACGCGAAAACGTGTCACAAAAAAGAACGGCAAGCGACAAGCGACAAAGTCAAGTTAAAGCAAAGCAAAGGCAAAGAAAAGAAGACGAAGCAGTAATAACAACAACAACAACACATAACTTGCGTGCCGTATGACTTTGCAGTACTTTACCGTTAACCGTTAACCGTTTACCGTTCGCTGTTTAATCGTTTATTTCATGTTGTTGTTGTGCTGCTTCTTTTGTATTTCATTCTTTTTTTTTCTTCTTCGTGCTGTGTTGTTGTTCGCTTTGCAAGTGCAAAATATCGAACATCGCCCCCGTAACTAAAAGTCTGTGTTTCAGTCTCAGTCTCAGTCAGAGTCTCTGAGTCAGCGCCTGTCGCTGGCTCCCCCGTCGCCCGCCCTTACCCGCTATACGCAGCGGAGGGTTGTTTTTTTTTTTTCGTTTTCCTTTTTATTTATATTATTTTATTTTTTTTCTTTGCCACGTTGTGCCTTTAACTTCAACCACTTGCCGCCGTCGACGTCATCGCACGCGCTCGCTCTCTCTTCTTCGTTACCGTTCCCGCCCTCACCAGCCACTTGCACCCTGCTCGCATCCCTGGGGCAGCCATATAACAACAAACCAAAACTTGGTGTCATTGGCACTCGTTCATTTTGTTTAAACTTTTGCCGCTTGTCACTTTGCACCCTTTCAATCGCCTTCTCTTCTTATTCTTCTTCTACTTTGTCTTCTTCCTCTCCATTGCCACACTAGCATCGCGTGTTCGTCGCGCATAAAGTTAAGCGAGTTAAGGAGTTGTGGGAAATCAATCGGATTAAAGAGAATCGAACAATAACTAAATGCTAAATGATTAACGGTACAATGTCGCAACCTAACCTAACTAAATGGCAAAACGGTTATTTTTGCGCTTGCGAAACGGTTATGCATGACATCTGACACTCAATTTGAATTGAATCATTTTAGTTTACAACTTTGAAGTGAAAAAGAGAATCAAAAAACAAAGAGACGTAATACAATAAGGAAATATATAAACAATATAAAATCTATGCTTATATGACCCGATAATGTTGCACCCACCACCGTTAAACGTTAACCGTTCACCGCTAACGCAACCGCTCACCGTTCACTACCACTATTAACACCACTACTACAACAACTACTACTACTATTATTAATACCAACAACACCACCACCACCAACACCACCACTACTACTACAGCCATCACCACTACCACCAACTAGCTAAATAAGAAACTACCGTAACTACAACCATCACAACCATCACAACCACCATCAAAAGCCAAAGCACCACAACTCAACTGTAGCTTGAGAATCAACTTGAACCAGTTCCAATCCAGAGACATCAACAAATTTTAGCGAAGTTTATCAAAATGTTGTCAACGTTTCCATTTGCAATGAAAAGTGAGCGACTATTTACAGTTATAAATGCTACTACTATTACCTCGTACTAGTACTACTATTACTTTACTACTGCTACTGCTACTAGTACTACTATTACTACTACTACTACCAGTACTACTACTTTTACTACTACTACTATGTACAACTACTACAACTACTACTACTTCTTCTAAGTACTTACATATGTTCGTTCGTTCGTTCTTTTAACTACTAGTGTGTAGTGTGGTTCATCTATTACCAATCCCCCCACCCCTCCCCCGTCAAACGTTCTGCTCCCCTCCAATATAAACCAACTTGTTGGCCAACTAGTGGCATTACTTTGTATCTCGTTTCATGTTCTATGTTTGACTGACAAAAAAAAAATGTATAAAATATTACAAATTTACTTGTTTACAAAAAAATAAAGAAAAAAGAAACCAAAAAAGAAAACTAAAGTAAAAGATGAAAAACTATTCTGAATTTCTCTAACAGCCTTGTCTATCAATGTATTTGTATATATATATATTGTATATATATATATATATGTATGTATATGTATATATATGTATTTCCAACAATTCTTCAACTTTTATTCACTTCTTTCGCAAAAACTTTCGTCAAACTGTTTGGAAATTGAAAAAGCAAACGACAAAAAAGAAAGAAAGAAAAAAAACCAAAAATTAAAATAAAATACCAAATGTAAAACGAAAGAATGAAAAAAAAAGAAATGGAAAACTCAAACAGTTCTTAGAAGTTGGACCACAGTTATGATGGCCCTTGTACATGTACAACATAATCCTGTAGACAAAGTTACGTTTCAGTTACTTTTCACAGAGATCCAAAAACTTGAACTAATTGGCCTGCTAATCAGTTTAAATGTAAATATATAAATATCTATATATCTATTTGATAATCCCCCCCATTTGCTTGACCCCATAGCATCCACAGATACGACAAATACAAATTAGCATGCGATCCAAAATCGTACCCCTCATTATGATATTTTATTTTTTTATCCGTTATCTTTTTAACACTTTTGCGAATGCTTTTTGCTCATCCCAAAATGCCAAAAATGAACTAAATAAAAAAAAAAAAAAAAAAAAAAAAAAAATTAATAAATTAATTGATACAAGAATCAATTAAAATGTACAATTTGAAAATTAGTCAAAACTTATTTTTGAAATCCCTAATTGTTCTAATCGTATATTCTCGTATTCGTATTCGTATTCCGTTTCCGTAGTTTCCACGTTTGATGCGTTCGTTCGTTCATTCGCTCGTTCGTTCGTTCGTTCGCTCGTTCGTTATGTTTACCAGTTCAATTTTATTGTATAAAATATAAATGAAAGAGACAATCCTAACTAAAGCGCCACAGACAATTTAAAAATATTTACAAAAAAAAAAAAAAACAAAAAACTAAATATAAATATAAACAAAATATACATCAAGTTTCTAAAGTGTTTCTAATTTTAAATTCTTCAAATTCTCTCTAAAAATAATCATAACACAAAAACACACAAAACAAAAAACCTAAAAAAAAACAAAAAAAACAAAATCCAATTTAAAAATCATCATCCAATCACAAAAACATCGCAGCCAAAAGTGAACTTTTGTTGAAACACAAAGCGAATGAGCTTGTGTCAGAAGGTAAGTGATAATCCATCCATAATTCTGTGAAAACTCCATTTATATTTCATTGAATTGATTTATTATTGATTTTCAATTTAAATGTTATTTTTAAATCAAATTATTTTCATGAACACTAACACTAACGAGCTAACACTTTTTTTGAATACCCTGTTTTATATTTGAGTCGTCAAATGATACGTTTATGAATGTGACATAATGAAGAATTGCGAGATCAAATGAGCTCAGAATATCTTTTGATAGAACTTACTGTTTCAACTGAGAGTCTACATCTATATTTTTCTCTCGCGCGTGAATCATTTTGCAAAACGTTTACGAATGTGGTAGGAAGAGCAGATAAATAGCCCATTCTAACTACAGTTCATTTCTGTCTCTCTGTCATTTGTCGATAACAACTTAATCTAACAGTCTTAGTCCAAGTCTTAATCTAGCTGTCAACTTAAGCTAGTCATTGCCAGAACTATAATATTATGTGCTTTATAGAGACCATTTCCTTGTATTCCATAATTGATCGATTACCAATCCCAAGTTTTGTAAGAAGTTTATTTATGTGTTTTCTCCAAGCATTTCTATTCAATTATCCAGTTAAATGAATGCCTTGGTACTCCATACATTTACAGCTCTCCGTTCCCCAATTATGTTTCCCCATTCCGGCTTTACCTAGGTAGTTCTCTATTCTCGTTTGCCATGATTCATGATTCAGCTATCTGCAAAGAATGTTTTTTTCTTTTTTTTTTTTTGGTGCTTTGTTGTTGGCGACAATATCCACGGCAGACGGCGGTTTTGCTCTAAAATATTGGTTATTAGCATAGCAGATGCCAGAGAGATTGAGTGAAAGAGAGAGAGAGAGAGAGAGAGAGAGAGAGAGAGAGAGAGAGAGAGAAAGAGAGAGAGAGAGAGAGAGAGGGAGAGGGAGAGGGAGAGAGTGTGTGTGTGTGTGAGTGTGTGGGAGTCATGTTGAATTGCTGACAAAGCAGTCAGCGCTTTTTGTTGCCTACTTTTTGGGGTCAGGGACTTGTTTTGTCAGCTCGCCTAGCAAATTTCTATGAGAGGGAGACAAAGACAGACACAGACACAGACACAAACACAGATAGAGAGTGAGAGCGAGAGTTAGAGGGGCATCGCCTATACATCTATTTAGCGCTACCCACAACACTTTTTATATGTTTTATTTTTTTTTTTTTGTATTTGTGCCCCTGCAACGTCGCCGGCTGGGCTGCTGGGCTGCTGAGCTGCTGCATCTTTTGTATTGTGAATCATCGGCGAATGCATTGGCCGCCATGGACGCTGACAATGCACAGCATCAGCAGCAAAGATAAGTGCCATCAGCACTCTCCTCTACCCTCTTGTGGCAGCAGCTTTGTCCTCATGTTCAACTTCCATGCTGTCGTCATCGTCATCGTCATCGTCATCGCTTGTGGCAGTGGCAGTGGCAGCTTTGGCTTTTGTTGCAGCGGCTAATTTAGCGTTAATCGAAGTGTATTTACATCCGCTTTGCTTTGCCTCTCTTTCTCTCGCTCTCTCTCTCTCTCTCTCTCTCTCACTCTCTCTGTCTCTCCATTCCTCTTGGCTTTTTATCTACCAACAACGATTGCAGTTGGTTGCTGCATTAGCATTTGCTGTTCATGCGGCTTGTTGCTAATTAGTTTTCAATCCCAAAAATTTCGCGTCGGGCTTAAGGGAAGGCGCGCGGAAATTTGCCGCAAATGCCACAACTACTTTGACGTACTAATCATTGGCTTTATATGCTCTGACAGGCGATCAATTAGCAGGAACAGCTTTCAGCGTTCAGAGAGATCCAAGCTCTTCACAAAGCAGCTTCATTCCGCTCGGTCGCCTCAGTGAATTTTGATTCAAAGTTCGGGATTTTGTATACCCTGGAATACCATCTCTAAATGGGGTATGCAATGGGAATGGGTATGGAAAGAGATTTATATTTTGACTCAAACTGAGTAAAAATAAAAAATAAATAAAATATGAACATGAGTAAGTTTAGTCTATTGCTCTGCTGACTACAGGGTAGCTGCTAGTCGAGCATTGTCATTATTTCATGGTTGATTATGTTGAGTGTTGGGCTTTGTTTGCAACTATTTAATTAGTTTGGAGCTAAGCTCAGTTCCATATAAATATATAAATACTATTACAGGGTATTATTATCATAGGCAATATAATATGCAGTATTTAATTGAATATTTTATATAATTTAACTTAATACAAATTGAAAAATATTATTTGTCTGGGAAAAGCTTACCATATGCTAGAGTCTGTCATAGGTCATAGGGAAGAGGAAGACGATGAGGAAGAGGAAGCAGTAAGGAGGTTTAATTTGCTATTGGCCACATGGGAAATGAACTGAGAGTGTAGGAAATGGAAGTTTCTTGTTATTTCGTTGCTTTCTTAATAGAAGTATACATTTATCAATTTGGTTGAGCCCATCAATGAGCATTAATTGACCTCAACTGTTTGACACGAACAAAAGGCAGATGCCGATGCAGGAGAAGCAGTAGGATGGCAACAACAAATGATAGCTTAAGTGTGATTTGTCATCGTCAGCATCTGTGCAACGGAATAGCATAAATATAAAAGAGTCTGGCAACATGCAACATCAACATGCATCAACATGCAAAGACTTTAAGACAAGCTGATGTTAGGCTCCGTTTACAGTCCGTTGGATGACCAGGGAAACGGGGAAGCTGAAGGGAAAGCCAGAACATACGTGGCGCAATGTCCTCTCGTGTGTGTGCATATGTGTGTATGTGTGTGTGTGTGTGTGAGTTTTGTTTGTTTGGACGGTGCGTGTAAAAACCGGATATTTGCCATATTGTTCGATGCATTCGTGAGTTGCAACTTACGTTACGTATACGCAATGTGTGCACACATTTCCATACTATGTGTGTGTGTGTGTGTGTGTGTGTGGGTGTGTGTGTGTGTGTGTACTTAACTAATACGCAACGTACGTCGCTTTGACACGTTGCAATTGTTGTTTGGCGTCATTGTTCCTGTTGTCGCCTCAACATTTGTATTTCTGATTTTTTTCTCACATTTGTTTTGTTTTTGTTTTATCATTTGTTTTCCGTTTTCAGTTTTCCGCTTTCCGCTTTCCGCTTTCAGCTTTCAGCTTTTATATATTTGTTGTTGTTGCGGTTAAATGAAAATGTTATTGGGAATCGTTGTGACAAGCACAAGCGTGAGCAATTAATTTAATCGCATAGTTGATTTTATAACACTTTAGTCGAATTAAAACTTGATCATTGCACATTGAACATTTACAATTGCCGTCAATAAACTGACAATGGAGGTGGGCACAATAGTCCACACACAATTGCGTGTGCACAGAGCTGTTAAGCCAGCCACCAGCATTGTGTGTGAGTTGAGCAAAGCTGATAGAGTACAATAATTTGTGCAAAGCGCAACTGTAGATAATATCAAATAATGTGACAATGGAGGTGCACAGCGTGGGGCATCTAAAGAAATGCAGCGTGAGCTTTAAATGCAAATTGAAATCAATGCAAAAATTATGCATTATTAAGAAGAGGCGGACAACTGAATGTGACAATGGAGGTGAATGCGAGTAGTAGTGGAATAAATAGAGTTAGTGTATAATAAATTAGAATATCACATATGTATATAAAATGATTATAAATGCAATATGATACTAAATATAATTATTAATATATTATAATTATAAATATTAATATAAATTAAGAGTTTAAATAGGCTCTGATCAATGTGACAATGGAGTTGATGATGAGTGGAGTTGAATAAATGGAGTGAATAAAATGAATGATTGAATAAAAGCAAACAGAACGATGTTTATATGTAGTAGGAGCTTAAATGTCTTTAAAATGAAAATAAATGATAAACTGAAGAAATATTACTATTTGATGGAATATGAGCATACAAATGTGGGATGTAATGTAGCCATGGAGGTGAATGAATTGAAAATATAACATGAAGAAAGTTAGACTGGATAATAATAGAGAATAAAGGTGATAAACATCACAATGTGAGTGATGTGAACATAGTAGTGATGTAAAGCTTAAGAAAAGTCATAAATTATGTGACAATGGAGGTGATGAAAGTCAGCTTGAACAATAGATAAGGGAAGTTGGTAATAGAAGAGAGTGTAACCCTAAAAAAAAAAGGAATTGCACATAGTATTGATATGTAACAGAAACAAAGGTTCATTTAATGTGACAATGGTGGACAGACACATCAGCTAACAGATACTTAACTGCGAGAACTATTTGAGGCAGGTCATAAATACCTTATAAGGATGTAAGGTGTCCCCATTTTAGGTTGGCTTGCTCGTAATGTCAAGCAATGCTAACGCAATGCAATCGCATGAAATCGCTTATTTTACACAAAAACGGCGGCCGTTTAAGCCGCATGTGTCGCACACCTGCAGCTCTGCAAGAGTGTGTGTGTGTGTGTGTGTGTGTGTGACAGGTAAGTGAATTTATGTTGCACACGCTATGCGAAACATGCCACTGCATTTGGCCATAAAAACACGACCAGCAACAACAATACCAACAGGACAAACAACAACGAGGGAGACAACAAAAAAGAAAAGGTGGGAAAATAATGTAGCAGAGGAAGAGGAAGAGGAGATGAGAATGGGTATGTGGCGGTAGAGACAGAGCAAGAGCAAGAGCAAGAGGAAGCGACGGGGGCAGCCCAAGGCTCAGCCTGAACGTACATTCACAGGATGCGAGCAATGTCGCCTCGCTGGTCACATACACACACACACACACACACACACATACTCACACACACACACACACACAGGAGACACACTCACACAGATAAAAATGAAACTTTTTGCCGCCGAACGAAGCGAAATATTATTTATTTGCTGGGGTTTACCTACCCTACTTCCCCCCTGTTCCCCTTGCTCCCCATGCTCCCCATATTCTCATTCCCTTACATCCCTTGCATTCCCCTTTATATCCACCTGTACTACCTATGCTTGTATATGTAAACTACCCCGTTTCCCTTTCCTCTCCACATCTCTTCTACTTTCGATGTTGCAACAATTTTTGGACCATTTGGTTGCCCATTTTGCTGGCCGTGCAACGCATATAAATCGCTTCAATTGTAAGTGAGAAACCCCCTTCATTGCCTCCCTACCTGCCTCCCTCCCCACCCTCCCCTTCGCCCCTCTTCATCATGCTTTGCTTGCCTGTAGGGAGCAAAAAAAAAAGAGAAAAGAAAAAAATAGTAGAATGGAGACGCCTTTGTGCGAATTTGCAGCTTCCGAAAATTAGACAGAAATTGGGGTTTGCCGTAGTTTCGGAAATTATCAGAGTCTCCACATATCATTTGCACATGATTGCCACCGTTTGTGGCAAGGGCAGGGAACTGAAGCGGCAAGAGCGGATAAATGAAATTAATATATATGTATACATATGTTAGAGAGATAGAGAGAGAGAGAGAGAGCAGAGAGATATGAGCCTGAGGGGAAATTTGATTACCATTGCCAATTTATTACATTGAAGACAGCGAAATTTGTAATAATAACAACGGCAAACAAATCAATCAACATTTGCCTATGCTTCAAACGCATAGCAGTGACTGCGACATACCCTGTAAATCATTTGTAAAAGTTCTTTGTATATAAAGTGAAGTAGACTATGAAGTTTCTTAATTGGACACGACTGTTAATAGTTTTAGAGTGGACTCAGTTTATACACTTTACAGGGTATGAGAGATACGTCTTACAGATACCCCGTACTGCACTTTAATATGCGTATTATTAACGAAGTCGATAATTTTCGGCCAAATACTTAACAATACCCTAACTTTACATACTCTGCAGGGTATAAGATTTAGAAATAAGATACAAACTAAATTTTGTCCCATACTTCGAGACTGTTTTCGTCTCAAATTTCATGTTCATTACTTAAATTTGCTTTGAGTTCTGCCCAACTAATATGCCCCAAATATGCTTATTAAATACCTTAAAATTATATTAATATTATTATTATTATTTGGACCATGAAAGGAATGTGGGGCAAGCGGGAAGACAAAGTTTACACAAATGATGGGAATTTACAAGACTGAAAGTGAAATGAATGAAAAATGTGAAAAACAGCGAGTGAAAATGGCATAGAAAAGGAAATGTACAGCAAAGAAAATGCATTGATTGGAAAATAATAATAATAAAAAAAAGTAAAAGAAAATAAGGCAAATATGTATAGAAATATTTATGAGTTGAGCACAATAACAATAGCAATAATAATAAGGAATAAAATGACATGAAGGAACGAAACGAAATGGAATGAAACGAAACGAAATGGAATGAAATGGAAGCTGTGCACAATAGAAATCAATTTGATGCATTTTTGCCTACATAGCAACACTTTTCATGCTGCGCCTTGGGGCAGGCAACAGCAATAACAAGCAATATCTAGACTTGGCAACACACACACACAGACTTAGTGTACCTATGATTGACTTTGGACTTTGGGCTTCGACACGTCAATAGACGGATTTAGTGTCTTTGCATTGGTTTTTTGGCTTTTGGTTTAGGTTTTTGCTCAAACGTACAAATTACTCGCATTTAATGACTGACTCAAGGCAACAAGAATTAAGTCGAGCAACTGTTGTGCTTCTAATACTCCGTAGCCAAAGTATTATAGCAGTGTGACAAGTTATGTGACAGACAGTTGGCAAGCTATCTCCGAACTAACTTGGAACTATCTGTCCAGCTCTCAGCTTTAGAGTCATGCTGATGAATCTTGTTACAGGGCTCGTTCTCTTTCTGCAAGCAGTATATGTATGTGTGTATATCACATGGTTAGGATTACTAGGTGCTCTGTGTCGAACTCTATTTTGCTCTTTCTTGAGAAATCTATGCCAAGCATTGAAACGAGCAGCCTGTCAAAAATAACTTTACTGTGACAACAAGCGTAGCGAGTATCACACTGTCGAGCACACTCGACTGTAGCATTCAGACTTGTTGTCTATGCACTCAAGGATATCAAATTTTTAACCACGTGTCACACATGGCAGCGCACAAAGTGAACAGCAGCAGTAGCACCACCAAACTGTGGTGGTTACTAGTGTAACACCACATACACACACACACAGACATCAGGCTGCCAGTGTGTGAGGTGTGCTGAGCTTTTGTCGCTGACTCACTCGAAGCAGCTTGAAAATGAAACCGGATTTTCTGTTGTCCTGGCAGGTGGTACTAAGTAGTAAGGACTAAGCAGGCTGGTCTGGCTAAATGCTAGCTGCAAAAAAGAGGAGGGAAAGATAGAGGGAGAGAGAGAGAGAGAGAGAGAGAGAGAGAGAGAGAGAGAGAGAGAGCGCGCTCAAAGTACAAAGTTACCAATTGATTTCCGCATAGCGTGCGTGCGTGTGTGTGTGTGTGTGTGTGTGTGTGTGTGTGCGTGTGTGTTTGCTGTGGGTCTGGCCCATCAACTTGGCCAAAAACGTAGCTGGAATAATGTTGAATGTTCAATGTTGATGACGATGTGGCTGATTGCACAACTAGCGGAAATTGCTATCAGAAATCAGTTACTTGTGACGTCATAAACATGCCTTTGTTAACGCAAACATGAGAATTCTGCATTCAACTGACTTGAGATGTCATCTCCCTCTCGCTTTTCAATCTTCTCGCCACTCGCTTCTCGCTGTTGAGAATAAAATAAGTTTCTGACATGAAATGCAACCACGTCAATCTCTTTTGTTGAGTCTATTGTGTTTGCAGATAGTTGAGAGTTGAAAGAGAGTAGAAGAATTCCGATATAAGCTGCAGAAGATGAAGAAGCCACGTCTATTATGTAGACGGCAAACTGACAGTAACCGGATTTTTGTGAAAGGTTTTAATTACTTCATACTTACTTATATGTACTTACAGTGACTGCATTTATCTGCTTGTATTATCTATTGAGTTCCTTAAGAATTGTGCAATCAATTGAAGCCTTTTACCTTTTAGACTCTTTCATGCAATAGGCAAGGCTCAGTCTTTCTTTAATCTTCAGTTATGGAGAACTACTAATTTAGTTTATATTAAAGAAGTTCTGTTCACTCTGTTCAAGGATAGAAAACAATTTCATCTACATCTGCCTTCAATTGAATTATATCAAAATAATAAACAATAATTAGATGATTGGTAACTACTTCAATAAGTTTCTATTTTTTCGTATCTCTTGACTTTTTATAGTTTGGCAAATATAACAACGAATATATGTAGTTTCTTTCGTTTCTTTCATTCCCTGTTTAATGATTGCAAAAGAGAAGTAAATGAGAAGTTTTCTAGTATTATATTGCTCCTCTGAGCTCTTTCAATTTTCTTTATTTTCATGTTCATGAAAGGGTAATTCAATTAGAGGTGGAGAACTATCGATAGTGGACGCCATCGGTATTCGACGATAGTCAATTTTGAACCATCGATAGTATCGATAGTTCTCTACCTCTAATTTCAATTCCATACACAATCCAAAACGTATGCTACTGGTATACTGGTATTAGTGACTGGGCATTGGTGATTGGTGACTGGCGATTGGTGACTGGTGATTGGTTACTAGTGATTGGAGATTGTCGGCTGGTGGCTAGTGACTGGTGACTACTGATTGCTGCCTGGTGTTTGGTGACTGGTGATTGGTGACTGGTGATTGGTGACTGGTGATTGGTGACTGGTGATTGGTGACTGGTGATTGGTGACTGGTGATTTGTTATTAATGACTGGGCATTGGTGATTGGTTACTGGGTGATTGGAGATTGTTGGCTGGTGGATAGTGACTGGTGACTAGTGATTGCTGATTGGTGTTTGGTGACTGGTGATTGGTGACTCGTGATTGGTGACTGGTGACTGGTGATTGGTAACTGGTGATTGGTGACTGGTGCTTGGTGACTGGTGATTGGTTACTAGTGATTGGAGATTGTCGGTTGGTGGCTAGTGACTGGTGACTACTGATTGCTGCCTGGTGTTTGGTGACTGGTGATTTGTTATTAGTGACTGGGCATTGGTGACTGGTGGCTAGTGACTGGTGATTAATGACTGATAACTGTTGAATGGAAATTGTTGATTTGTTATTGGTAATTGGTGTTTGGTGACTTGTAATTGGTGACTGGTGATTGGTGACTGGTGATTTGTTATTATGACTGGGCATTGGTGATTGGTTACTGGTGATTGGAGATTGTTGGCTGGTGGATAGTGACTGGTGACTTGTGATTGCTGATTGGTGTTTGGTGACTGGTGATTGGTGACTGGTGACTGGTGATTGGTCACTGGTGATTGGTGACTGACAATCGACATTCTCTCATGCATCTTAATGTTAAACACATTTCTAAAGATACAATGGAGGCGAACTCATTAGCCAGCTAGTATGGTCATACTTTTATGAAATGTTGTCTAGGGTATCTTATAAACCAAACACTCTAGCTTTATGGTTGTTGTTGTTGTTCTTGGTATTGCTGTTATTTTTGTTTTGTTTTTATTGTTGTTTTAGACGTTTGTACAGCAATTTGAGTTTCCTTTGCTGTATCAGACTTTTGCTCGCTTTTCGTTTTGTAGCTGCCAATTTTGCATATGAGAGCACACATTTTATTTGTTGGGCCTCTCTACGCTTTATGTGCTCCTTTGTTGTTGTTGTTGTCAATGTTGTTGCTCATGTTGTTGTTGTTGCTGTTGTTGTTGGCATTGTCCTGTCAATTTGGCGGCTGCTGTGGCTTGTGTTCTGTTTGCTTTTGAGCTGTTGCCGCCGAAAGTTGAACCCTTTTTTTGCCGTGTGTGTGTGTGTGTGTGTGTGTGTGTGTGTGTGTGTGTGTGGGCTGTGTGTGTGAGTTGCTTTTTTGTTTGCTTAATGTTTAGTTCTCACTTTCACGCAATGTTTTCATTAGAATTTCCCCCTTACCCCCTTTGCCACCTTGATAAAGCAGCGAAGAAAACAATAACAAAAAGAAAAAATGTCACCAAAAATAGGGAAAAAGTCAAGAGGAAAGAAAGGCAACAACAATGACAACAAATAGAAGAAAAGCAGCCGCACAACACACATACACGCACACACACACACACACAGGCTTAGATATGGAGGGTGATAAGCGAAGGGGCGGTGGGAGGGGGGCTTGACTTTGGGTCGTTTATGTTTTCATTTCTTTGCCCGTCTGGTCACAACTTTAACCCTATGCAGACCTTTCTTCAGCCGCTGCCGCCCGCTGCCACGCCTACTGGCGCCTCTCTTTTTGTTTTCGTTTCTTCATTTTGTTGCCATGTTGCCTTCTGTTTTCTCTCTGTTTTCCTTTTCTTTTTTTTTTTTTTTTTTTTTTTGTTTATTTTGCTTTGGCACATTTTAGAAACAATAAAGGAAAACTTTGAGCGCTTTATGTGGCTGGCTGTTCCATGGGGTTTTGTATCCTGTTCCCTACGCTTCCCCTCATCCACTTCGCTTTGCTGTTGTCCTGCTCCTTTGGTGTATATCCGCTGTGAGCTATCTTCATTTCAGCAGCAGATTTCGACGCCAACGTCGACGTCGCAGTTGGCGTTAATGCCGCCTGCAAGTTGGCCATAAAAAAAGGCGAATTACGTGAAGCGAGTCCTAAAAACAAAGGGCAATGTTGCCGTTGCCTTTGCCGTTGCCGTTGGCCAAACCAGCCGTGTCCCTCTTCTCCATCTCGTTCTCCTTCTCCTCTCTTTATCCACTGTTTTCCCTGTCAGCCCGTGGCTTAACCATTTTCATCAAAATTATGAAAAGTCGGTGATAGCTTCCCTCGCTTCTCATACCCCCCACGCCCTCGATTTGGCCCTCGCAACATTTTTTGCTCTCATATTTATATTTTCTTTATTTTTCACAATTTTCGTTTATCGATTTTCTTTTCAAAACATTGTTGAACTTTGTGTGTTTGTGTCTGTTAAACAAGCCTTCAATTGACTTCTTCAGTATCCATTAGATTAATCGATTGTAGTTTGGTTTACTTTGATTGAAATATTACTTCTATTTGTCGTTTGCTCGCTCAACTTACTCGTTGTTGCTGCGACGAGTGTTTGAGCGTTCGTTACGAGCAGAATCAGTCTGCATTAGGTTAAAAGATAGTTTCTTATGAAAAATGCACTTCTATGGGTATATTACTCGTTCAACTTACTCGCTGTTGTTGCGACGAGTGTTCGAGTACTCGTTATGAGCAGACTTATTGTTTGCATTTGGTTGGAGTTACTCTTGGAAGATACTTTCTAATTGAAATCTTACTTCTATCGACCTTTTACTCGCTCAACTTACTCGCTGTTGCTGCGACGAGTGCTTGAGCACTCGTTATGAGCAGACTGATTCTTTGTATTTGATCTATCGATCTATTACTCACTTAACTTACTCGCAGTTGCGAGGGAAGTTTGAGTACTTGTTATACTTTTGTTCAACGTCAAATTTGATAAGGCAAAGTTTATGACAATGTATCTTATAGAAATTATACACTTTTATGATTCTACGCTTTGACAGATTTCTAGAAATGTTCATTCTTCATCTTCGAGTCGAGCCGCTTCCAACTTTACTAAGACTACTCTGAATACGGTTAGCATTGTTTGTGGACTTTCTCCTATAAATTGCAACATTTGGCAGTCAAATTATACCCAACTTGCCCGATAAATTCTCTTGCATATGGGCTGGAACTTTTGTTTAGTTCATGAAGAGAATTTCCCATTAGTTGGCCAAGTCAATAAAGTAACCGCCAAAATGAAGAAGCTATGCTTCAAAAATTGCCTGTTGCCAGTATTTGGCTTTGACATTGTGGTTTTTAAATTGCTTATTTGCCATCTCTGTCATTGTCATTCTCAACGTTTTCCCCAAAGCCCTAGCGAAATCCTCATCCTGACCAACAACATCCTCAGCGTCCTCTTCATCGTTATCCTCCTGCTCAATGTCTTTCCCATCGTTCTCGTTAGCGTCCCTTGGGCAAAAGCGTAACCACAACGCCGAGTTTAATAACTAA